>JBBBVM010000679.1:600000-1165518 GCA_037355625.1 Petunia x hybrida
TATTATCCTTAACAAATTCGTGAAAACCGCCGGATTAACCGCATTTAGTGGATTTTCGAAAGTGCTCCCGCAAGGGACCTTCTTTCGAATTTAATAGAACCACTTACTCAGAATCTCTGATTTTAATTTAATTTCTTTTAAATAAAGAATAAATTGCACTCATTAGTTAACCTTAGGTTCCTAATAATCCTTAAATTAGTTGGCGACTCCAAAGAAAGCCCTTTGGAGTCTCCATTTTGTTGAAATCAAATCCCGATGCATACTTGTGTGTGCATAGTTTTGGGAGGGTTCAACAGTCAGTATGCGGATCCAGTTCTAGTTGAATACAGACAGATAGCCAGAAGAAAACTGGAGTCATCATACATGGTTACTACTGACGGTGTTCTCATATATAAAGATATTCCTGATGTTGCAGATTTACGTGGACAGATTAAGATAGAGGCACATTATTCCAAATACATTGTTCATCTAGGTTCGACTAAGATATACCATGATCTTAAGCAAATTTATTGGTGGGACGGAATGAAGTGTGACATAGCAGAATTTGTGGCTCAGTGTTCTAATTGCCAGCAAGTTAAAGTTATGTCATCTTTCCAGACTTTATGCTTTCAGCAGATAGGTACGTATATATGATCAGGTTTCCAGCTTATCTTTATCATTAATAGATTATTAGTGGGTTTAGCAATGATCGAAACTCATTGTAGGTTTCTGTCGTGGGCCTAGGTTGGGTCGTGACAAAAGTGGTATCAACGCCTTAGAGATTTAGTATTACCATTTAGTATTTGGAGGAATACTCCTCCACTTAATGCACAAACTCATGCAGCTATTTGAATAGGAATACCCATCCCTGCACAGTCTGCTGGACTAAAGAAGATTTAGCTAAAGGTTGAATATAGGCAAACCTAAGCTACCAACTATCCTTTTGGGTTGCCAAACAGCTGCAACTCTCGAGTCATAACTCCATACATTTTCTATAAGCACCACCACCTGATGGATCAAATCAAAGGTCAAATGATGTCTCTCATTACCCTTAGTAGCCTTAGAACACAACAATGAGCTTACCCGGCTACAATAACACGTACTCTGGCTCAACTCAGGAAAAATCACAAGCGGCTACGAACCGCCCAAGCTCACTAGTGCCGGACGAAGAAGAAATGGAAATGAACCGAGGATAGAAATAATTAGAGCTTCAGGAAGCTCATCTTCTTATTGCTTGGCTACCAGAGCTAGACTACTTCTGAGTCAGGCTAGCCAAAGAATCACAATCGAAGAAATGAATATTAAATGAGCTTTATGGAACAACTTCCATGCCAATTTAACCTCCCAATAAGAAGGAAACTTTGACAACTTACCAGAAACCCTTTTATAACCCAGACAAGCTCATATGATAACATGACTTTACTAGCGTTTTGAACCAAGAGGAGATACGTAGATCGAATATTACTTTCTAATCACTATACACTGGAAGAAACGATAACACTTGCTGATGGTGAAGAATTAGGATCCCATTATCCTACCAACACGAAATTCTGAGAAGAGATGTAAACTGATTTGACATAATAACAGAAGGTGGAACAACAAGATGCCAGACAGACAATACCGATACTCACTCACAAATCTCTCCCATTTAAACCATATAAACTAGTAGGGTCATCATAAATACCAGGAATAAATCATATCAGAAGCTCACCCCTCCACCGCAACCGATTCTTAATAGAAACGACATCCCAAGAAACCATCAAAACATGATAAGACACACCATTTCCAGATCGATCGAAAAATCAAATCTTACTCATATCTAAGGGAAGAAGAAATCTCAAGGTCTACTATATCGGATACCTCAACATCCCGCCAGACAAGCAGTTCATAGAACTGCCTCTGCAGCTGAGTTGGGCCGCCACCCTGATAATTACTTCCAAAAGAATCACTGACTCCATGCTCTCGACCTCTACTGGATGGTGGCATCTCTGTGGCTGATTAAGATCTAAATAAAATCCCCTGCGACTGTGCAGGTGCCTGATGTCGAGAGAAAGGACGACTGTCTACTTTCCGGAGCAAGGGAAAACTCCTCAAAGGATAATCAGACTCACGACAATGATAACACCTTTTCGTTGGACAAATTGTTGATAGCTGTAAAGAAAAGACTGAATCTGATCTTGACGAGCTACTGGCGCACTCTAAGAATCAGTGACACAAGTTGAGATAACCTGGAAGGTGACCTCCCAAAATAATCAGAACTCTTACCTCCACATGAGGTACCATGGTTGCCCACTAGGGCCACGGGATCTCTTGCTCTCCCGCTCTAACTCTTCCCGCTCTAACTTATGGTATGCCTGATACCTTTGAGCAATATCAATAACGATATCAAATGAAATCCCGACCTCAATTTCTCGAGCCATCTAGGATCTCAAGGAAGGAGAAAGGTCATCAATAAATCTCTGAATCTCTCGAAAGGTTCATGAACTAGTTCTAATGCATATTTAGCCATTCTATAGAATTCAATCTCATATTCTGAAACCAGCAGGTTAACCGACAGGCTACCCTGTCTAATTCACTCAAATTAGAGACACTATTCATCTCGCTCGCTACTCGAAATGAACTTTTTCCACGAATCTAGAAGAAAAATTGAACCAAGTTAGCTAATAAGAGAGCTGCCCACTAATTCAAGGCTGGACCCTGAAACTGAAAAGCAGAATAATCAACACCACACCGCTTGATATAATCAAGAGCCTGAAGGATATGCTGACATCATTTTATTTTAAAAAGAATCACGAGGTTTATCTGATGAATTGCTTAAGAATATCAGAAGGTTCACCCGCGTAAAATAATACAACCTCTTTGAACACTCGAACCCAATAATCACCTCAGTTACCTACCCAGCCAGAGCAACTGGAGGCACACCACATGCTGCCTCCGGAACATACTTTACTACGGTAATATTAAGAATCGGAATAGGAGCTCCCTGCGACGGAACGTCTGCAGCTGCGGCAACCTGATAAGCTGCCTAGCGAATAATAGGTTCTTGCGGTATCTGTGTCGCCAAAATTCTCGTAAAAGCATTGTAGAGGGCCAAGGGAACCACAAGGTCCTGATCCCTTGCCCATCGCAAGCTCGTACAGCTGGGGCCTTCGTAATTAGATCGTTAGCACGATAAAAAACTCTCAGGGCTTCGTCAGTGCTAACTCCAGGCCAGACTGCTTCGTCTTGAACTCATACTGTTTGCTGATTTGTTGCACGAGGATTCACAATTACCACGAAGGAATTAACGAAACTACTTTTGCATCCTAGACCGACGCATGATCAGAAAAGAAGCAAGTGAAATTTCCTAAATGCCATCATAGCCTCTCGTAGATAAGTACAGACGTCTACGTACCCATCAACGAGACTCTACTAGACACTGTCTTAGTCTGGATAAACTCTAAACTGGGCTTTGATACCAACTGACATGACCCAAAATCTGGCTAGGCCGTGCGGGCACCCGATATCCTCTCCTAGACCCGTCGGGCGAACCCTTGCCAATTAAATTAGGAAAATAAATATAATTCTATTCATAAATAGGAACAAGACTTAGAAAAAGAAGCACAGACATACTGATACCTCTAAGCTGTACAAAAGAAATTACAGCTGGATACCCAATATACTAGGTATAGGGCTATCCAGACTAGACATCTAAGAGTACAAAAGAAAACAGATACCTCTTGAAGGGAGCAAAATGCAACTGAAATAATAAACAATAAACTGGTGGCCATCCGGAGTAAAGCTGGCTCACCCTGACAGCTGGAGTCGTCTTCGCTCCTTCACCACATGGCGAACTCAATCCTGGAGCGAACCTGCCGAAACGAAATAGATAGTCAAGAAACAAACAACAAACAAGGGTGAGTCAAAAGGACTCAATAAGTGGGGCAGACTAGCCACCTCAAAGAATAGGATAGCTAGCCATGGAGAAAAGAAATAGATAGACCAAATTCCTTTTATTTAAATTATAAAAAGGCAGAGCCAGATAACAACAGGAAACACGTAAGAAACTTATAAACTCAACCAAGGATGCGTGCCAGAAACATAACAACAAATAAGCAATGCACCAATAAGCAGAATAGTAGTCATGTACCGCAAGTATACACAGTGGTATGAATTGAGATGAAATGAAATGAAGTGAGATGAAATGAAATGAAATATGATGCGAAGGGTCACATGTGCCAAATGAATGGGGCGGAATCCTCCTACCCTTAATATAATGCAATGGAGAGGAATCCTCCTGCTCCGAGGGCGAAATCCTCCTACCCTCAATATAATGCAATGGAGCGGAATCATCCTGCTCCGAGGGCGAAATCCTCCTACCCTCAATATGATGCAATGGAGCGGAATCCTCCTACCCCTCAATATGATGCAATGGAGCGGAATCCTTCTGCTCCGAGGGCGGAATCCTCCTACCCTCAATATGATGCAATGGAGCGGAATCCTCTTGCTCCGAGGGCGGAATCCTCCTACCCTCAATATGATGCAATGGAGCGGAATCCTCCTGCTCCGAGGGCGGAATCCTCCTACCCTCAATATGATGCAATGTAATGCATATGAATGCAACATGATGCAATAATAACCCTTCACTGGCGCGAGACTCTCATCGACAGCCGGGAAGTAGATGCCAACTCACAGCCAGGGTACAATGCTCAGATCCTCAATGCAATACCAACAACAGGACATAATATATAATATACAAGGTAAATCCAAAGCTAAGGCGTAAGGAGTACGCCTATCGGCGGCTACACACGTAAGGAATACGTGGTAGAAAATCCACGAGGCCAGGTGCCTCCAAAGAAACAGATATAAACACTTACCTTGTTACAAAGTTAGTACATCCACTCAATAACCACTTTTCCTTTGGTTTCATTGCCAAACGATCTCACTCTATTCAATAAGCAGAAAAATATATTAAAAGTAGGATAAAGGCTTCATTCCTCACATCTTAGGGCAATCCGGTTAGAAACCTGATACCCTATTCGCATACGCAATACGCAGGCCAGGCCTATATACAGGGTTTAAGGTCACATGACCAAACCCCAAATAAATTACATTTATATGTTGCCCATAACTCACTGAGTATGAATATATATTCAATTCCATTATCGGGGTCCAGTTGACCCTTTAAACTATTAATTGAACTTATTAAAACGATGTCTAATATTCCAAGTTTTACCGTTACAACATATTCAAACACACGTAATAAACTCAAATAATGCATTAAGATCATTACCTGAATGTTTCGGGGGTAAAAATTCTACTTTTCTCCAGCCCCTTTTCTTATTTTATGGCATTTTTTTGTTGCGTTCTCAGCTTTCTTTTTCCATTTGCTTCTGTTTCGTTTCGCTGCTTTTGATTTGGAAGATAAGGGATTAAGGGGTTAATCCCTTTTGACCACCGATTCCAATTTCTATATTTTGTCTTTTCCTTTTTTTCCTTTTTCCTTTAAAATTCGCTGCTACGGTAAAAATTAAAACGGTACCCTATGATATTCGAAAAAATCCCGACTTTTGCATACAAGTTATACAAAATATATATAGCATATTCACGAAAGCGGATCTCAAATTGGACTCCCGAAACTCAATATGAAAATTAAATGGAAAAAGATCAAATTATTTAACTTTCGATATTTTAGCGGAAACTAGCCGAACAACATCAAAATTCACTTTCGATAGTTCACAAAAGTCACAAATAATCGTACGAACCTAACGGCGCTTTTGGATTTCGAATCGGAGTTCGTTCGCCAGAACCGAGCTAAAAAATCTCTTTTTAATATTTATTGTCAATAAAAACTGAAATCTTCTTCCGATGCCTACCAAACGAGGTCTGATTTAGCTCAAATTTTACAGATTAGTCCTAATGGATATTACGAATATTTTAAAATTATCGGCACACCAATCGGATTCCTATCTTCCGAAACGACTAACTGAAGCCGTTTCATGTACCCCCAATCCTCCAACCCAAATGGAAATAGATGTCCCTCCTCCACCAGCTCCTCCACCATCACCAAGGAACAATCAAAGTCCACAAGAACAAGAAAAAAACGTGAGAGGGGAATAAGAAGTCGTGTTAAGGGGAGAGAGAATCGCACGGAATTTGCAAACCTAAAGGAAATAATATTCTCCTATTCAAAGAAAGACTAGACAGAAAAACAATCTTAACTTGTCACAAGAATCTATTCAAATGTTTCTTAGATGTGAGAGCCCCATCAAACAAAGCAGTGGGGAAGTATGCAGTGGTTCTCAACCCTACCTTGAGAACTGATGAAGCTCTAGTTTCTCATAATGTTAATGAAAACTTTAACATGAATGGACATAACAATATAATAGTTTGGAATGCTAGGGGTGCACATAGTCCAGAATTTCGTAGGAATTTTGGTGCTATTTTGAAAGTTTACAAGCCTATTGTTGTAGCTCTTTTAGAAACCAAGATGGATGATCACCATGACTTTAGAGTGAGGTATGATTTTACTGATTTTGCTGAAATCCCTGCTGAGGGTCGATCTGGTGGAATTGTTCTTATATGGAAAAATGAAAATGTGAATGTCACTGACATTCATATTAACGGAAATGAGTTGCATGCCATGATTAAGGTACTTCACCCTACTCTTAATTTTACTTGGCTTTTCTCTATTGTTTATGCTAGTACATGTTATATAAATAGAGAGTTATTATGGAAATATCTAATGACTATTTATGATAATTATAAAGGGCCTTGGCTAGTTATTGGAGACTTCAACCAAGCTTTAAATCAGGAGGACAAATGGGGGGGAGGGGAGATCTTTAAATTTGAGGAATGCTTCACACTTTCGAGACTGTCTAAATTATTGTAAATTAGTAGACCTAGGATTTAAGGGTCCAAAATATACTTGATCCAATCATAGGTATAAAAAAGGTCTCATATTAGAAAGATTAGATAGATGCTTAGCCAACTTTGAATGGATCACCTTGTTTAAAGATGCTAGTGTTGTCCACTTACCTAAAACCTACTCGGATCATAACTCAATGTTGATTAAACTTAATAGACAGCCTACTAGCAATTATGAGAAACCTTTTAGACTTGAGACCATGTGGCTATCTCACCCTACATTTAGGAATTTAGTTTCGGATGCATGGCACAATAGACATCTAGATGAAGCTATTAAGTTTTTTCATAACAATGCTATTATTTGGAATAAGGAAACTTTTGGTAATATTTTTAAAAAGAAATCTACTATTCTTGCCAGACTTAATGGGATTCAAATATCTCCTAAGTATAGCACTAGTTTTTTTCTCCAAACTTTAGAAAAGGACCTCATTACTGAATATAATACTATTTTAAAACAAGAGGAGGAATTCTGGAAATTAAAGTCTCGAATCGATTGGCTAAACTTTGGAGATGCTAATACTAAATTCTACCATGTGACTACCTTAAATCGAAGCAGAAAAAATCGTATCACTCATTTTCAAGATGATTGTGGAAAATTAATTTTTAAAACTAAGGAAGTTTTTGATCATGTTACATCTTACTTTGAATGCTTATACAAATCAAATATATTTTCAGTAAATTTAAGCCTCTAGAAGATAATGCTGGATGGTTTAATAGAGTAGACCTTAGTATTTTGGACAGGCCCCTAAGTAATTGTGAAATTACTAATGCTTTATTCTCCTTTAAACCTCACAAATCGCCCGGACCTGATGGTCTGCATCCCATTTTTTTTTCCAAAAACACTGGGGGATTGTTGGAAACTCAGTGACAAATGTTTGTCATCATATTTTTCAAACTGGTAAAACGCCTGAAAATCTAAATTCCGCCTATATTTGCCTAATTCCTAAAATTAGAAATGCTGTAAACTTGAAAATTTTTAGACCAATTGAGCTATGTAATACTGTTTACAAAATTGTGACTAAAATTATAGCCAATAGAATTGAATCTCATTTAGATAAATTGATCAATCCTTGTCAAGCCAGTTTTATCAAGAATAGACGAACATCGGATGATGCTATTATTATTCAAGAATTTATGAATAAATTTAGTAACTTGAAGGGGCATAAAAGTGAGATGATCATTAAGGTAGATTTGGAAAAAGCTTTTGATAAAATTGAGTGGTCTTTTATTCGTACAATATTAGTTTTTTTTTTAAAAGTTTCCTCAAAGGATCTCAAAATTAATCCTCTCTTGTATTACCACTTCCTCAATTTGTGTTTTTGTAAATGGCCTTAAAAAAAAATTCTTTCTTCCATCTAGGGGTATAAAGCAAGGTGATCCTATGTCCCCTTATATCTTCATTTTATATTTAGAACTACTTTCTATTTACATTAATCAATAAGTAGATAGGAATTTATGGGACCCTATAAAATTATCTCCTAGAGGACTAGAAATTTCTCACCTATTTTTTGTTGATGATCTCACTTTTTTTCTAAAGCCAATGAAAAATCTACTCATAGTATTAAGACTGCTATGGACCTATTTTGTGAAGTGTCAGGGAAAATTATTAGTAAAGATAAATCAAAAATTTTTTCTCAAAAAATGATGATCTATCTTTCTCTAATCATCTAGGCAGTATCCTCTCTCTTAATAAGAGTAACAACTTTGGGAAATATCTAGGATTTCCTATTCTGGGGCATAAGCCTAGACATAGTGATTATAATTTTATTCTTGATAATCTTGCTACTAAGCTCTCCAGTTGGAAGGTGAATTTTTTAAATCTAGTAGGGAGAGCCACTCTTGTAAAATCAACTCTCAATTCCCTCCCTAATCATATTATGCAATTTCATGCTCTCCCCATTAAAACCTTAAACTGCATTGATAGGGTATAGAGAAATTTTCTATGGGGTACTACTGACATAAATAAAAAATTGCACCTAGTGTCATGGCAAGTTGTCAGTAAACCAAGGCAGCAGGGGGGGGGGGGGGTCTATCAATCATTAGTGCTAAATCTAAAAACAAAGCTATGCTTATATCCCTAGCATGACGTCTACTGACTAACCCTAATGCCATATAGGAAAAAATTCTTAGTAATAAATATATTATAAGACCTACTACAATTTCTGCTTCTTTCTTCTGGAAAGGGATTTATCTTGCCTATTTGTTATAATAGCCCTCGATGGGTATTAGGTAATGGGAAATTTTTTTCTCTATGGGACCATATATCGCTTTCTAATAATAAAAATCTTAGAAGCCTTTTGCATGGTCCTTTGACATATGAAGACTCATGCAAGAAGGTGTGTGATATTGTGCATGACAATCATTGGGATTTTTCTAAGCTTGGATTTGAAATTCCTCATCATGTCAAAACTATAATTATTAACTCCCCTTCCCCTATTGGAAATATTGACTATCCGATTTGGGTACTTTCAAAAAATAGTATTTTTCTATGAAATCAGTATGTGCTCAAAGTGAACCTACTATCAACCATGGTGAAGATTTCATGTGGATATGGAAGGTTGATGTACCAAATAAAATTTTATTTGGCAATGTCAGCATAATAGACTTCCGACTAGATATTACCTAAATAAAATTGGTATGAATGTAGATCCTATGTGTAGTATTTGTAAGAATACTACTGAATCTATATTCCATCTTTTTATTTAATGCCCTATAGCAAAGGCATTCTGGGGAAATAAGATTAATTACAACACTTTTGATTGTAATAATTGGTTGCAGTGTCTTAAAGATATTCCCAACGACCCATACCACAAGTTCTATAATTGGCTTGACTTTTTATTTTTTGCTTTATGGAATTTATGGCTTAATAGAAATAATAATAACGTCAACAATTTATGCTCATCCATCACCTATGGCTCTGTCCATGAGAAACTACTAGAGTATAAATTGTTAACTAGCTCAAGTTCTAGGAAAGATACTAGTAGTACTATTAGGGTATATTGGACCCCTCCTAAGAATAATAGCATTAAGTTGAATTGTGATGGATCTTATAAAGCTGATAATTCTGCAAGTATAGATGGAGTCTTCAGAAATACTAGAGGAGAATGGCTGTTAGGATATACTAAAATGGTGCATGCTCACAGTCACACTCATGCAGAATTATTAGGACTTCATCAAGGCCTCATTTTAGCTCATGATCTACATTATAATTCATTAGAAATTGAGACTGATTCAACGGAGGTCATTAATTTGCTAGAAAACCCGTCCCCTACTTATCTATCAATTGTTAATGAATGCAGATCATTGATGATGAACCTGGGAATGCCGCTAATTAGGCATACTTTTAGACAAGGGAATAGAGTTGCTGACAAGCTCGCTCAAGGAGCTCCCTCATTGTCCAGATCTTTTTCAACCATTCACCATGCTGTGCCACCCGTTCTTGTTCACCAAGCTTTGGAGGACGATACGAAGGGCACGAATTTTGTTATTACTATATCGGCTAGTACTTGCTCTATGTTATCTAAGTTAGGGAACTTATGTGCTTTACAAGCACTCCCTTTGTTTGTAATAGTTCTAATCACGCGATGGACACCCATGGAACTCGTGTGAGTATGTTATGTAATCCCCCATGATGTTTTTCTATTAATATATGCTAGCATCTTGTTTCGACCAAAAAAAAAAAGATAATGTATATATGACCTATGTCTCATGTTCCCATCTGTATATAATATAATATTTTTATTTTGACGTTTAATTAAATGAAATTGAAAAACTTAATTAAAGTTTTGTAATAAATTTATCTTATCATTTACCTGTTTGTATAATGTCAATTGTTAAGTGAATTTCTACATGTATTTTTGCTATTTTATGTTTTGACGGTTAAAAATGTTTTTTTGAGAAATTTGTCAGATGCAAACTGTTTCTAAGCCCTCGTTTATTTATAGTTTTGAGAACATTTTTTAGAAGTTTTTGGGAGAAAAACTGTTTGTTTATGCTATTTGAGCAAAACTTCTCCCAAAAACTCAAAAAGAGCTCAAAGGCTCTTTTTGAGCCGAAAACTAACATTTATACATCAAGCTAGCGTTTGGACATAGATACCCAAATAATTTTTGGGAAATACTTTTTGGGTGAAGTTTAATATGAAAATGAAAAAGTGTTTGGACATATTTTTTGGGAACAAATTTTTTGGCTCAAAAGAGCCTTTGAACTCTTATGAAAATAAATTTTGATGTGTAAATATTAGTTTTTAGCTCAAAAACAGCTCAAGGCCACTTTTTGAGTTTTGAAAGTTTTTAGGACAAGCTTTGATCAAAAAGCATAAACAAACATTTTTTGGCCCAAAAACTCCCAAAAAATTCCTCCAAAAACTATGTCCAAACGGGAGCCAAATTTCATTTTCATAAGAGCTCAAAGACTCTTTTGAGCTCAAAAATTTGTTCCCAAAAAGTATGTCCAAACACTTCTTCATTTTCATATCAAACTTCACCTAAAAAATGTTTTCTAAAAATTATTTGAGAATCTATGTCCAAACACTAGCTAAGACCACGGAAGCGCACTTTTCCAATATTTTTTCTAAACATAAATTTTTTTTGCCAAATATAAATTGCTATCATTAGAATGCCTTTTTCCCGGTACTTCATTTGGATGTTTCTAAATTCTAATAGTATAAAGTTAGTCTTGGAAGTTTGACACTTTGACTAGACTCTAGATGCGAGTATTCTTTTTCTTTTTTGTTATTTACTTGTTTTGTTTTCATGTCACGAGAATCGTTAATTGTAGTTAGTGAAAGGTACCTTTGTGCTCAATCACATCACTCTACATTTATAGTTCAACGGTGCAAATCTTTCTTCACATTACAAAGATACGATTTTCTTCTCACTACTTTACCACCACAACAACCATAGATGCCTATCCCTTAGTGAAAGAAAAATCTGATTCCTCGTCTAATGCATTTCAAGATAATTTGTACTCATTACCAAAAAAAATATTGTATATTCAGCAAGAAACTCCATAAATATAATTGGATTAACGTTATCTAAAGAGCTTGGAGTTCTGTTAGTGTAGAAATTAAGTCCACTGTGTTTATTATTAGAGGTAAAGAGGAAAACATAGAAATTCGTTATTACCAGGTAGCATTATATTGAGAGGGACAAAAAATGAATATTCTTTTTTAAAAAGTTAATGAATTACTCACTCCAACTCATTTTATTTCTCATGGCTACTAAAAATATTTTGTCTCAAACTATTTACCATTTTAAAATATCATGATAGAAGTAATTATTTCTTTCCACTTTGCCCTTAAATAAACTTGAAAGTAAAACTTGAATGAATATATATTGAAGATAGAGATAATAAGGTGAAACAATGAAAAAGCTCTTCTTATAGATGTTTCTTAAGAGAAATATGACTAAAAAATTGAGACGAGAAAGTATATACGTAATAGTAGCAAAATAAACCGTCTAGAAAGTAAATCTTTTTAAATTTTGTGTACTTAATTCATTTTAGAGATTTTGTTTTCCTTTTTCTTTTGGCAAAAGCAAAATATGCACTTTTGGCTCTTGAAATTATTGAAGAAGTTTGTGCTTAGTCGTTTTGATATCTAATTAATTACATTTAACTTCATTTAATTGATATGGACTCTTTTGATTCTTCGACTGAGAACTTTAACAAATTATTAACTGTTAAATTATTTAATTACTCATGAATTATGTTGCATTTGTATTGTTATCCCATGCTTAGGGGTAACAAAATTCTTAAAATAATTCAAATATAACACATGCTTAGTGAGAATGTAACAAGGACCAAAGATAAAAGTTACCTGAAATTGAGGGACCAGCATGCAGTTATCCCAAAGAATGAAGCCAAAAGAAACATCAGATGAATCGAGAAAAATGAATGATTACAAAAGAAAGAAAAGAAAATGATGAAAATAAAAGTCAGTTGATTTCAAATTACTGCTTTTTTCACTTACTACTCCAATAATTTAATGTGAAAAAACAAGGTACAGTGGGTGACTTTTTCAGCATTTCCCTCTGCACTATGCATCCATGCCAAGATTCATAATTAATGGCTAAGAGCCTTCTCCCACCCCCCAACCAACAACTTCTGTACCTTCCTCAGCACCCCACCCCCCAACATTCTCTTCTAAAACCAATGAAGAAGAACTAATAACATCTTCTTTTTCCATCTAATAAGTAATGTGGTAATATTTTTTCTTATCTACTTTATTTATTATAGTTTTACTTGATATAAATTTTAATAAAATAATTTTAAATTTAATAATCCAAAATAACCCTTAAATATTTATATAACTGTAATTAAATAAAGTAAGAAGATTTAAAGTTAAATATAATTATTTTTAAATTTATAACATACGACAATCATAAGTAGCACAGACTAATAAGGAAACTCGATGGAGGGAGTACATAAATATATTACTACTATTCCCTTAACAATGAAGATGTTTTCTTCAGACATAAAATGATAACTAAACATTTTGTTTCTGTCTTCTTGAAACCTGGTTACATAACATCATCTCAACCCCCCCCCCCCCCAATCCCCACCCCCAACACCCCACAAACCTTCTCTATACACATATCTGAATCTATTTCATGAATGTGTTTAATATAAAGATCCTAGCATTTCTCTCTCTTTAAAGAATCCTATGTAATGAATTGAGCCAAAAAGTTTTCAGCTTTACATTTCCATAATTTCCAAACAACCCCTTTTCATCTCTTTCAGTGTAATCAAGATCCCATAAAAAGATTTGGTTTTTCTTAGGGTTTTCAAGATTTTCTTGCAATTTTCAGACTTTTTGCACCAAATGGCATTTTGGTTTAGGTTCTTTTAAAAAAGAGAACATTTTTTGAGTGTTTTGTTGTAATATTAGATTGTGATAATTTAGCCATGTTGAAGAGTATTTTAAGTAAACTGCCTAAGAAATCATTGAAATCTGATTCAGTAGATTCACCAATAAGAGGTAATAATAATGTGGGCTCAAATGGTAGTTCAATTGGTAGGCCTAGTGGTGTTCCAAAAAGGACATCTTCAGTTGTTTTTCCAGCAAGTGTAATTGCAGGAATTGAGCCATTGCTTTCATTTAAAGATGTCCCAACTTCAGAAAAATTGAATCTTTTTATTAGTAAGTTAAGCCTTTGTTGTGTGGTGTTTGATTTTAGTGATCCAACTAAGAATGCAGCTGAAAAAGAATTAAAAAGAGCTACATTGCTTGAGCTTTTGGATTTTGTATCTAATAATCCACCTAAGTTCTCAGAACCTGCAATTCTTGCATTGTGTAAGACTTGTGCTGTTAATTTATTTCGCGTTTTCCCCCCGAGTTATCGGGGTAGTAGTAATGCTCATCATGCTAGTGAAAATGATGATGATGAGCCTACTTTTGATCCTGCCTGGTCTCATTTGCAAATTGTGTATGATCTGTTGCTCAAGTTTGTAACTTCTGGTTCTTTAGAAGCTAAGTTTGCGAAAAAGTATATAAATCACCAGTTCATATTGAAATTGCTTGACTTGTTTGATTCTGAAGATCCAAGGGAAAGAGATTGTTTGAAAGCTATTTTGCATAGGATTTATGGCAAGTTTATGGTTCATAGGCCATTTATAAGGAAGAGTATGAGTAATGTGTTTTATCGGTTTGTGTTCGAGACTGAGAAACATAACGGAATTGCTGAACTCTTGGAGATTTTCGGGAGTGTCATAACGGGGTTTGCTTTGCCATTGAAAGAGGAACATAAGATCTTTCTGTGGAGAGTTCTGCTTCCGTTACACAAGCCGAAATCTTTGGGGATCTACTTTCAACAGCTATCATATTGTGTTACACAGTTTATCGAGAAGGATCCTAAGTTGGCTAGCACTGTTATTAGGGGCTTGTTGAAGTACTGGCCTATCACGAATAGCCAAAAGGAGGTGATGTTCTTGAGTGAGTTGGAAGAAATTATGGAAGCTATCAACATGGCTGAGTTCCAGAAAGTGATGGTTCCATTGTTCTGGCGAATCGGCTGCTGTGTCAGCAGTTACCATTTTCAGGTAATACGAGATAGACATGTAGGATTTCTGTATGCATTACATTGGCCTCTCTGTTCATTGTTCTTTATTTAACTTCTAATACTTGATTAGAGAGAGATTCTTTTGATTTTTACTAGTAAACGCCATGAAAGTATCTGTTGAACTTGTATCGTTTCAAGTTTGTATAGATTCATTGTTGTAGCTCTTTTTTTTTTTTTTTTCACGATCAGATGGTCAAAATTCACTTGGAACTTTACATGATCTTATAGTTTTGAGGATTTGAGACAATAAGGTGGCGATATACTAAAGCTGAATTTTTTTTCTCTCTTGTCGTTTTGTTGAACAAAGTGTCCGTTTTTTCAGTTTTTACAAAACTTTTTAAGTTCGTCTTTTGGAATCAAATGCCACCGAAGAAGCTTGAATATTTGACTTCCTCAATTGCCACTAATTGATTTCTGAAACAGTACTAGGAGTTTTCATTTAGTTGTGTGATATGAGCTGTGAATCACAAACACAGGATCCTTGGTGTTAGAAAGGCTTGTTCATACTCCAAAAAAGTAGCGAGGATGTTTTCTTCACTTTATAAGAAGCTCAAAATAATGGTCTTGTTTAATGCAATGAAAAACCAGTTATTTCACTAGTCCTATTGTCGAAGGAAGAATACTGAAGAAGTTTACTTATTTGAGGCTTTACTGGAATCGTGTTAGCAAATTCTTGGGAAATCTGGTGATAATAAGAGAAAAGAATAGATCTACCTGTGTTGTAATTATTGGAGGATTTAGGCTTCTTTATCTGCTTTCCTTTACCAATGTTATATTAGCATCTCTTCTCCTGATCAGCTGGTCTGGAGTAATGGAGTTCCAGTGGATTAGATCACTGGGCAATCAATTGGATTATTTGGACTTAACTTTAAGGAAAAATGACCACCTAGACCTAGAACTTTGGAGTCAATTAATTTTATACCATAATAATAGGCTATGACTATCAAAGTGGAGTAGAGTAAATCTCTTCAGCCACAGCAGGTTGGAATGAGCCATTATAAAGAGAGAGAACAATATCGGCATCTTTTATATGAAAACACTGAATACATCTGAAAAGATATGGATATCACAGCCTACTTGTTACAGTTTTACAATTCACAGCCATCTTGGTGTGTTATCTATCAGATAAGCCTTTTTTTTTCCCCAAAATGATCTTGACTTGATGCAAAAGTATTTATAGCTGTTGGCTGCTGCATGGTTTGGTGATATCTTGTAGTACCCATACGTGGTTATGAATGTTGCTAGTCTTATTGTTCTAGCACGCTAACCCACTCTTCTCCAACTTTGTGTGTGTGTGTGTGGGTGTGTTCATTTTTGTGTAACACCGTGGAGCCTCTTGACTCAGGATCTAATGAGGTCTGACTTGGATTTGCCCGAGCCTTACTCAATTCCTTGATTTTGCTTTTGTCCATAGTGTGGGCTGGTGGGTGGTTTTGTTAGGTTTAAAGGAACAAAATTCTTGTTACTTCTCAGCCCTATAATATACAGCTAATAATGATCTTCAGAGAAGGATGCAAGGGTGTGGCCTTGTGGTCATTGGAGTGGGTGCAAACTTTGGAGATCAGGGTTCAAATCCTAGCAGAGACTAGATGATTTTGATCTATCTGTCTAGGGTGGATAGAATTACTTGAAACCTGTTCTGGATAATATCATTATGGATTTTGTATCCATATAATTAGTGGAGACAAGAATGAGGAGGATCGACTCTTGGAGAAGCGATGGGAAAATATGTGTGAGAAATTTTAGGAAGAATGAAGATGGTCAATTCTTGGAGAAGCAAATTTCTCACCCTGCTTTATTACTTAGGAGCCTTCTCGATTCTTTCCGTCCCCGTCGAATCCAGCCTTGAGTTCTTGCTCAAAACCCTGTTATTGGTGGAGAGAGTTCTATTCGTAACTGTCTACTGAATTTGCTTCTGCTGGGAAGTTTGTCTGTCCATTACTTCGTGTTGCGATTTAAGAGCGACTTGCGCTAATACAATCATGCATGTCCGAATTTCTTCTCTTCCTCTGCTATCCCATTTGTTTCTTTTCCCTCTTCGCGTCACCCCCACCCCCCACCCCCCTGGTAATTGCTTGAAGAGTGATCTGTATCATTTCTGGAGTTTTAAAGCTGCAGAACTTCTATTTTTGCAGGTAGCTGAAAGGGCTCTGTTTCTCTGGAACAATGACCAAATTCTCAATTTGATTGCACATAATCGACATGTAATACTTCCCATCATTTTCCCTGCCTTGGAAAATAATGCTCATATCCACTGGAATCCGGCAGTGCAGAATTTAAGTCTAAATGTAAAAAAGATATTCTCCGAAATGGATGACGTGCTTTTCCTGGCTTGTCATTCCCGCTATAAGGAAGAGGAGGAGAAAGTTAACTTGACAGACTTAAAGCGGAAGGAAGCATGGGAACGGCTGGAGCAGTCTGCAAGTCTACAACCACCAATAGCTGGGAACATAGCTGTTCTGGTAACTCCTCTCACAGCTTCAATAACATGCTAAGAGGTGTTTAACTCCTTGTCAACACGCTTTTCTGCACATGTCATCTCGGTTTAGGTGTGATGCGGTAACCGAAAGCCTCATATGATGGTAAAGAGCTGGTGTCTGGTGCAAAAAGGTTTTTGTGGGATGATCCCGTGGCAACCTCAACTGTTTAGTACTAGAAAATGTTATTTGATCACATCCCGTCGTGGGCATGGGAAGGGGGTATGGTAGTGGGGTAAGCTAACTAGTAACCACTGTAATTGCCTTTTCCTTCCCTCATCTTTGAACAATATGTCATGGCCTTCCTTATCTAATTGTTTGCTTTATTGAATTGGAAGAATTTGTTGTGCATTTCCCAAAGGCTAGTGAACTCAAATACCCGACACTTGGTGACTTAAACATGGAAAAGGAAGTAAACTAGTTAATCAAATACAAGTAACAAGTCTTTGATGCCATGAGCGCCAGTCGCATTGCTTTCTCTCTGGGCAGACGACCTGGAAAGGTATTCTAAGATACCCGACACTAAGAGCCTGTTTGGCATTGCTTCTCAAAAGCCAAAAGTGTTTTTTTTTTCTTCAACAAAAGTACTATTTTTTTTGGAATTTTGAGGTGTTTGGCAACTAAAAAAAAGTACTTTTAGATAGAAGCAGAAGCAGTTTTTCTGCTGTTGGGAGAAGCTACAAATATCTGATTCTTCCAAAAAGTAGAAGCAAAAGCAGTTTATTAATTTTTTCACGACAGAAATATCCTTACCAAGAATTCATATTTACCATATTATTCCTTATAAATTAACCATATCTCTCTCAAAATATAATTATATTTTTCTTTTTTCTATTTTTTTCTACTACGTACTTTTACAAATCTTCTTCCTGTAGGACTAATTTTTATTTCTAGGTATTACTATCAACCATATATAGGATGTCCTACTCTTTCAATCATCTTTTAAAAGCAAGTGATTATTAGAAATTCTTAATTCCTTTATCACTTTGATTTCACTATATTTTATGTTGTTCAATAGCTTAAATTTATATCTTTTACGTTATGTTTTACATTTAACTAAATAAATTTTCTAGTTAAAGTCTTTTATGATAAATATGCAAAATTATTTTTTTATTTTTATTAATTCAAATGTAAAATGAACTTGGATGTCCTTTTTGTAATATGATACTGAAAAGTACTTTTCATAAAGATTAATCAAACACAAATTATTTATCAAAATTACTTCTTCAATGAGTTGTCCAAACACAAAAAATACTTATTACCCAAAAGTACTTATTTAAAAAGTACTTATGCCAAAAGTATTCTCAAAATAAGCCGTTTTTTGCAGCAATCCCAAACAGGCTCTAAAGAGTTGGAATATTGCTTATACCTAACATGTTACTCTCTATACTCATTTTATGTGATGGTTTTTGACTGATACAAAGCCTTTTTTAGCATTTTTTTTCTTCGTGGGCAGATGACATGGAAAGTTATTCTAAGATATCCAACACTAAAGAGTTGGAATATTGATTATACCAAATATTTCACCCTTTGTACCCAGAGGCGAAAGGTTTTGAAGTTTTCGGGTTCATAATTCCAGTCTTTCTAAGTTAGGGGGTTTTAAATTAATAATTAAGATATATAAAATATTTTTTTCAAAGCAAATATACACGGTTTGGCCAAAGTCGAACCTCGTACTAGCATCCTAGCTCTTCCACTGTTTGTACCCATTTTATGCGATAATGTTTGACTAGTATAAAGTTATTATTAATTTTGTTTAAAAGTTTTTTTTTTTAAAGTTGTGGCTTAAAATGAGTCACATGTATTTGTGCAGAAATCATCTTATTAAGTGTAAAATGAAAATTTTAAGTTCTAAGTAAAGAAATATATAATATTTGGAGTTAGGAGTTGATTTGGATAAAATTGGCTGAATTGCAAAAATATGACACGGGAAGCAATAGTTTGCCAAAATGCCATTAATAACAGTGATTTAGCAAAATTGCCCTCCATTAGGTTAATGAAATTTATTTCGGATGAAAATACCCCCTCACAACTAATAAAAAAGACCCATGCTATCCTCCCCTTCCTTTTCTCCATTCAAACAATCTCTAAACCTTAAAAACCTACAACTTTTACAGATTCCTCTATTGAAACAAAGATTCAATGTTAGATTCCTTTAAATTCCTACTCTTTTATATTCATTTGGATAACCTTGTAGAAAATCTATGAAAATAGGTATCTTACATAGACTTCTTGGCAATGGGCACTTGCACAGACTTCCCTGACAATTGCCAAGATTTCAAGCTTTCTTGTAGTGGCCAACCTGCAAAAGAAAGTCTCTGCAAATCTTGGCTATTGCCAAGAGTTTAAGCTCTGGTGTAATGAGCACCTTACAAAAACTTCAATGGCAATTGCCAAGACTTCAAGCTCTGTTGTAATGACCAACTTGCAAGAGAAAGTCTATGCAAGTCTTGGCTATTGCCAAAAGTTCAAGCTCTGGTGCAATGGGCACTTTGCACAGACTTCTTGGCAATTGCCAAGACTTCAAGCCCTGCTGCAGCGGGTAATTTGCAGAGAAAGTCTCTTCAAGTCTTGGCTATTGCCAAGAGTTCAAGATCTGGTTCAATGGGCACCTTGCACAGACTTCTTGGCAATTTCTAAGACTTCAAGCCTTGTTGCATTAGGTAATTTGCGAGAAAGTCTACGCAATTCTTGGTTATCGTGAAGAGTTCAAGCTCTGGTGCAATGGGCACCTTAACTAGGAAATCAAAGTGGAATCCAACACAAGAAAAATATAAACAAGATTGAATAAAAGTTACAAACATCGTCATTAAGGGTCAACTTATCACTGGACAAATCAAGAAACCAACTTCTTTTATCAATGGTAACACCACCCAAGTGATGCTACCAAATTCTTTGCAATTTTTGGCAATAGCCAACACTTTAAGGTCAGGTGGAAGGAGGCAACTTGTAGGGGGAGTCTCTGAAAGTATTGGCAGTTGTCAATACTTTACGATCTGGTGCAATAGGCAACCTGCATACAAAGTCTCTGCAAGCATTGGCAATAGCCAAGAATTTAAGCTCTATGCAATAGACAACTTGCAGAGAAAGTCTCTTCAAGTCTTGGCAATAGCCAAGACTTTAATCTCTGTGCAATAGAGGCTACTTGCAGAGAAAGTCTCTGCATTAATGGCAATAGCCAAGACTTTAAGCTCTATGCAATGAGCAACAACAATATCTAATTGATATTTCCAATAAGAACCTTAAAATCATCTTAATCAAGCATAAGAAGTAAAAAAAATTTACAGGAACGTCAAATTTAATTCAAAGATCATCAATCAAAATGGAAAAAACTTACAAATAAGTATATAGATAATAATTACCAAAAAAAAAAATACAGAAAAAAAAATACAAATAAAGGATTAGGCAAAATAAAAATTACATTATAACACAAATTAAAAAAAAAAAAACTTTTACAGATCTCCTTAGGACACAAAAAAGAAAGAAGGAAAGGAATGAGGAAGGAGAGAAGGAAAGGAAGGAGCAGACTGTTCCATGTGAATTGGGTTTAGGCAGGGACAAAATAGTCCTTTCGCATAGTGACGGACGATGTGGAAGACATTTATTTGAAATATTTGAAAGTAGGGGAAAATTGGTAAGACCGCTGCTTATGGAGGGCATTGCGTGAAATTTTTTGGATAAAATTTGACCAAACAACGTCTTGGTGAATCGGTATGTAGCAAGTATGGCGGCCATCGTAGCCAATATCAAAGCCTTAGCGCAGAGCTTAAAAGGTTTTTTTAAACAGGCCAAAACTTTAACGATAGTGCCCAAGTATCTTATTAGTGAAATTCTCCCTTGAAAAGTAACTAATAATTAAAATATCAGTGCTTAAAATGGATGCCCCATATAAATTCTCCCAATATAAAGAGCCTTCTCCATAAGAGTATAATGAACTCCCAACCCTAATCACTTTCAGAATGCACAAGCGGAAGCTGCATGAGGTTACAGATGTTGAACCCCAAAAATTACCCCGAAAAGGATAAATTCCGGAATATCGACAGGATGGACTAACTCTTTTGGAGTTTTTAGAGTCGCCACCCAATTTAAGAGAAACAGGGAACCAAATTAACAAATGCGTGCAAAAACTCAGTTTTAGAAAAAAATGCGGTCTTTCAGAGATTCTAAGTAAGAGGTTTTATTAATTTCGGAAGAAGGTTTTTAAGGCACTTCCAAAATTCCGTAAAATATGGTTAATCTGACAGGTTTCCAAATATTTACAAGTGCGCTTTTCTTTCGGAAAAAATTATTTGAATAATAATAATAATAATAATAATAATAATAATAATAATAATAATAATAATAATAATAATAATAATAATAATCAATTAAATAAAAAGCTTATTTGCAATATATATATTTTTACTTGCACACATTTGCTAAGACGGCCCCAATTTGCAATAAATTAAATAACGACTTCACAATAAAAGGCAATGAACATAAAGTAAAGCAATATACAAACAATCAAATATTATTGATAAATAAAATATTTTACACATTTATTTGCATAAATATCCGAGGAAAGTAATGCAAAGTTAAAGATAGAACCGGGAAATTGATCAACTCGCGGGAGCCTTGAATTTTCTAAAATTCCTAAGTCTTATTTCTTGAACGCTCGAGCCCGAGCTCGATCTCAAATGACTCCACATCAATGCATATTCCCATTTGTAAATTAGTCCACAAATTATTCGTACCCAAATGTTCCTCGCAAAACAAACAAAATGAAATTGGATTAGTACGAAGATAAAGTGTAATAACCAATGAAAATAAAATAATAATAATAATAATAAAATAATAAAGTAGTAATAATAATAATAATAATAATAATATATAATAGTAGTAATAAAAATAATAATAATAGTAAAGGGGGTTGTTTTTGCAAAATTTAGGCTCAGATTTGTATGGCGCATCATGTAGAGGCTCGGGATGTTGGTACGGTTGCAAACACGGAGCCCGGGCCGTGTTGCCATGCCAAGTACCAAACCCACCACTCTATTCGACTTACTTTGCATTAATTTCATACATTCATCACCGCCTTTTGCTTTAGGGACACGGGGACGGGACCGTTCGAGTGTAGTATCATGTTCAAATCAATCCCGAGGCCTCAATACGTGTATGTATTTTTTCATCGGCCGGGTGTAGTATCGGTTCAATATCAGTCATAGGTCTCAAATGAATTGTTTCCATAGGCCAAGTAACTTTTCAGATTAACAACAGTAAATAATTCCAACCAAACCAATACGTCAGCATCAATGCAAACAACGGGTCCAACAATCTGTGCTGTAAACATCAAGAACCAGGTTGAACCACCCATGTTACTAAAATAAGCGGAGACTATCAACAATAAATCACCAGTGGAATTTCTGGTGAGGCAACGATAAGAACAGTGAGCGGGTCAACTAATCTGAATATCGAGGCTTAGCAACAACAGGGAGTGTCGCTGAAGAAAAGGCTAGGCGAACGTCACTGCCACTGAAACAAAGCAGCAAACACATAGTAGGACACCGGAAAACAGGTTCTCTGGTTGAGAACGCAGAAAGCTCCAACGAAGCAATAAACAATCGCCGATCAAGAGACCCATCAAAATTTCGGCAAAACAAATGGTGAACCGGAAAAAGGGAACGATTATCGTTGGCTTTTGCTGCAAGAAGATGCCGACGACGTCGCTGCTACCAATTTCCCTTCACCTCCTTTTCCCGATCTATTTTTATTGTGTGTATGTATTTTTCCGGTGGCGGTACTGCTTCCCCTTTTCCCGTTTCCCTTTGGTCTCGATCTGGTATATGTGTGTGTAAATAAAGGACGTATTGGCTGTGTGGGTTTGTTTGTGTGAGATAGAGGGAGAGTTTTTTGTTAAATGAGGAAGATCTGATTTTTTAAGTAATGGAGTGTAAGGAAGATGGATAATGTTGGATAATGAGGCTTTTTGTGAGTGGGGAAGATGATGAAAATAATGGGTAATGTGTAGATCTGATTTTTGGTGTTGTGGGAGATGAATGAAAAAAAAATGGGGGCCAGGGTTTAAGGGTATATATATGGGTGAGGATTTGCACAAATAGGCTAGTGCTTGGGGGGGGGGGGAGCGGATTTGGCCACAATTTTAGAATTAATTATAAAAATGAATGGGTTGCGCGAGTGGGTTAAAATTTATGGGATTTTGTAACTTTAGCACTTTTTTTTGAAACTTCAATTGATCATCTTTTATTGTCATTATTTTTATTTAATTTTCAAATTAACCTGAATTATAAAATATTGCCATAATTTATTCAATTTGAAAAAATTCGGGACAAAATTGGGTGTCAACAGCTGCCCCTCTTTACCCGAAAAGGATGAAAGAGTTTTTAGGGTAAAGAAAGTTGACGTGAAAGCCAATTTTGTCACGATAAAGCCAAGACTCTGATTTTTGGGATCAAAATGCGAGGTTTATGGACATGGCCGAGCTCCGGTCTTCGAGTTGCCTACTTATCTCGGGCTGAAAGAGAATCAGGCCATATGTAGTTCGACGCGATTTGAAAATCAAAGACGAGATAATAACGACTACTCAAGCGCGGGAAAAGAGGCTTGTAATCACCCAAGTTATGAAAATGTGGTCGACGACACACCCATAAAGAGGGGTTTACACGGACATAGCTTCCACTGCACCTCGACAACCGAGCCATCTTGTCTTCAATCTCAAATCTCAGACTCAGAGTTAACAAGAAACTTACCTCTAGGGTGGATGACTTATGCGGGTGCGATTCTTCAGGTCTTCGTTGACGAGTCTAACTCATATCAACGATTGCCCCGGTTCATTGCTAAGAAAAGCTCCATGTTATGCTCCAAATACTGCTGCGGTGCTGCTAAAAATCCTGTAATAATCTCAACAAGTGGTAAGCGTGCAACTGCTAATAAACTGTAATAATTGGAATAAGAAATAGATAAAGTGATAAAATTATAAATGCGGGTGGTGATATCATCAAAAGCTCTTCCTTCAATCAACTGACGAGGCGCTCCGCCCGGAGAACCTCTAGGCTGATCCTTATTCTTAAATAGTAAAGTAAGACAATAAGTAAAGCGAGAACGAATTGTAAAATGCAAGACTTTCATAAGATAAGTCGACTAACGAGACATGATGTCCCAAGTTGACTTGTCTATCTTTATCATCTACTTCAAATATAATATGCCAATATTGCGAGACAACCGACATCGCGAAATACTCCGAAAGTGGTGCTTCAGCCGACTTGTCTTAGACTATCAATCTACTTTAAATATAAAATGCCAATATTGCCAGACAACCGACATCACGAAAACACTCCGAAAGTGGTGTTTCAGCCGACTTGTCTTAGACTATCAATGCAGGCTTCAACATAACGTTTATTTTGAAAGAAGAATCATAAAGATAGAAAATGTCGCCTGTTCGGCAACAAACCATGATACGCATAATGCTTTAATTGATGAAGAGGTAGTTTACAACGCAATCTTGTATTGTGCTTCAATCCCTTGACAAAACAAATGAAACGTCTGGTCTTGAAGCATCCAGTGTCTCCATGCAACTTGAAAGAAACCTGCATATCCTATTTGTGGGTAGAAGAACTCGAGATATCCTATTTGTGGGTGGAATGACCCGAATATCCTACTTGTGGATGGAAGGACCCGAGATATCCTATTTGTAGGTGGAAGGACCCGAGATATCCTATTTGTGGGTGGAAGAACCCGAGATATCCTATTTGTGGGTGGAAAGACCCGAGATATCCTATTTGTGGGTGGAACGACCCGAGATGTTCATCTACAAGACGAACTAAACAAACAAAATTAAAGTAAAGCAAAAGACACAAAGCTTATTAAAGCAGGTACTTCTCCAAATTTAGCAATATCTGCAAATCACAACAATTAAATTTTAGTAAGTGCTCTCTTAAAGAGAAATAGAAATGAAACGGATATGTTTAAAATTTACAAGAATTACAAGAGATAGAAATGCCGGCTTTCGGCCATAAATCACGATCGAGCTTACAGTGGGCTCCATAACAATAGCGCCCTTTGATTGTCTATAATAGGCTTCATAATAAATGCCTCCAATTTCTTATGGTAGGCTTCAAATGATAACGATGTCTTCGATTGCTCACGATAGACTTGACAATAAGACCTCCGATTGCTTACGGTAGGATCAATAACAAAAGAGCCTTCAATTGCCTATGATAGGCTTCAGAATAAGGCCTCCAATTGCTTATGGTAGGCTTCAATGCTAATGAAGTCTTCGCTTGCTCACGATAGACTTGATAATAAAACCCCCGATTGCTTACGGTAGGATCAATAACAAAAGAGCCTTCAATTGCTTATGATAGGCTTCAGAATAATGCCTCCAATTGCTTATGGTAGGCTTCAATGCTAATGCTGTCCTCGCTTGCTCACGATAGACTTGATAATAAAATCCCCGATTGTTTACGGTAGGATCAATAACAAAAGAGCCTTTAATTGCCTATGATAGGCTTCAGAATAATGCCTCCAATTGCTTATGGTAGGCTTCAATGCTAATGCTGTCCTCGCTTGCCCACGATAGACTTGATAATAAGACCCCCGATTGCTTACAGTAGGATCAATAACAAAAGAGCCTTCAATTGCCTATGATAGGCTTCAGAATAATGCCTCCAATTGTTTATGGTAGGCTTCAAATGATGATACTGTCCTCGCTTGCTCACGATAGACTTGATAATAAGACCCCCGATTGCTTACGGTAGGATCAATAACAAAAGAGCCTTCAATCGCCTATGATAGGCTTCAGAATAATGCCTCCAATTGCTTATGGTAGGCTTCAAATGATAATGATGTCCTCGCTTGCTCACGATAGACTAGATAATAACACCCCCAATTGCTTACGGTAGGATCAAATAACAAAAGAGCCTTCAATTGCCTATGATAGGCTTCATAATAACGCCTCCAATTGCTTATGGTAGGCTTCAATGCTAATGAAGTCTTCGCTTGCTAATGATAGACTCATAGTAAGGCCCCCGATTGCTTACGGTAGGCATGACATAATTTGTAAGTGCAAGCTGCAATATCTTTGATAAATTGTCTTCCCATCCACTGGCGAAGCAATAAAGCAAGTGCGAAGGCATAATGCAAAGCATTTTCAACAATCTTGACAAATCAACTGGCAAGCCGGTCGGGCATGAATCAAGGAGGGTCTTGGGATTGATTGTCGAACAAATCAGCTGGCGAACCGGTCCGGCACGAAGCAAGGAGGGTCTCGGGACTGACCTGTTAACCTGAAAAGTAAAACAAGGCGTAATACAAAGAAAATGTGAAGGCATAATTTAAAGCAAGTGCAAAGCAATTTGAACAATCTTGACAAATCAACTGGCAAGCAGGTCGGGCACGCAGCAAGGAGGCTCTTAGGGTTGATTGTCGACAAATCAACTGGCAATCCGGTCCGGCACAAAGCAAGAAGGGTCTCGGGGCTGACGTGTTAACCTGTTAAGCTAAAAGTAAAGCGGTTCATAATATAAAGCAAGTGCAAAGGCATAATTGAAAGCAAGTGCAAAGCAATTTAGCGTGAAATGTAAAGCAATGCAAAAGCGATTTAGCGAATCAACAGGTGTCAAAGTCCAACAAGAGAGAAACTCTGCCTGGTGGTCAACCTGAAAAACGTAAAGCAAGGCATCAATTTTAAAGCAAGTGCGACGACATAATTTAAAACAAATGCAAAGAAAAGCAGTACGGAAATGTAGAGCAATGCAAGAGCCGTTTGGCGAATCAATAGGCGAGATGGTCCAACAAAGGGAATTCTCGTAGCCGATGGTCAACCTGAAAGGGTAAAGCAAGGCGTTAAATTTAAAGCAAGTAAAATGACATAATTCAAAGAAAGTGCAAAGTAAAGTAATGCAGAGATGTAGTCAGTGCGATAGCCATTAATAAATCAATTGGCGAGACAATCCAGCAAGGATGGCCTTGTGCGGATTATCGCCTGAAACCAAGCGATGCCCTATTTGGCTTAGTTTCGAAAACACAAAACAAGCCTCGGCTTTGTCGCCTATTAGGAACGGAAGTCATAGGGGTAGAAATGCCGCCTGTTCGGCAATAACTCATGACAAAGCATAATGCTTTAAGCCACGAAAAGGCAATGCGACGCAATCTGCAAGGCAACTTTGAATGCGAGTTCAATAAATTGTTCATCCATAATGTGAATGATCCTTTCGTTGCAAGCTTTCATGTTCCTGCTCTCAAAGAAAAATTGTTTGCTTTGGGGAGGGAAGGGGAAGCGTTTGATTTGTGCAGACTTCATCCTAATCTTGCTTCTGCTGCTTCCTCGTCTTCATTGGACTTGGATTTGCAAATTGCTTTCAGAAACTTGGCTCATGAACTCAAATAACATAGACTTTGAAAAATAAAGGCAAGATGAAATATTTTAATGCAATATAGCGAGTGAAATAAGCGTGCAAATGAAGTCAAAGATGCATTTTGAAAATTTTGCCTTGACTTAAACTTGTAACATATCTTAAAACAAACTGAACGTCCTTTGCCTTGAACTTTGCACTGTTCGCTTAGCCAATTATAGAGTTCTTGCCAACTCATCTTTAACCACCAACGCCGCTTCTTGCAAAATTCTGCACCAGTTATTATCTTTCGCATCTCCAACTTGTTTTGCAAAAATTGCCCCAGTTGTCCTTGGGGAAAAATAATAATTTAGATGCTAAAGGGTCTAGCCCGATGGGGGAGCCTACGTATCCCTCCTTGGGAATCAGACCGTGCATAGTTCTGCATCACTGCTTCAACGCCTCATACCAACAAATAAAAGCTTCCCCAGTTGAAGTTCTAACAGATAGTGCGATATCCAAAGAGCGCAGACAGTAACTTTTCAGTGCGTCGATTTAAATTGTTCAGTTATTTTGCCATACGTTACAAGCAAAGCTTTAGCAGGTTTATCAATTTTAATTTTGAAATAGAAATAAATGCAAGCATAAATAATATAATAAGAATGAGATGCATTTTATTTCAACTTTCACAAATTCAAAATGAGTTGATTCAGATTAACATAAGCTTTAAAATACAATGCAATTCATAGCCTCAACCTGAATTAAAATTGAAAATAATGCTACTAAGTTCAATTTCCAAGTTCTTTCAAACAATGCCATTAGCTTCTGGTACTGCATCGTTCACGAGCTAGAGCGTCTACCATCAATCAGATCTTGAATCTTGCGTGATTTGCATGGTTAACCACCTTACTAATCAAACTTCTGCTAGAGAAATAAACAAAATAAAGAAACCTCAAAGGGTAACTAAGATAGTTTGCATGCCATTCATGAGGTTGCACATAAGCAAGTAGCGCGCATCACATAGCGCTTTTTCATTTAAGCACGTTGACATGTGGCAATCACAATTAGTTGAGCGTAAATAAAATGCGAACGCGTCCTACCCTGCAAGGTGCCTCTTTGAGCTAGAGGTAAGCCTAATCGCGCAAACAAGTGGTAACGAAAAATAGTTCATGCCAGTTCTGAGCAATTCAGACTTAGAGTAAGCAATAAATAATAACAATAATCGATAACAATCATCTCTTCGCCTTGACACTGCAATTCCGTTAGCCCAACTAACTTCCAAGAGTTGGTGTCAACTCGAAATTTTAACACAGCTCATGCTCTCCACAGCATCTGCACAAAATTTTAAACCCAAATGCTTAAAACCCGAAACAATCCTCCATAGCTTTTGCAAACATCCACACTCCTCCAAGCACAACTCCCAATTGTTTTACAACATCCAGGGAGAAATTTCCACCTGCCTCCACAATACCAGACTGCAAATCACGAAAGGCGCCAATTGGCCTTTCAAAATAAAATCTCACTGGCCCTCGGCTTTAGACAAGCCTCTCAGCTTCCTAGGTTTTGCAAGGCTCACCGACCTTGTTCATAGGGCTCCTTACTGGTCCTCGGCTTTAATCAAGCCTCTCAGTTTCCTAGGTAGCCAAGACCGCACTGGTCTTCAAGGAGGGACCCCATTGGTCGTTTATAGACATAGGGGCTTCACTCTCCTAGTGAATGCAGCTGGACATTCAACACAGGCCTGCACACACGCAAAGCCATTCACGAGAGGGACCCCACTGATCCTTTTAAAGACACCAGGGGCTTCGCCTCTTCGATCTCACTACACCAGGCCATCTCCAAAACATAAACCAACCAAATCTGCCGAACTTTCCCCCCGGACTGCAATTTTGTCTATGATCTCAATTCTGCTAAATTCTTCCAACTTTTTACCTAAAATACAATATAGGAGACAAAATTTCAAATCTGATTTTGCTCAAAACATGGTTAGGACTGAGGATTCGTTATCACACAGCACATATGCATTGTCGTTAGGTTTCAAGAATCCGTTGACATAAGGGCGGTTTCCTAACTATGGAGGCGGTACCAAGGACCGGGTCCAGACTAAGGTGTAAATGCATGCATGCTCCTAAAAGCCCAGTCTAAGAGTGGGTTAACGGTTGAGGCTAACAGGTTAGTGGCAAGCGGCCTCGCAGTCGAATTACTCCCACGACAACCGCCGGTGTACCAACTCGTCAGAAGGGTTCTTTAGTGGAAGAAAGTGCGGGTACGCATGAGCGTACCTCACGAATATTTGGGGTGAAAATGAAAGAGATTCCCAGGAGTGGGGGAAGTATGAATGGAATGCCAGTTTATATGTGCACAAATAAGAGTGTAGTGACATGCTTTTCGTGGCACACAAACAAACAGATATAATAAAGTAAAATAAATTAAGCATGCTAGTTGCAAATAATTAGAAACCCTTATGATCAAAACCTTTATTGCTCCCCAGCGGAGTCGCCATGCTGTTGAACCCCAAAAATTACCCCGAAAAGGATAAATTCCGGAATATCGACATGATGGACTAACTCTTTTAGAGTTTTTGGAGTCGCCACCCAATTTAAGGGAAACAGGGAACCAAATTAACAAATGCGTGCAAAAACTCCATTTTAGGAAAAAGGCGGTCTTTCAGAGATTCTAAGTAAGAGGTTTTATTAATTTCAGAAGAAGGCTTTTAAGGCACTTCTAAAATTTCGTAAAATACGGTTAATCCAACAGATTTTCAAATATTTACAAGTGCGCTTTTCTTTCGGAAAGAATTATTTGAATAATAATAATAATAATAATAATAATAATAATAATAATAATAATAATAATAATAATAATAATAATAATAATAATAATAATCAATTGAATAAACAACTTATTTGCAATATATATATTTTTACTTGCACACATTTGCTAAGACGGCCCCAATTTGCAATAAATTAAATAACGACTTCACAATAAAAGGCAATGAACATAAAGTAAAGTAATATACAAACAATCAAATATTATTGATAAATAAAATATTTTACACATTTATTTGCATAAATATCCGAGGAAAGTAATGCAAAGTTAAAGATAGAACCGGGAAATTGATCAACTCGCGGGAGCCTTGAATTTTTTAAAATTCCTAAGTCTTATTTCTTGAACGCTCGAGCCCGAGCTCGATCTCAAATGACTCCACATCAATGCATATTCCCATTTGTAAATTAGTCCATGAATTATTCGTACCAAAATGTTCCTCGCAAAACAAACAAAATGAAATTGGATTAGTCCGATGATAAAGTATAATAAGCAATGAAAATAAAATAATAATAATAATAATAATAAAGTAATAAAGTAATAATAATAATAATAATATATAATAGTAGTAATAAAAATAATAATAATAGTAAAGGGGGTTGTTTTTGTAAAATTTAGGCTCAGATTTGTATGGCGCGTCATGTAGAGGTTCGGGATGTTGGTACGGTTGCAACACGGAGCCCGGGCCGTGTTGCTATGCCAAGTACCAAAACCACCACTCTATTTGACTTACTTTGCGTTAATTTCATACATTCATCATCGCCTTTTTCTTTAGGGACACGGGGACGGGATTTTTCAAGTGTAGTATCATGTTCAAATCAATCCCGAGGCCTCAATACGTGTATGTATTTTTTCATCGGCCGGGTGTAGTATCGGTTCAATATCAGTCATAGGTCTCAAATGAATTGTTTCCATATGCCAAGTAACTGTTCAGATTAACAACAGTAAATAATTCCAACCAAACCAATACGTCAGCATCAATGCAAACAACGGGTCCAACAATCTGTACTGTAAACATCAAGAACCAGACTGAACCACCCATGTTACTAAAATAATTGGAGACTATCAACAATAAATCACCAGTGGAATTTCTGGTGAAGCAACGATAAGAACAGTGAGCGGGTCAACTAATCTGAATATCGAGGCTTAGCAACAACAGGGAGTGTCGCCGAAGAAAAGGCTAGGCGAACGTCACTGCCACTGAAACAAAGCAGCAAACACATAGTAGGACACCGGAAAACAGGTTCTCTGGTTGAGAACGCAGAAAGCTCCAACGAAGCAATAAACAATCGCCGATCAAGAGACCCGTCAAAATTTCGGCAAAAACAAATGGTGAACCGGAAAAAGGGAACGACTGTCGTTGGCTTTTGCAGCAAGAAGATGCCGACGACGTCGCTGCTAACAATTTCCCTTCACCTCCCTTTCACTATCTGTTTTTATTGTGTGTATGTATTTTCCGGTGGCGTTACTGCTTCCCCTTTTCCCGTTTCCCTTTGGTCTCGATCTGGTATGTGTGTGTGTAAATAAAGGATGTATTGGCTGTGTGGGTTTGTTTGTGTGAGATAGAGGGAGAGTTTTTTGTTAAATGAGGAAGATCTGATTTTTTAAGTAATGGAGTGTAAGGAAGATGAATAATGTTGGATAATGAGGCTTTTTGTGAGTGGGGAAGATGATGAAAATAATGGGTAATGTGTCGATCTGATTTTTGGTGTTGTGGGAGATGAATGAAAAAAAAATGGGGGCTAGGGTTTAAGGGTATATATGGGTAAGGATTTGCACAAATAGGCTAGTGCTTAGGGGGGAGCAGATTTGGCCACAATTTTAGAATTAATTAAAAAAATGAATGGGTTGCACGAGTAGGTTAAAATTTGTGGAATTTTGCAAATTTAGCACTTTTCTTTGAAACTTCAATTGATCATCTTTTATTGTCATTATTTTTATTTAATTTTCAAATTAACCTCAATTATAAAATATTGTCATAATTTATTAAATTTAAAAAAATTCGGGACAAAATTGGGTGTCAACAACATATATCACCATTGAAGCACCAGAAGACTTGGTTAGCAATCTTCCTGATAAACCATTATGCTCTATAATCTCATGTCTTCCCACAAAAGAAGCCGTAGCAACCAGCGTATTTTCTAAACGTTGGAAATTCTTATGCAAGTCTTTATATCGCATTTCTTTTGATCTAAACGTCATTACTGGTGTTGGGATCCCTGTATATATTCAAGAACGTTCCATTGTGGTCAAGTTTCTTTCTAAATGCACTGAAGATGTTAAATTTTTCGCTTGCATCAGCTTTCCATTTTGGACAAGTTTCTTTCATCACACACTGATATTGTTGAATTTTTTCATTTGCGTCACTACACACTAGATTGGGAATTCTCTGATCACACGCAACGTTCGATTGAATGTTTAAAAGATGACAAGGAACTTCAACGATTTCACTTTCTAGTGATGAAAATAGAACATTTATTAATGAAAACTTGCAGATTCAGAATATTACTGCCTCGGCAAGCTGGGGTGTTGTTTTAAGTTTACTAAGAAGCATATTCCATGGAGAATTTCTTCATATGGTGGAGCTAAATAATTATACTCTCTGTGATGCTTCACCCTTTAAAGGTTGTATCAATGTTAAAACCCTAAAACTCACAAGATGCAATATAAATGAGGAAACCTTGATGGACATCCTTAGTGATTGTGAATGCTTGGATAATTTGTACCTTCATGGTTCTTATCTTAAATGTATATCGATGTACAATGTGGAGAATATGAGCATTCGCCACAGTAAACTCGAGTTATTAGAGATTCATCAAAAGCATGTTGAGAAATTTCGCCTAATTTCTGAAAGCCTTGCTAAGTTGGTGTTGCAAGACTTCTCTTATTCATCCACAAAATCTCATATTCACTGTCCAAACCTTCAAATTATCCAGACAAACAATCCTGAGTTGATGATTACAACCTGCCGGGCAAAGGTGGAACCATAATTTTGAATTTAGGATTCTTGATTCTAAAAGATGAAGCTTTCTAGTTTCTATATAGATTATTTATGTACTTTTCCTATTAAGATAGCCGCCCTCGCTTGTAATAAACTACTAAATTTAGTAAGATTGTGCTTGTGTAATATGATGCTTCTCTATTATCGTTATGTACATTTTTAATGTTTTAGTCTTTTAGAGATTCTTCAAAACCAATGCATGCCTATTATAAAATCGATCAATGGTTTCATATTTTTACTATTTAACTATATTGAATGAAGAATTTAAGGAGATGATAGTTAGAGACTTTAGAGTAATTAAAACTTGGCATTCTGTCCACCCAACCAGTTATTCCGGAATCCCATACTTTGGTTTGAATATCAAACAACCAATGCCATGGAATATTACCAACTTCTCCTACACCCTTATTCCCAGTTTATAAGGTCATCACCAGGATAACTATTTTCTAACCAAATCCATGATTTGTTTATTCACAGTTCTCTTAGTTATTATAACCCCATTAACAATTATTTAAAATTTTCTAATAGTACCTTCATAAGTCACAATAGCTCAGCATTATTTTTGTGTAGGTAAAAATACACCAACTATTATTACAGGGATACAAATCCAGCTGGCAGAGACTAAACTACTCTACAAGTCATTGGGCGTTGAGGATATACGCCTGTCCCATGGCCACGATTGCTCATTAGGCACGGGCCTAGCCCCGAAAGACACATACCAAAGCCGTATTTATTTTTATTGCTTGTGACCCCTAATTTATCTATTTAACCTATTCAGCAAGTTTTAGGCATAAATAGTTTGACGCCTACCGTAGGCCCATACAATTGTTAGGTTTTTACGAAGACAACAAACGATCATGTCAGACGATAATAATAGTCTCCCGCGAAACATTGCTCATGCACTCAACGACGCATCAAAGGATCCCAACGATCCCACCAGTCATGAAAAAAGGCCACCCAAGGATCCAATCAGCGTGGAAGAGGAAAGTGACCACGACAAGTCACAACATGGAAGCCCCATCAGAGCCAAACACAATTTCGAGCGAGGTTTCAGAAAGTTCCTCGAGGCTCAGCAGCAGTAGTCAGTTCAGAACTCAACAATGATGGCTGAAGCACTAGCCAAATATTGAGAGGCAGTTTTCCCCAGATCAGTTCCAAGGCCAGGGTTCCCATGAGGATCGGGGCCCAAGGGTAATACCCTGGCTTCAGAGGTGAGGCGAACATTGATATGTAGGCTGCCCCATGAAGTTCAACAATGGCCAACAACCCACCATCTGCTGAGTAAATTGCTATTCAAGGCCAAGAGTTGAAGGAAGTCTATGAGCGAATGAGTTACATACTGGGGGGCTCCACACCTGATAACCAAAGTGGATGAACTAAGGTTCTTCAAGAATGCCTACGAAGCAAGTGTCGCGCCGCTTCTGATACTTAATCACTTCCGCTTGCCAGAAACACTGAAGTACAATGGAACCACCGACTCAGAGGAGCATATATCCGCTTACTTTGCGGCAGTAAAGAACAATGAGATAACAGAAGAGGAGATCCAGTCAGTGGTGGTGAAGAGATTCAGTTCAACCCTGACCAAGGAAGCCTTGACATGGTACACTCAACTACCTGTACGATCAATCGTATCTTTCACCCAGATACATGACTAGTTCAAAAAGGCGCATTCCAGTGCCCAAAAATGAGAAAAAATGATGGAAAACATCTTCGAGAACCCCTGAGGTTCCAAAGGGAACATATGACACTCCCTCCACTACCCGATAAAATTGCTACGGTAGCCTTTGGTAAAAGCTTGAACCCCTGAGGTTCAGTGGCCACGTGGGAGTTGCGACGAAGTTTGCAAGTGCACCTAATGAAGACTTAGAATGCGCTATATCAGTGATACAATCATAAGCTTCGAACTGCGCCAACCACGTCCCAAGTACCCGAAGATAGCAGTAAAGGAAGTTGGAAGTGGGAACAAATTGAAAAGCCAAGAGAGGCGGATAAAGGAAAGAGGAACAAAAAGGATTATAGTACACATACGCCAAAATTAGTTGATAGGTGTGACGACACCCAGAAAACAATTTCTTTAGTTATAAAGGATCACGAAACATTGAAAGGGAACCCGATAGATTTGAAGATCTAGGCTTACGGGTGAATGCAATACAGTTTGTCAAGGATCACATGAAGAACACGCTAGTCTGTTGGCCCAAGGACATTAGGGCTGACCCTGGAAGAAGGGACTCGAACCTCTATTGCGAGTTCTACAGTGATAATGTTCATGACACCGCTGGTTGCAGAGCCTTGATATTTCATAAAAATACAGAAAACAATCAAAAGAATCACCTACTCAATAAGGGCATTAAAAAGATTTGCTGACAGAGAAAGGGAAACAAACCTACGTTAAGAATAGGGACACTGAGGGACACCCTAGAGTTGCTAAAGGCAAAGAGGTCCATCAATGTAATTGTAGGAGGTCCCATTGAGCCCAACAATCTTGAAAGAAATGTAATGGTGTGTGAAGCAAGTAAGGAGAAGAAAGGCGTCATTTGCAGCGACACAAATCTTCTTCGAGAACAAGGATTTCGAGAGTTTCGTCTCCCCGCACCATGGTACATTAGTTATAACTCTGTGGATCAAAGGTACGGACATGAGGCATATTTTAGTTGATGTCAGGAGTGCGGAGCAGATAACCCCGAGTTCGTACACCCTCTTATGCTTTAACAATTCATGTGAAAAGTCTATTTGGGAAATCACTCTTGTAGTCTACGCACCCGGTGTTGTCAAGACAATATCTTTTCAGGTAATAAAGGAAAAGATTCCTTATAATGCCGTTATAGGGTTACCCTGAATACACCAGATGAAGGAAGTGTCGTCCACCCTACACTAAATGATAAAGTACCCGACATAATATGGAATAAAAGAGATCAGCGGAGAGCAGCAGACTACAAAAGAATGTTACACAACAACTATTCTTGGAGCTGCCAGATCTATAAAGCATGAAGGGCCGAGCTTCCACGAGACGAAAGGAAGCTCTCAGCCGTCAAACTTCCAAGCCGGAATCAACACATACTTGGATACTTGAAGGTTGGGGCAAGTGGGAGGGGGACGGAGAGTGAGGCATCCTCCGGAGCATAACCTTTCTCAATCTATTTACTTTATCTAACTTAAATGTTTCTTTTGTGTTTTTCATAGTTTTTAATGTTTTTGCTTATGTTAGGGGTCCAACAACCATAATAAGTTGTTACGGGCTTAGCGTTCTATCTCATATTAGACTCTGCGTTTATTATCTAATAAAACTACTATTTCGACTTTATTCAGCTTTCTTTTGATCGTCTAGATCCAACTATTCTTATTCCTCGACCATATTTTAAGTTGAAGTTGTTAACTCGCCCAACTAGATCAACTCTAGCTAAGCCACCATGCATTTACGTGCGTTAAAATCATCAATTCAACACTTGCACCTATGTGGGGTGGGGACTCTCACCGACACAGTGCCTTGAAAGACTTAAGCAGTCTAGTGTTTAAGCAAAGCGGTCCTTTATGGATGCAAAAATGTATCGGTACCAACAACGGACTAAAATCGTCCCTTGTGGGCGCGGGCCATGCCAAATTCTAAGATGTCTACTATTGACCAAAACAAGCCCCCATCTACTGGCGTAGAATTTAAAATCGCTTTCTACAAGCACAATTAAGAGTTTAGCATACCAATTTCACGCTAGCAAAGATGCAAAAGGCACTTCAAACATACAACATTCTAGTGCCGAAATTTCTAAGAAAAAGTATAAAGAACATCTATAATGAATGTAAATTATACCCACTGCAACAACGACATTAAGAGAAACTACTTTGGGCTAAGGAAAAACAATTTCATTTCCAAAACATTCGAAGGCCAAAGACAGTGTTTAAAACAAATAAAAAAAATCTAGCATTAAAGGGGTGGAAGGGTGGGGGGAGGGCTCAATCTTTTTCCAGGGGGGACTCGCTTCCTCAGCAGCGTTCCTCTAAGTCCTAGCTCCCTGAGTAGCTTGATTTCTAGCACGTGATCCACTGCCTCCGGCACCGTTAGCTTCATTCGAAACAACTTTGATGTTAGAAGCCAATTGGGCATCAGCCGCTACCACAAGGTTCATCATCTTATCAGTCTCGACCGTCAAGTTCTAATCAGGGGTATCAAAAACCTTTTGAAGGCAGCAAGCTAGCAAACAGAGTGGTGCAGTCCAACTTAACATGTTGCTTCGCGATCATAGCGTCATACTTCAGGGACTAAGAATGGGTTTCTTCACAAAGGTCACCACGAATCTTATCTAGGGATTCGCTTTTGCCTCACAACCTATCATTTTTCTTCCTGAAGATTCTCAGCAGAATTCTGGTCTGCATCACTCTCTGCACAAACCCAGTTACGGCAGGAGATAAACTTCAGGGTTTTCTTATCCCTTTTCAGTCGTTCAACTTCGCTAATCTAACTTTCAACTTGTCCTTGGAGAATGTTGTTCTCATCTCATAAATGTTCATCGACCATTCTTTGCCGAATGATTCCAAAGAAACACGAAGCCCCTAAAGGAAGTGCCCCAAGGAATTTAGACAAATGAAGTGGAGAATCGAAATGGTAAGAAGAAACACAAAAAGACAAAGAATAACCATGATAGAGTTGTCAGGAACACTAGCTAAGAGCTCTTGAAGGTTAGAATTAGCAATGAACCGTTGCTTAGACAACACTAGGGTCCCTGAACAGGTCAATTCCTTCTTAGATGGGAATTATCATCTCGCGAGCTTCACCAATAGGGTTTTTTTAGCCCTAGCTTCATCGGCTTCAGCGCTGACAACCTCACGTTCAACCGCGGCCGAGATTGAGGCCACCAGCTCATTTCTAGGACAACATCGAAAAAGAACATCAGCCGGCTCAGGGGCTTGGGATGAATAGGCATGAACTTGATCTACTAAAGGAGAGGGTCAAACCACAGAAAGAAGAAAAAAAATCATGTGAAGAAATAATCAAGTGAACATGGCCAACCTGGGACAGAAGCATCAATATTGGCATCAGGAATCTCAAATCCCTCTTCAATGCCAATTTTTTCTCCCTCATCCTTAGAACTCATTTCTATCAAATGTCTCCGCCTACGAGAAGCAAAAGGAGGAGAGATTGCGGAGTCAGGAAGGACAGTAGCAGCAGAAGGTTCAGCAGCCTGAGACTCAGGTGCTGGGGGACTGCAGCGTCCCAGAGAACTAGTGCGGCAACAATAGCCCTTATCGACCTACTTGATCTTTTCTTCTTCGAGGAATGGAATCTCCCATTGAAGCAGGCAACTCTCTCAGCGGAAATTAATCGGGCAATGTAGCAATGTACAACAATCTTTATGTCCATCAATTCGGGCATGTCACGACAGGAAAAACCTGAGGAAGGAAAAGAGTCAAGTGACAGATAAACATAAAGATCGTTAGCTGCGATAAAGTAGCAATACACCGTGGTCCTTTGCTCACCAATGGTTCAGACCAACCATTAATATGAAATTCATGGAGGTGGAAGGGTTCTTTGTGAAAATCACAGTGAACCACTCGACCAGGGCATCACGAGGAATAGGAAGATCGGTCATGTGGTTGACTATAGAAAGAAGAAATTAGGAGTTAATACATGAGATTACAGCAAAAGACAAGTGACATAGTTGAAACAGCAAAAGGGAGATTACACTTTCTGCTAAAAATTTTCGGGAAAGGAATGGATGAGACAAGGTCTGAGGTACGCTAGGCCACATAAAAAAAACACCAACCATAGTCGTTATAATCTTCACTTTTGGAGAATATGCTTTTCTTCCCCCCATCTCTTAAAATTCAGTATGCCTGATTTAATGAGGAGGGGAGAGTAAAAAGCATGCAAGTGCAAGAAGGTAAAATCCAAACTAGCTTTGGTGGCGAAATGATCAATAAAAATGATTAGACGCCAGATAGAAGGCCTGACTTGGCCCAAGCAGATATAGTATCGGCGACATACTTCTTCCATAATCGAATGAACTCGACGCCCAAAACCAAAGGTTAAAAGATATGTGTGAACAAACGAATAACCAGCATGGTGGCTATATATTCTCTCTATTGCAGTCGGATAATAAATTCTACATCGAATTTCCAACCACAATCGAGAAAGACACGACGAAGATCTCCAGACTGAACGGTAGAAGGATATGCCTCAAGAGATGTATTGCTATGATCTCCTTCTTGTTTGAGAGTTTGTGCTAGCAAGTTGCCGTCATGCTTGGAATTCAGATTCTTGGGAATATAATCTTCAGGCCTGAAGTCCTTTGGTAGAAAATTTGAATCGTTGGCCATTGAAAATATGAAAGATTTGTAAAGGAAAGAATCATAACTTGAAGATGAAAGTTCAAATGTAAAGAAGACATGGAGATGATATTGAGAGACTCAGAGTTATGAGAATTATATAGCTCTGGGAAGCCTCGAAAGGCGAGCAAATTGCTGACAAACATAGGATCATGATGATTACAGAATACGTGGTAAATCCATATAATTAAGGTATACGACAGAAAGCTGTAGCATTGGGAAGACGTGGCTGCAACCTGCTAATCACAAGACTATAGAAGTACTATCATAAGTACATAGATGACGAAAATATTGGGGAGGGAGGGGTAAATCGAGCTCGGTAGGCCTCTATGTCTTCTATCACGCTACTTTCACTTCCTGATCGTTTACGACAACGCTCATCAAGTGGGAGGGACTGACTGCGTAGAAATACACCAACTACTATTACGGGGATACGTCTCTAGCTGACAGAGGCTAAACTTACTATACAAATCATCGGGCGCTGAGGATATATGCATGCCCCATAGAAACGACCGCTCATTAGGCACGAGCTCAGGGCTGAAAGACACATACCCACCTGCCTTAAGAACACTAGTCTCGTGGTTAGGATTATTTTTGTATCACCGCCTTATGTAGTCATGACCAAGGCCGGTAAATAAATTATTTTACCATAATTAGGATAAGGGTAAACATAGTGATATATATATATATATATATATATATATATATATATATATATATATATATATATATATCCCTCATTGTATTCGACATAAGATATTCACTATGAATCCGACTATTCTCAATTCACTATGAATCCGACTATTCTCAAGGAATAATACTCTCACTTTACTGCTTATTTCTCTATATTCTTCGTATTTACTTTTATTGCTGGTGACCCCTTCTAAATTTATCTGTTTAACCTATTCGGCAAATTTTAGGCATAAATAATTTTTGTTTATATATATGCAATCCACAAATCAAATTAAAAAAGGAAACGCATGTTGGAACACTAGAAATGAATCTTATTAAAAGAGATCTAAAAAAGAAAAAAAGTAATATCATTAATTGAACTTTTGAATCTGGTTAATAAAATTTTTAAAAAATGACTCTTGTTGCTTATTGACGTAAGTTTGGCATAAGTTAGCTTTTGTGGATGCAGGAGTTTGACACATTTCAAAAAGTCGCAAACAGTGATCGATTGAGTAAGTCAGAACATTGGGGTAAAAGGGATTTTTGAGTCTCATAGTAAATAGAATTGAACACTAGTCTTAAAAATGAGGTAAACATGACTATTTTTCAATTAAGGCTAACGAGGTTAGGTTCATTTAAAAGCCAGCTTTTTACATACCCCCAAATTCTTTATTTACACAAAGACCTCATATATGTAAAAGATTTCTTTTATCTAGAATGAGGATTTTTTATTTAAAAAAGCAACAACAACATCCCCCGGAAAAAACCCAATAGCAGTCGTCACCCCTTTCTCTTATTTCTTCTTCAACATCTCAAATTTTACAGGATTCTCCAATTCTCAAGTTCCTCAACATTTAGAACTGCAGGTGATAAATACTTTTTCATAATTATTAGCATTCAAGAAAGACATCAAAACTATGCATGAATCTTGTATTGGATGAAAAATTAACGAGGCTTATACGATAGGGCTCGAGGTTTGATGAGATCAAAATATTTATTTACGACCTCTTAGGAGCTCGCACGGCTCCTGAGGCCAGTTGCCTCGAGCACGAAATGAGTTTTGGCCATGAGCTATCCTACGAGGCGGTTGAAGAACAACCATCACGAGACATGAGGTTCATCCCTTGTTAAAGCTTATCCCTCGGTGAAGATTTGCCCCTCGGCAAACAAGTCCTCACTTCTGTTACTGTCAACTGTTGCCCACGTATTAAATGTGGAGATCATGGGTCAACTACGATCAGAACGTAGAATAATGGCCATAAAGCACATTTATTGTTATTCTTATTCTTGTAGACTATAAATAGTCATGAACAAATCCACAATCCCAAGCATAATTATTGTGCATTCTGCCGAACTATAACTTGGACGTAATCATACTGCCAAGAATTATGGTCTTATTACACCATGCAATTTCAACAAAAAGCCAATCCGAACAACTTGATGAAGACGCGTTCATTTTTAGTTGGTTGGAGAAAACTCTCACCATCTCAATGATACTTTTATTTTTGTTTGAGTTGTTGACACATATCTCTTTTATAAATGGTTTCGAGTGTGAAGTAGATTTACCAATATAGCTAATTGAGTTTTCATATACACCATAAAATTTTTGTACTTCCATGAATAGACAAATATTAGTCAATAAAAGTCACCAACTTTCTTTTTTGGTGGAAAATTTTAGCGGACAAAAATTTTGTTACGATATTTGAGTTTCGCTACTAAAAGTATACGATTTATAGATTTAGTAATGAAATGTAAATTTTTTCACTAAAAAGAAATAATTAGTGACCAAATTTTTAGCGTCACTAAAATTTTCGTAACTAAATACCATATTTGTTGTAGTGTACATTGATATTACTGAATGATACATTTTAATATAAATAATTTTATATTGCAATCAACTGTTGATACATTTTCATATGTGAACGAAAGTGAAACCTGCATTTGCTTCTTCTACCTCTTGATCTTCTTCATCTACAACATTTAAACAAGCAGATGAAAATTATAAAGAAAAGGAAAAACTTTAAACTACCCCAGTAAATATAATTCTTAAACAACCATAGGTAATTTAAACAAGCATTGGTTGATTATTATAAAAATAAACAGTTCATTAATAGCCAGTGCAACCATTTTGTGTTTACATAGGAACCCACCGTCTTGTAACTATTGTAAACAATACATGATTGCTTAAATAAATCCTGATTATTTACATTAAATAACATACAGTTGTGTAAGCGACTACATATTTTCAAATATAACACTTACTTCTTTTGAGCTATAGTAAATCCATGATTGTTTTATTGTTTACATTAACCAACATATAGTTTTTATAACAATTACTGATTGTCTGTGTTTACTTATATTGAATTCTTTATTAAGTCGCTAATTTGATGTTCAATCATCATTAAGTGCTAACAAAAGGAGTTGGTAATAATTCAAAATCGGACGAGTCATTCGAATAATTGTCAAACATTATTATTTTTTTATTTTAACTGAACATCAATAGAGTGTTACATTATTAATCACTAATTGGTTTTTATTAATTGAACATCAATTGGGTGAATCGGCGGATATTTAAATCTTACTTATTTATTTAAGTACAGTTAAGTCTTAATTGAGTGCTTCTACTATTAATTTAACAAATCGATCTACTACTAATTGAATATTAGACGGGTAATTCGACGGATAGGTAAATCTTAACTTGTCGATTTGATTAATATTAATCATCAATTAAGTGGTTCAACTATCAATTTAACAAAAACTTATTGATCTATTTCTAATTCAATCTTAATTGGTTGCTTTAACATATAGTTTAAACATTAACTTATTCATCTATTTATATTGAATAACAACTTATTGAGATAAGTGATTGCGCGCCTCAGGCAGGCTTGGATGAAGAAGCCAAGAGGCGTTTTTGGGTGGATTTGGACGAGGTAGTGCAGAGTGTCCTTGTCAATGAGAAGTTATTCATCGGAGGAGACTTCAATGGCCGCATCGGAGCATCTTCGGGAGCCTATGATGGGGTGCATGACGGTTTTGGTTTTGGGGATAGAAATGGAGGAGGAGGCGCTCTCCTGGAGTTTGCTAAAGCTTTTGATTTGGTGATAGCTAACTCAAGATTTTAGAAAAAAGAAGAGCACTTGGTCACCTTCTGCAGTTCGAGGGAAAAGACCCAGATTGATTTCATCCTTCTAAGGAAGAGTTATAGGGGTGTGTGTAGGGATTGCAAGGTTATTCCGAGCGAAAACCTTGTTACCTAGCATAGGCTCTTAGTTATGGAGCTGGATATTACAAGGCCGAGGAAGAAGAGGGTTGTGACAGAGTGTCCTCGAATTAAATAGGGGGCCCTAACTGTGGAGAAGATTCAGGAGCTGGGGAGGAGGCTGGAGGCTATGGGTGCTTGGGAGAGTTGTAGGGACGCGAGTAATTTGTGGGCTAGGACAGTGGAGAGTGCATTAGGGGAGCCACCAGAGAAGTGTTGGAGGTTTCAAAGAGAAACCCCCTATAGACATAAAGGCGACTGGTGGTGGAGTGAGGATGTCCAAGAGAAAGTAGACGCCAAAAAGGCCGCATACTTGAAGTTAATTGAGAGCAATGATGAGGAAGAAAAGAGGAAGAGTAGGGATGGATATAAGACTGTGAAGGAGGCAAAGTTTGCAGTTTCGATGGCTAAAACGGATGCATTTGAGAGCCTATATAAAGAATTAGCTGAGAATGGGGGAGACCAAAAGTTATATAGGCTCGCAAAAGTGAGGGAGAGACGATTGCGAGATCTGGACCAACTGAGGTGCATTAAGGATTAGGATGATACTGTATTGGTGGAAGAAGCCCATATACAGAGATGGTAGTCGTACTTCCATAGCCACTTAAACTCAGAGGGCTACATGCATATTGTGCTGGGTAAGCTAACACACTCAGAGGGTCATAGAGATTATAGGTATTATAGGCGTATAAGAGTAGATGAGGTAAAGGGTGTGATCCGAAAAATGCGAGGATGAAGAGCTACTGGGGCCAGACGAGATCCCAGTTGAGTTTTGGAAGAGTGGAGGCAGAGCAGGTTTGGAGTGGCTGACCAGGCTATTTAACGTCATTTTTAGGACGACACAAATGCGTGAGAAGTGAAGATGGAGTAGCATGATACCATTGTACAAGAACAAGGGTGATGTTCAAAACTGCAACAACTATAGGGACATCAAAATTCTCAGCCATACTATGAAAGTCTGGGAGAGGGTGGTAGAGATAAGGATGAGAAGGGATGTAATTATCTCCGAGAACCAGTTTGGATTCATGCCGGGGAGATCAACTACGGAAGCCATTCATCTTCTGAGGAGGCTGGTTGAGCAGTATAGGGACAAGAAAAGAGACCTACATATGGTGTTCATTGACCTGGAAAAAGTGTATGACAAGGTCCCTATGGAAGTTATGTGGACATGCTTGGAATCTAAAGTGGTTCCGGTGGCATACATCAGGGTGATCAAGGATATGTACGAAGGAGCTAAGACCCGAGTGAGAATAGTGGGAGGAGACTCAACTAGTGTTTGTACATGGATTCCTAAATAATTTTTGGGAAACACTTTTTCGGTGAAGTTTAATATGAAAATGAAAAACTGTTTGGACATACTTTTTGGGAACAAATTTTTTGGCTCAAAAGAGCCTTTGATCTCTAATGAAAATAAAATTTGATGTGTAAATGTTAGTTTTTGGCCCAAAAACATCTCAATGCCAGTTTTTGGGTTTTTGGGACAAGTTTTGCTCAAAAAATATAAACAAACACTTTTTGGTCCAAAAACCCCCAAAAAATGCCTCCAAAAACTATGTCCAAACGGGAGCTCAGAGCACTTTCCGGTTGAAATGGGGCTACATCAGCGGTCAGCACTTAGCCCTTTCTTATTTGCGTTGGTGATGGATGAATTGACTCGAAATATTCAAGGTGAGGTGGTGTGGTGTATGTTGTTTGCAGATGATATAGTTTTGGTAGATAAGACACGCAGGGGTGTCAATGAGAAGCTGGAGGTGTGGAGGCAGACTTTAGAGTCTAAAGGCTTCAGGCTAAGCAGGACGAAAACAGAGTATAGAATGCAAGTTTAGTGACGCTCCTGAGGAGTCAGAGGTGGAAGTGAGGCTGGATTCTCAACTCATTCCCAATAAATGAAGCTTAAAATATCTAGGCTCAATTCTCCAAGGCAATGCATAAATCGACGATGATGTCGCACACAGTATAGGAGTTGGGTGGATGAAGTGGAGGCTTTCTTCTGGGGTAATATATGATAAGAGAGTGCCATCTAGGCTTAAAGGCAAATTCTATAAAGTGGTCATGAGACCAGCTATGTTGTAGGGGGCTGAGTGCTGGCCAGTCAAGAACTCACACATTCAGAAGATGAGCGTGGCAGAAATAGGAATACTTAGATGGATGTGTAGGCACACTAAGATGGATAGGATTAAGAATGAAGTCATTCGTAACAAGGTGGGCGTGGCTCCAGTGGCTGAGAAGATGCAAGAAGCAAGGTTGCGATAGTTCGGTCACGTGAAGAGGAGAAGCGGAGATGCCCCCATGAGGAGGTGTGAGAGGTTGGTAGTGTTGGGTCTACGGAGAGGTAGAGGTAGACCGAAGAAGAATTAGGCCGAAATGATTAGACATTACATGGCCCAAATCCAGATCACCGAGGACATGACCCTAGATAGGAGAGCGTGAAGGTCGAAGATTAGCATAGAAGATTAGGTAATAGTCGAGGGTCTTGTCTCTTATTAGACATTATTAGATAATATGCTATATAGATTAGTCTTATGTTTATATCTACTGTTGTTATCTGTTTATTTTGGCTATACTTTAGTTTTATTACTCTCGTTAGCATGATGATATTTTCCCCTTATTTTCAAATATGTATTCTAAATATTTTCACTAGCCGAGGATCTTTCAAAAATAGCCTGCATCTTGGTGGGGTATGTTCTGCGTACATCTCACCCTCCCCAATCCCTACTTGTGGGATTATATTGGGTATGTTGTTGTTGTAACAACTTATTGAGATACTTTTAATTGAATATCTTGATAGAGTGATTCGATATACACTTAAACTTTATAATAAGACATCAATTGAGTGGTTCAACTATATCTTATATGAGAAATAACCTATTTATCTATTATTAATTGAATCATAACTGATTAATCTATTTCTCATTGAACGTTGATCTAGTGATTCAACTGATAGTTAAATAGGCCTTGATATGCTAGATGCAGTGTTTTACCTAACATGTTGGCATGTAATAGCTGAAGATGTCTTTAATTATTTTTTTGATTATGGGGAAACAGTCCCTAAATTCTTCACACATACTTCTCTTGTATACCAAAGGTGGAATTCCCTCAAAGCCCTCCGGATCTCAGGCCAACCAGCTTATGTAATGTTTCAAGCAAAATAATTGCAAAAATCATTAATGCCAGATTGTCACTATTATTGTCGAGAATAATATCTTTATTTAGGGTCGACTCATCTCAGAAAATCGTGCTTGCACATTAAATCATAAGAGACATTAGGAAACTTATTAAAGAGAGAAATATGGTTATGAAGTTGGATATGACAAATGTTAACGATAGGGTAGTCTGACCTATCTATATAACTTCATGCGAAAATTGAGTTTCTCTTAGACACGGGGTGGACCTGATCCAAAGGCACATCTCCGATAACTGGTATTCTCTCATTGTGAATGGACAAAAGTACAAATTCTTTAGGTTAGAGAATGGACTTAGATAAGGCGACCCGTATTCCCATCTCTCTTTCTGCTCAGTGTAGAACGACTATCCTATTTGCTAGACAACTTGCACAGTAAAAAAGGATTTAATGGCTTCTATATGAACAAAAATGGGCCGGAAAAAAATCACTTAGCTTTTGCAGATGATTTAATTCTTTTTTCTAATGGACGCAGGAAAAATTTATAGCTGATAACGAAGATCTTGGAAAAGTATGAAGATATACTTGGACAGCATAAACAAGACAAAAAGTTGTGTCATGCCAGCCTCAAGAGCCTCAATAATGCATCAGATATGGTAACAAGACTTACGGGGATGCAAATGAAATTTTTTCCAATCAAGTACCTGGCCTGCGCACTAATTACTAGAAGACAAAAATTCTTATGTTACTCAGAGTTGATCAACAAGATAACGAGCAGTGAAAAAAAGTGAAGGAAAACATGCACAACGGAAGTAATTTCAGGATCAGAACTTACATGTAACATAGACAACCAAAACAATTGAGATATAATCAAACATAAAATTGATACTTATCTCTTGAAGCGTGACTGCAACGGCACGACGAGCCATCTACCACGAGCAAGATCATCCACGAGCTAGTCCTCCAGTTCCATGATCTTCTGTTGTGTTCCAGAATAATTACTGGACTAACAATATTTGGGTGGAACAAATATTACTGAAAAACATTGAGTAAAAGCTCAAGAAACCCTATGGAGGAATAACCCATGTATTTATAGCCTAGCTTTAGGTTTAGAAACCTATTCCAAAACTAGTTGGGTTTCTTTTCCACCAAGTAAAGTTCTCCTAGTCCTAATTAATTCGGGCACAACAGGGACCACATAATTAATTAACGAGGCTTCCAATTATGAAATTAATTTTTTTTCTCTAGAATTAACCTTTCCATAATAAATCACGAATTATTTCCAAAAGAAATTCGTAATTTCACTCCTCAGTTGAATTTCGAATTCTTCCATCAAAACTTTATTTAACTCCCCACGTTAAGATTACAGACACCAATCAATAAACTTAAATTACTGACAATTTAATTTATTGACTAATAAATATTCTTTAGACTTCCGCTTAACTTATTTCATGTGTTGGATACCAAAATCCACCGGCCGGGTTTACACATAAAAACTTATAAGCTTTCAAAAAGGGGTGTCATCAATCTCTATACCGAGACGTGGATTCTATCAACTAGCTATCACTTCGCAAATGCATATTATCATTATCCAACTTATCAGGAATTATTTGACCCAAATATCCTGGACCTCACCTATTGATAAATCAAGACAATGAATAATATACACCGCTAATTTCACCTATATCAAGATTAAGAGTATAAGTACATTTGATGAGCTAGAGAATTTATTTTATATAGTCAGTATAAAAACACTTATCTCTACTTGGTCCGTTCAATGCACACAAAGCGCACTAGCACAAGAAGTTGGAACTATACCATTCCCATAATCAAAATAAATTATATATAATCTTGTACTACAATCATACCGATGACTTTATCCAAATTTCATTTTAGATTGTGAACATTACTTTATTATTTATAAGAACCGATGATTTAATCTTCCGTGTATAAGCTTGGCTCTACACACTAAATCGACTACTATATAAATAATAGGACACATATGACACAATTGATCTATATAAATAACAATTCATGATATATGATAAATGCATATCAATTGTTCAACAAGGAATAATCTAACTAAAACCTCATGGTTATTAGTATATCCCAACAATCTCCCACTTATACTCATAACCATGTCAATGCTAATAAATAATATATCTAAACGCATGGTTAATAGTATATATCCCAATAAACTTCCACTTAGACTTTAACCATGCATCTACAACTTTTACTAGCAATCCTTTTGCATGAATACCAAAAAGGAACTAGCAAAGTTGTTTTCTGATGCAATCTTGGTCTAATAATGCTTTGTTATTACAAATCAGTTCGATCTTAACCTCTACAGGGATCCAGTCATGAAACTATCCAAGAGTATACACCGAACCACTTTCTTTCTTTTCTCCCACTACGACAAAGTACCACTACTAAGTCATACTACCATGTTCTTATGGTCAAACCACATAACAATTAAAATCTTAAGTCTCAATATTCTTTTCTTACCTTTCGGTATTAGAATATTAACAACTTCTTCTTGTAGTGTGTATGAATGGCTTATTCTTGTAGTGTTTTCCAGCTCAAATCACTCCCACTACTTTGGAGTAGTGGATTTCCAAGCATTTTGTCTATTGACATTTCTCCCACTACTTAAATGCAATGGAACGTCAATTCCGACAAGTGGATTGGATTTCTTGAACTTCTGAATTTTCAGGTGATCCACTTGTTATTTCTTTCTCCAATTCCAGTAAATAAAATTTACTTCTAGGAATATTGTTTATTAAATAGTCAAATTTTAGAAATCTGGTATTTATGCTAACAAATACCTTCTTTTCATTATGACAAGAAAATAAACTTCTTTTCGTCCTCTTTGGATAACCAATAAATATATACATATTCATCCTTCATTCCAACTAATCAGTTTTCCCTTTTAAAAGGTACTAACATAGAAGGACTACATTTAGAATGTAATTTAAAGTTTAAAGGCATATTCCCAAAACGAAAGAGAATAACAAATTTGAACAACTTCACATTGATCTAACCATCTCCATAAGAGTCATATATCTCCTTTTTACTACACCATTTAGTTATGGTGTGCAGGTGTAGATAATCTAGACATAATTTCTTCTTTTTTTTGATAAGTAATTTAGTGAACATTGCAAAGAGGTATCGCCACCACAATCAGATATCAATGACCTAATATATTTTCCATGTTTCTTTTCTCTTTCAGTCTTAAAATCCTTGAATTTCTCAAAGCATCAAGACTTATAGTGCAACAAATAAATATGAGTCACAAATAAATATACTCATATTTTTAGTAATCATTTATGAATGTCGTAAAAATACTCAAAACACCTCTTGCATGTATGTTCATCAGACTATACTAATCAGAACAAATTAATTCTAACTTATCACTAGCTCTATATCCTTTTAAGGGGAAGTATCACTTAGTCATATTTCCTTTTAACCAGAATTCCCAGGATTGGTAGTGCCTCCACTTTCAATGAACCTTAATGATCCATCCATAAGCAACTATAAGTATTCTATTAAAATAAATATGACCTAGATACAAGAGCAACAGATAAATGTTATTCAATTTCAAAGAATATTTTCTCTTATGGGGTAGATCAATATCGTTAAATTCGGAAGACATCAATAATAAAAAGGCTATGCAACTATGTACCCACAAGAGATAAATATTTATTAATCTCAATAACACAAAAGTTATTTGTAAAAATGAATATCCATCTCCTTAATAAGCTAGAAGCCGAATTAAAAAAATCCTTCTAACATAATGTACATATATTGCATCTTTTAAAATATTGTCTTATCATCACCAAAATAGATTTTTGAAATAATTATTTTGTGAGAGAATAGCACTTAGGGATTTGAATAAAGACATATATAATTAGTGAGATAAAATAATTTAATTAGATCAACTTAGGTCATGTAAAATTGAATAATTAAATTCAAAAGGCATCACGCATATATTTTCATGCATATTGAATAGTCAAATTCGTTGGGAAAGTAACTACCCATGCACCATATACATGCAATGTCAGATTTCACTCATTAAATTAAGTAATATAAAACTCAGTTGGAGAGTCTATTATCAATTTAATTCAAGTGAATATAAATTATTGAATAGCCCTAGTCTCATTGACTCAACATGCAATTCTCAGTTGGAGAGATATATACAAGTCATCAAAAACTAGTGATTAAACCTAGTATACCAACAATACATTTATCTGTTGGGGAGGATGACCTATTGTCAACACGTAAACATATCATTTACACTAGCATTTAATCATGGATATCATAAGGACTTTTAAACCAAGTATACTTAACAATAAATTTATCCGTTATGGAGGAAGATCTATGTCAACACGTAAACTTATTGTTTATACTATTATATGATCATGGAGACCATATAGAATAATCTCTATTACCACTAGGTGCCAACCATTAACTTTTCGTAGAAAAATAATTTCCAGAAAATAGAAAAACGTCCAAAATGCCATCTTAACAACCTCAAATCTCCAAAAAAACAACATGGTTCACTGCATTGCAGTGAGTTTTTTTCATTGGGTCGTTTCTGATGCACCTACCAAATTTTAGATCAATTGGAGTTCGTCAAGTTTTCTGATCTCCGAAACTATGACCAAATTTGGACAAAGTTTATTTTCATGTTTTTGGCTTTAAAATATCTCCGCTGCTTGTTCTAATCATATATCAACATATAGTATTTTGATATCCATGAATCAAGATCAAACAACATATTTTAAAAACTTGTGTTGCATAAAGAGTGTGACTCTTATGTCTCTAAGAATTCAAAATATGAACTACACTCTTATCATATATCAACACATATTAAATCATCATGTATCAACATGCCCCAGATTTAATATAAACCAAAATTGCTATAAAGAATGACTTTCATATTTAATTCATGTTTTAATTCGACTAACTGCCTAAACCTTCATCAAACAATCTCAAAGTGTCAAAACTTGACAACGCTTACCGCGAAGCAGTGTGAAATTACTTACTAGATTGTTTCTGATGTCTTTATCAAATTTCATGTCAATCAGAGATCATGAATTCATGACCGCAATGCTATGACCAAATTCAAAAGATAACTATTTCAGGCTCTTTTCAAGAATTTAAAACAAACATGATTCCAGTTTACATCCTCCTTATAATTATCTCATAGGTACAAGGTATACATTGTGTTACTCCTTTGACTAAGGCGCACAAAACCTCCCCCTATATCAAATTGTCTTTTAGATTAACACACATGAGAATTCAAGATATTATTTTCTCCTTTTTGATGAAAAACTAAATATCTTATCTTATCTCATGAATTAATCTACTGTTACTAGTATTAAGGAAATAAATCTTCTTCTCAGTAGATTAAATCCCACCACAAGCATATAGTTATCCAAAGATAATTTACTCATGGTACATTGAGAATATCCAATGACTCAAATAAATAGATCACTCTAGCGAATCCTATTTACTAATCGTAATTCTCAATTCATGAATTAACATAATCACACATGTATAAAACCTATTAAGAATTATCAATGATTCCAAATAAATACACTATAAGGTAGTGACTATTTATTAATCATAAATACTAATTCATATGTGATATCGTATAGTATATTAAGAATTTTCAATAAATCTCAATAAATATACCACATAGTAGTAACCATTAATCAATTATAACTTTTAATCCGTATACAATTTCATCTCACATGTATAATGCATTTAAGAATTTTCAAATATTCCAAACAAATAAACCACTTTGATTCCAAATATTTATTTATCATAAAATCTTAACACGTATAAAAAGTATTAAGAATTTTCAATGATTTCAAATAAATAAATCAATTTGGTTGTAACTATTTGTTAATCAAAATTCTTAATTTATACGTATGACATCATCTCATATGTATCAAATACTAAGAATTTTCAATAATTCCAAATAAATAAGCTACTTGAGAGGTAAAAATTTATCCATCATAAAATTCTTAGCACATATATAAAGTATTAAGAATTATCAATGATTACAAATAAATAAACAATTATGACGGTAACTATTTATTTATCATAAATTCTAAGGCACTATACTTATGAAAAAGAGAGAATAACATCCATGAACTTAATATTAACTTATATAATTCCTTTTCCTTAGTCAGTTTCAATTGCCCAATGGGGTCACATTGCTGGAGATCAATAGTCTCAACCACAATTCACGTTTTCAATAAATCCCTTTTGATTAAAGTTGATTTTGTCCAATCAAAAGGACTGTGCTCATGAAATTAAAACCCATGAATTACTTGATACCAATTGAAGGAAAACATGCACAGCGGAAGTAATTTCAGGATCAGAACTTACATGTAATATAGACAACCAAAACCATTGAGATATAATCAAACATAAAATTGATACTTATCTCTTGAAGCGTGATTGCAACGGCACGACGAGCAAGATCATCCACGAGCAAGATCATCCACGAGCTAGTCCTCCAGTTCCATGATCTTCTGTTGTGTTCCCGAATAATTACCATACTAACAATATTTGGGTGGAACAAATATTACTGAGAAAATTTGAGTAAAAGCTCAAGCAACCCTATGGAGGAATAACTCATGTATTTATAGCCTAGCTTTAGGTTTAGAAAACCTATTCCAAAACTAGTTGGGTTTCTTTTCCACCAAGTAAAGTTCTCCTAGTCCTAATTAATTCGGGCACAACAGGGACCACCGAATTAATTAACGATGCTTCCAATTATGAAATTAATTTTTTTCTCTAGAATTAACCTTTTCATAATAGATCACGAATTATTTCCACTAGAAATTCGTAATTGCATTCCTCAGTTGAATTTCGAATTCTTCCATCAAAACGTTATTTAACTCCCCACGTTAAGATTACAGACACCAATCAATAAACTTAAATTACTGACAATTTAATTTATTGACTAATAAATATCCTTTAGACTTCCGCTTAATTTATTTCATGTGTCGGATACCAAAATCCACTGGTCGGGTTTATGCATGAAAACTTATAAGCTTTCATAAAGGGGTGTCATCAATCTCTATACCGAGACGTGGATTATATCAACTAGCTATCACTTCGCAAATGCATATTATCATTATCCAACTTATCAGGAATTATTTGACCCAAATATCCTGGACATCACCTATTGATAAATCAAGACAATGAATAATATACACAGCTAATAACAGCTATATCAAGATTAAGAGTATAAGTACATTTGATGAGCTAGAAATTTATTTTATATAGTCAGTATAAAAATACTTATCTCTACTTGGTCCGTTCAATGCACACAAAGTGCACTAGCACAATAAGTTGGAATTATACCGTTCCCATAATCAAGATAAACTATATATAATCTTGTACTACAATCATACCGATGACTTTATCCAAATTCCATTTTAGATTGTGAACATTACTTTATTATTTATAAGAACCGATGATTTAATCTTCCGTGTATAAGCTTGGCTCTACACACTAAATTAACTACTATATAAATAATAGGACACACATGACACAATTGATCTATATAAATAACAATTCATGATATATGCTAAATGCATATCAATTGTTCAACAAGAAATAATCTAACTAAAACCGCATGGTTATTAGTATATCTTAACAAAAAGATGGCACTAAATTGTTAAAGCTATTCTCATAAGACAATAAGACATGTCCTACAAATTAAACAAATGCAACTTCTCTCAGTCTTATACCCTCCAAAAGGGGTATTCTAAATTAAGAAGATTCTATCAGATGGCATGACATACATATAATTGGGTGGCATGAGATTCTTTATGTTATTCATATCGAGAAGGTGGTGCCTAATTTTGAAGAACACAAGATGTCTGTGAAGAATTTACAGCAAAAACATGGTGAAACTTTAGAACCGAAACTTCCTTATGGAAGGAATTTATGAGGGAAAGTATTCCAGAAAGTCTCACCCATCAATAACCCTATGGCACACATGTCAATCACATAGCTGAAAGATACTTTGTGAAATTCAACCAATTGTAGCATGGAAGGATGGTGAAGGAAATATTACCTTATAGTATGAAAATTGGTCAGGGGTCAATCTATAGTCTGTTAGAGGGTGAAACAAAGCCAAAAAATATTTGCTTGAAGGATGCTCTAAGTAATGGTACCTAGTATGTGAGTGCCTGGAGCTTAGATTGCCCATAACCTGTCACAAGCATAATGCATAGTCAATATACGCTGAAACCTGGTGTAGCAGATAAAGCTATATGGAAGGTTAATTACAATGGTTCTTCACGATGGCATATGTCTGGAAAGTTTTGAAATAAAGGAGAAAACCTTCAAGTCTTAATTCAAAAATTTGGCAAAAGCAAATACCTTTTCAAATGTCATTCATCTGGAGAGCAATGCACAACAGGTTTGTATAACAAAAATGCTATTGATGTTATCCTCTTTCACAAGAAATTGAATCTGTAGAACATCTCTTTTGCTCAGCAGTTTTGTAAAATTTTCAGGTGCACTTGGTGTTGAAATAGGTGGTCTGCAGCTTAGACAAAAGTTGCTACAATGGTCTAAACATAAAAATATTAATGCAGTTGCTTCCTACATGTGCAAAACTCCACCGATAGTAATCATTTGGGAGCTTTGGGGATCGCTTTGCACGTCTAAGATATGGGGAAGAGAGGCCCTCTTTGCATAGATCAGAGAGCTTAATCTTATATAGAATATGCGAACTAGTGAGGCAAAACTTTTTCAGGATCTCCTTAGTCCCTACTTGGGAACAACTACGACACTATGCAGACAAGCCAATGATCCATTAGAAAATCACAGCTATCAAGTGGTAAAGGCCACATGCTCAGTGGTACAAAATCAACTCCTATAGGAGTTACCAAAATGGTAATTGTGGAGCATGTGGGGTTATAAGAGACAGTCTTGGACAAGCAACTGGGCAGAAAGTTTGGAAATGCTCTTTGGACTGCAAATATTTACTGAGTTGGGAATCAATAAAATTAGAGTAGAGTCAAAATTCAAGTGTCCTTCTAGAATGTGTTAAAAAAAATCAAGTACCCCATAAAAGATGTAAGAACCTGTCGACTCTAAAGCAAGTTGTTGTTTGTCATTGTCACGCCCTAAAAAATTTAATTCCCTGTGGGGAGGTGTTATTTAAAGGCTCGTGATTGGTGTTCAAAAAGGTATAAAATTATTTTAGAGAAAACTCGGAGTCGCCACTTGACATAGTTTAAGGTGTGCCAAGTCACCAGAAGGTACCTTGGAACACCTTTGACTCGTCTAATGGTCTACGTTTAGAGATTCGGGTAAGATTCTCAGTTGACTCTCGGGAAGGTATTAGGCACCCTCGAGTCCTGTGCCGAGCACAGTTGCTTTATTGTCGCAATGTTAATTTATTAAATATGATTGTTATATCAATGCCGTTAATTTGAATTTGTACTTTGATTAAAAGCGTATCATTCATTTCCGACCTCACGGAGCATTGGGCGAATTTACACTTTGATTTATAGTAAATAAATAAATAAGTAAATATTTTTAAATAAAATGTATCACGCATTTCCAACCTCACAAAGGATTGGTCTATTTTAAAAGAATTTAATCAACTTCGAAATAATAAATTAGAATTGATTTATCTTATTTTTTTGCGTAATAAGTGGATCACAAATCACACTTATCGTTATGCCTAATCGAGTAAATATTTTCTATCCTATTTAATTTGCCTAATCGATTTAATTAAAACATAACCGCTAACTTTATAAGTGACAAATTGGGACTCCCAAGTTTGTCTTCATTTTTGAAAACCTTTTGTAAAGTGGGTTGTTTGTTAAATTGGAATAGCTTTGTAGACCATCTTTGAAAAGAAAGCTTACAAACTATTCGCTGTTTAGACTGAGATGTGGGCTGAAAAATATGGTGGTCGCATAATCAAAGGTGAGGGCTATTTGTCAACAAAGAAATGGAGCAGTTTCGTTGTTTACAGTGCTACTATATTTACGAGATTAGCTTCTTAATTCTGTCGATTTGCATTTTTGTCATCATTTGTAATTTTTGAAGTATTTGGACTAAATTCAAACTATAACTCACCTCTTTTAACAGTAATTTTACAAAGATTTATTTGCTTCATATCAGATCTATTTCAATTTGCAGAAAAGAAAAACAAAAACTCACTATATGGCCATTTCTTAAATACCATCCAGATTTTATAACTTACTGCCATAACGGGCCTGGGTTTGCAAATTTACACTTTTAAAGTTTTTGTCCATACTGCTTTTATGCACAAACTCAAAAGTATATACATGGCTTAGAAAACAAACGTGCCAGAACAACAAACATCTTCAATTTTTTTTTTCAACCATATTTAACAAAGATCAACTAAGACATCATATATTTATACAAAAAAAAAAAAAGCAAAGATGATATTGAGGCTTTCAAGTGTGCTGAAGTTGATATCATTCACACAGATGTACAAAAATAAATGCAAAATAAAATTGTTTTTACCTTTGAAGCCAAAAGTCCCTAGCCAACTAGAAATGAAACAATAGAGAAACACAACTAAAGACCAAGCAGCTCTTTAAACTCCAGAACCAGCAGCTAAACAGCTTCTTTGACACCCTTGAACTATGATTTGAACTCAAGAATTTATATCCTAAAAGACCCCTAAAGTAGTGCTTTTTTAGTCCTAAATTCTTTTCCACTCAAAAACTCACTATTTTCCCTTTGTTCCCACAAAATTTCAGATCTGTTTTTCTTTGGTTTTAGCAGGTTGTTTTTTTATAAATGAGGGCATTCAATGCCCTATTTATAGCTAAAAGTGAAGGCAAAAGGGGTGGAGTATAGACTTGTACAAAAGTACAAGCCCATACCCCTACACTTGAGTGTACTTTTTGCCTTTTTACAAGAATAGTACAGCAGCCGTAAGGCTACTGTTTCAGCCCCTGTTTGGCCCCCTAAAGACTGAAAATGTGTCCTTTAAAAGGACACCCAAACACTCATTATACTAACTAAGGACTAGGACCAAACAAGACCAGCTAGAATCAGCCCCAAACTAACTAAACTATACTAAAGAGTAACTAGATTCCAACTTAACTAAAAGCAAGAAACAAAACAACCTAAGCTAGTTGCTTCAACTCCTGGATCATTCAAAAACCTGCTACTAAGAAGAACAAATATTTCACAAATTAAGGACGAGAACTACCATTATGCTTGCACTGCAAACAAGAACATAGTGTTTACTTAACAATTACATAAGCTGATTCACATATAAATAAACAGAGTAAGAAAAATTTCATATCATTTGATTTCAACATAAGCATACACAAAGACACGAGTCTTATTCGAACAAACGGAACTGCACAGGCTGAACTGTAAACATATATATTGTCATATTCAGTCATACGATTTGGACAAGACAAAACTAACTAACGACTAAACCAAACAAAGAAAGAAACCTGGAAAATAAATTGCAAGTTTCTTTTCTAACCCGTCTAAGCATTACATGACCAATGTCGTTGTTGCCTTTGCTCCGTCGACAACATCGCAGCTGCTGTGTCATCTTAGCCACGACAGCAGAACAAACACCATCACGAGTTTACTGCACCTTCATCACCCTTCATTCTTCAACCACAACAAACCATTCAACAACATCATTCATCACTGCCTCACTCCTGTCCGTATCACAGCTGCATCGTTGCTTCGTTTCACACTAATCACAGCAGCATCATAGCTTCTCCATCATTGCAGCCTTGCCATCGAAACACTAGCCCTCACCCCCCTGCGCCTCACCAATCAGCATCACCATGACACACTCGAAACAACAAACAACATAGCCTCCCTCACTGTCCCTAAATCACAAAAACAGAGTACAACATCCCCCTCACATCAACAAAATCATCATCATCACCCTTCCCTCACTGCCCTAAAACAGTCCCTCCACCAATCTTCATTAGTGTCTGTGATGCAACCAACCTCAACTAAACAGAGCAGTGGGCCATAGCAAAAACGAGAAAAGAAAAGAGAAGAAGAAAGGAAAAAAAAATCAGAAACAGGGTGAAAAACGAGCAGGGGAGAAAGGATTTTTGAGGGATGGGGTATGGGAGAGGTAGAGAGGAGTAAAAGAAGAGAAAGGACCAAGAAACTCACCGGAAAAATTCAAGGTGGCCGGATTTCCAATTTTGACCGAAACTTTGACCGTCGATCTACAAAAATTGATCGCTCCTTTGCAAAAATCAATGGCGGAAATGGAACGAGGAGGTCGAGATCTTTCCAATGGTATAATTTTTATTTTTTTCGGCCACTGGAGGTGGTGGCCGGCGGCGGCGCAGAGGCGGAAGGCGGCGGAGCGGCGATGGGGCAGTGGTGGGATGCGATATCCGGTGGGAGAGTGGAAATTTCAGCAGAGTTTCACTAAGTCTTAATAGACTTGTGGGTGTGAGTGAAAAAATGAGGAGAAACAAAGCTTTTATACATGGAAGTCATGGATGATCTGAGCCGTTGAATCAAGATGAGATCAACAGCTAATATTGAGTATTTCATGGGCTAGGTGAAGAGAAGTGGGCTAATGGGTCATAATTGTTGGGCTATTATTTTCATATATGGCCATTAAATGCCTAGACTTATTAAAAAACTAACACAATTAACTACAATAAAAACTACATAAATCTACAATATTATCAAAATTAAACATAGAGTCATAGTTAAACACATAAAAGTATTTTTTTGGCAATTTTCATATTTTCTATCCTAATTAATGACAATTTTAATTAAAATAAAGACTAAAATTTAAGAAAATTTCGGCAAAAATCCTAAGAATCTAACACGGCTATTTTGAGCAATTTTTCTGTATTCGTGTCAAAATTAGGTGATTACAGTCATTGTTTAAGGGGAGGGAACACATTGGCTGATAGGCTTACTAACTCAGTCGTGAGCATCAACATCTTTTTTCAATGATTTCAACAACCTGCTGAAAATAGTTAGTGTTCTCCTCAATCCTTTTGAAGAAGACAGAAAAGCCAGCGAAATTATTTTTTGATTCTCCTTCGAATATATATACATAGAATCACTTATTTATTCGTTTTGTTAGATGGAAAGATTAGAATAAGAGTTAATGTGCCAACACCTCAAATGCTATGAGATATTTCTCTCACCTTGGTGTCTGTCAAATGCTTCCACTATAATCAATAAAATAGGGATGGTTCAAAAAAAAAAAAAAAAAAAAAAAGAAGAAGAAGAAGATAGTTACATCTTAACTTATAGATTTTATTATTGTTGAACACTAATCAAGACATTCTACTATTAGTTGAATAATAACCTATTGATCTATCTTTAATTGAATAATAACTTTTAATTTATTGCTAATTGAACATTGATTGAGTGATCCAACACATAGTAAAACCTTGTTGATTTGATTAAATTGAATATTAATTGAGAGATTCTATTATTAATTGAACACCAATTGGGCTTGATTATAGTCTAATTTAAGTATTTATTGTTTATTGACATATCTAGCGACTTAGTGGACCTATCAACTTCAAACATTTATAAACAAGTGGATGCTTAAATAATACAAGTTCATTGTTTAGCAATAAACAACAAAATCTTTTTTAAACAAAGTAATGTTGTTTACATAGATACTCACTATCGTTCAAACATTAGTAAACAAGTGGTTGCTTAAACTACAGTTCATTGTCTAGCATAAACAACATAATTTTATTTAAACTTTCATTTATTATTTATATATAGGTTGCCATGCCGTTTGTTGGGCTAAATTTCATAACATTGGTAAACACTAAATATTTATTTAAGTAATGTCCGATTGTTTAGCATAAATAACATAATTTATTTAAACAATCACTTGTTGTTTACATAAATTCCCACATCTTTCAAACTTCGGCAACCAACAACTGAATGTTCAGATAATGTCTAATTTTTTAACTTAAACAACATATGTTTCATTTTGAGTAGTCACTTACTGTTTAGATAGGTAACCACTATTCTTCAAACTTTAGTAAAAATAGTAACAACTATGATCCAACAACTTAATATATCCATACAAAATATATCATCAAACACCAAAGAAGAATATTCACAGCCAACAAAAAAAATATTCCAAATATCCCATGCCAATAAATAAAAACTCTCATAGCCAACTGGGGTTCCATTTACTATTATTTTCATACCCAACAAATTTTCATTCTTAAATCCTCATATTATTGTCATTCAAGATCCCATGAAGTGTTGCTAATGATGTGCTCTATGAAAATTAAAGAATACCCTCCACAAGCTTTAATTAATAATGTAGTTCTTTGGGAGTCCAACAAGACGATCATGTTGTCAAAAGTCTTGAAGTTTGAGAATGAACTTCCTTCTCTGCTAGCCTAGGTTTTTGATAGAGGTGGATGATTAGGAGTTGCTTGAAAAAATATGAGGTCTTTAGCCATTTTGTGCTTTCTCAGATGTTGATAGAAAATTCTTTTAACAGCAAAATGAAAGCTTTTCAAAGTGACAAGGGCGGAGAATGTGATAATAAGGCCATGCTTTTGCACTTTTCTAACTCTGGCATTTCTTTTTATAACTATTTTTCGAACACACCTCAACAAAATGTGGTAGATGAACGATAAATAGACATTTAATGAAAATAGTACGCACAATCCTTACGGATGCAAAACTTCCATCTCAATTTTGGGTTGGTGCTGCTTTTTATGTTGTTTGCATTGTTAATAGGCTACCATTCATGTTTTGGGTGAAATTTCTCTTTCTAAAAGACTTTTTGTAAAGACCCCAGATTATCATTTTCTTAAGATATTTTGTTGTGAGTGTTTTCAAATTTGTTTGCTCGTGTTCCTCATAAGCTTGCCCCTCGTTCAGTACGATGTGTGTTTTTAAGATATGCTCTTAATTATAAAGGGTACAGTTGTCTAGATCCTAAAACTGGTTGTGTTTATATTAGTAGACATGTACTCTTTAATGAATTAATCTTTTCATATTCGAAGCTATCTAGTCCAGTTGTTGTGCCCAATTCTATCCCTATTTCTTCTTATGAGCCTCTTGTTGTGATATCACCCATGGAGAAGAAAAACTTGAACTCATACAAGAATCATCTCATACTGGAGATATTCAAGAGAGATCAAAAAAAAAAAAAAAATGGTTAATACTCACACACACTCACAAAAGAACAAAGGAGTTCATCATTCATCCATTAAAAATTAGCTAATGACTAAACCCTAAAATTAAGTTATTTATAGTAGCTACTAAATACAATGATAAATGGATTAAAGCCCTAAATGATAATTCTAGAATCTGGCATTTTAGTGCGATCGCGCTTTGTGCCTTCACGGCCGCGACCATTACTTCTCTGAGACCCTAGCAACCGCGCCGAAGGTCTCACGATTGTGTCCTTTTCGCTAGTTCTTCTTTGCGAACGTGCTCTGTGTCTTCGCGATCACGACATGCACTAACTATCCAAAACCCTGCAAGCTTGAACTTCTACTTTAATATGATTTGAGCCTTTAAATCTTTTAGCCATGATTCATTTATGTCCTTAAAGCCCTTGATGGATAAGATTACGGCTCCAAGCGCTTGATGGCCTTTCCGGTTCGTATCATTCTCTCCTTCTTTAAGAGAATTTATCCTCGAATTTGCACCTTGTAAAACCATAACCATAATAAGCATTAAGCCAACATTGATCCAAACATGACATATCCAAGAAAGTGGAACAAGGCCCACAATCAAAAGGCACAAGCTTATGATATAGCCAAGTGTCATAAGCATTCATAAAGAACAATTTCTCATCATAAACAACAAACACTTGACTATAAATCACACAATCAACATGGGATGAACTAAGAAATCTCATTTGACAAACCTTCAAACATGTTCCAAGAAATCTTGTAGGCTTATCAAAAAGGAGATTTTCACTTTCAAGTTCATGCAACTCATGCCAAGCTTCCATATCCTTTACATTAGAAGCTTTAGCATAGTCCACCCTAAATGTATGCTCTAGACTAGTAATATATCAAGTAAAGGAATTCTAAAACTATCATTTCTTACTTTAACACTATTCACTAATGCCTCCCTCATTCTTTAAAGGATCTTTATATTTGGAGGACTTTCCTAGAAGTAAGCATTCTTTAAGTTTTGAATCATGAATATCATCAAATGCAAACCTTTCAAGAACACAAGTGTCAATCAAAGCAACATCATCAATTATGTCTATACACTCAAGTTCACTTTCCAAATTAGAATCTCTAATAAGCACATGATTGAAATTAGGACACACTATAGAATGATTCACTTTTGCAAGTGTACACTCACTTAACAACTCATAACAAGATTCATCAATTTTAACCACATACGAAGCTAAGTCAATTTCACTCACAGACAGATCATCAACTATTTCACTCACTTCAAGAACATACTTTCTATTCCAGTACTATTTTCAACTTGAGACAAACTACCACCACAATTAAGAATGCTATTAAATGTTATTACATCAAATTCTAGAAATTAATTTTCATATTTATCAAACAAAGGTGGGATGTCACACAAATAATTTTGCTCAAGCCCAACCATCTGTACATCACTAGTATGGAATAATTCATGCACAAAAAAACGTATCAATTTTTCCTTTACAAGTATGTCCAATTAGTGCATGCTCACATTTTTCACTTTGACCATTTTCACAAGATAAAGAACTAGTAACCTTAACACCACTTTGACCATTAACTAAACTCAATCATTCATCAAATTCATTTAATGAAAAAGAGTAATTGGTTTAGCCATTTTACCTTGAAGCCCTTCTAAAGTACTTTCTTTACCTTGTTCTTGTACAATGAAGCTCACTTGCTCACTTGAAGAAGTTGCCTCGGCTTCTTTTCCTTCCAAGGTTAGAACGTTTTCAAAAGAAAGATTTTCCAATTGATCATCTCCAAAAGCTCCTTCAAAAACACAAAAAAAAAAACTAGAGAAAAAAAGAAAGGTTAGATTTATTAGAATAATGAAAATCTCCACTCTCACTCTTTTGTATTCTTTTTTTCTTTTCTCTCATATTTTCTTCACACTCTTCTCTCTTTTCTTGTGATAGCTCACTTAATTTACTCAATTCAAGCTCTCTTCTTTCCACTCTTGAGTTACCACTAGTCACTTCCTTACTCCTCTCAATTTTCAATCGCTCAAGCTCATTTGAATTGTGACGTGCTCCAAGAATCCCTTTAGAATAAGTAGGATGACTCTTTATCTCAACTTTCAAATTGTCATCTTGAGAATTTTCACCTAAATTTTGCCTAAAGCCTTTTGCTTTTGCATTTCTTGCTAATTCTAGTATTCTCAAGTACCTTTCTTTGACTTGCAATGGGATAAAGGCTTTAAGAATAAACTTTTGGGCCTCGTAAAGTAAAAGAAAACTTTTCCAACTTATCACCATACTTAGCATTTCTAGAAATATTCCATGGTTCCTCCAACAAAAAGTGAGAAACTTTTATTGGCATCACATCACATAGCACTTCATCTTGATAATTGTCAATTAACATTATATGTATACACCATGGCTATAACCTCGATTAACAAGACGTGATCACTGAATAGGATCAATTTGAAGATATCAGATGCACCAACTCATTCTCGAATCGGGGTTTGGAGGTTTAGTTTCGAGATTTAACATTATATGTATACACTATGGTTCTAACCTCGATTAACAAGACGTGATCACTCGATAGGATCAATTTGAAGGTATTCGATGTACCAACTCATTCTCGAATTGGGTTCTGGAGTTTTAGTTTCGGGTTTTAACATATATGTATACACTATGGTTATAAATCTCGATTAACAAGACATGATCACTGAATAGGATCAATATGAAGGTATTAGATGTACTAACTCATTCTCGAACAGGAGTTCAGAGGTTTGCTTTCGGGATTTAACGGTATATGTATACATTATAGTTATAACCTCAATTAACAAGACATGATCACTCAATAAGATTAATTTGAAGGTATTCGATGTACCAACTCGTTCTTGAATTGGGATTCGGAGTTTTAGTTTCAGGATTTAATATTATATGTACAACCATCATAATATTAATTGAACAATAACAATTATTATATATCTTTTCTAATATATCAAATTAGTTAACTACAAAAAAAATATCAAATTAATCAATGAATTAACTAAAAAAAATTTATAAATTTACAAAGTTTAACTAATGTTTAAAAATTAAATTAATTAAATAAAATATGATACATCATATCTTCAATTAATGATCCCATTTCTTTATGAACAAAAACCAGGCGTATGGTACAAAGATGTACCAAGAGTTGACATCAAGGGGTTGTCTCACCAAACACCTTTTCCCTCCAAGACCCAAAAAGAATTATACACCTTTCGTCTTCTAGGACTTCTACGGAGAAAACTCCATAGTTATCTCAAAAAAAAAAAAAAAAAAAAAACTCTTCTTATCCAACAATTTAGTATCATCTATGGCTGAAAAAAAAGTTATTTGAGACCAATAAAAGGTGATGGGTCAGCTAATGATGATACATCCTTATGGAATCATGTTAAAATTACGAGACTACAAGTATTGGAAACAGAGTATGGGTCTGTAACAATTGCAGCAAAAAGGTTAGGAGATCATATTACAAAATCAAAGGACATCTCTTAAAACTTTCAAATCATGGTGTTGAAGCTTGCAAAAAAGTGAGTCGTGATATGTTGGTGATTTTGAAAGTAGAGCATGATCAAGCTGAAAGCAGAAAAGCATCTATTCAAGCCGATGCTTAGAAAAAATCAGATTACCTATCACTTCCCAATAGGTTTTGATTTAGCTCAATCGAAAAAAAGGAAAGGTTCGGATGGTGGAGCTGTAGAAAAATCTTTCAATCTTCATCAAAGAAATACCGCGGACAAATTGGCAGCGGGTATGTTCTACGCAAATGGTTTGTCCTTTAATCTTTCAAGGTCTCCACATTTTAAAAAGTATCCAAAGTTTTTAGCTGATAATTCTTTACAAGGTTATGTTGCTCCCACAATTAATAGATTAAGAACCACCCTGTTGTCTCAAGAAAAAACTCACATAGATAGGAAATTGCAACCAATCAAAAATATGTGGAAAAAGAAGGGGTTATCAATTTGTTCGGACAGATTGTCCAATATTAAGAGACCGCCCTTGATAAATATTATGGGGCATCTAGTGGTCGACCTATATTTTTAAATGCAATTAATTCAAGTGGGATTGTGAAGGAAAGTGAATACGGCACTAGTCTCTTTATTAAAGATATTGGTCCGGAAAATGTTGTTCAAGTCATAACGGATAACGCCGCTAACATGAAACTTGTCGGTCAAAAAGTTGAGGAGTCTTTTCCTCACATATTTTGGACACCATGTGTTGTCCATTGTTTAAATCTAGCTTTGAAAAGCATGTGTCAACCTTCAGAAAAATAAATTGCAAGTGGATACTAGAGTTGATTAGTGAAGTGAGCAATTTGAAGAATTGCATTGTGAATCATGACATGACACTTTCTATTTTTAACAAGCATTCCGATTTGTGCTTGTTGAAAGTTGTCGAGACAAGATTTGCTTCACACATTATTATGACAACTCGTGTTCAAAAAGTGAAGTCGTCACTAGAGAAAATGGTGATGGATGATGGATGGAAGCACTACAAAGGAGATAAAGGAATTGAAACTAAAAATGGAAAATAAAATCTCTAATCATGAATGACGGATGGTGGGATCGCATTGACTACTTTTTAAAGTTTACCGAACCAATAGTATCCATGCTCAGAAATACTGATCTTGGTTCTCCTAAGTTGCACCTTATTTACAACATGTGGGATACAATGATTGAGAATGTGAAGAAAATTGTCTTTGATCATGAGGGAAAAGATCTCATTAGTGGAGAGTCGGACTTCTTCAATACAATTCATAAAATTCTTGTGGCAAGGTGGAATAAAAGTAATACTCCTTTGCATTGTATGGCCCATTCATTAGTTCCCAAATACTATCATGAATCATGGCTCCGAGGTGAAGGTAATGGGGTTCGAAGGAGTTTTCCGAATGAAGATGTAGAGATTTCAACCAATAGAATCAAATGTTTTAAGAAATATTTTACAAGTCCAAGTGAAATGAAGGAAGTTTCTTTGGAGTATGGACGTTTTTGTTGTGGGAGTGACTATTTTGGTGAGCCTCATGTGATTGATGCTATGGAGTATGAAGACCCTCTTTCTTGGTGGGCGAGTCATGCTATGGTGGCTCCACATTTGCAAAGCTTGGCTTACAAGTTGCTTTCGCAAGCGGCTTCTTCCTCTTGTAGTGAAAGAAATTGGAGTACTTACTCTTTGATTCACAATATCAAGAGAAACAAGTTAGCAACTTCAAGAGCGGAAGATGTAGTATTTGCTCATTACAATTTAAGGTTTCTCTCTCACAAAAGGAATTCTTTTTAATATGATATTTTTTTCTATTCTCTTTAGAATATTCTAATTATTCTATAATTCTATTCATTTTTATATTTATGTTTGACTAGGTGGAGATTCTTTTGATGTTGATGACACTGTCAATGGCTTGCTTGAGCTATCAATAGATAACCCTCAATTAGAAGTGGTGGTCTTTGGAGAAGAAATTGAAGATCTGGAGGAAATTGAAAATATTGAGGAGGTTGAAGTTGCTTGAGCTATGTTATATTTTTTTGGGTTCTAATGTTAGGTGTTTGAAGATTTAACTCTCTGTATGTCTATTGTCTTGTTATTATATCCTTGTTCTAACTCTCTGTATGTAGCTATTATATCCTTGTTCCAGTGTTCCTATAACTCTCTGTTGAATTTAACTTTTAAGAAGCAGAAGCTTGATTTTGTATCCAAAAATATTATGAAGGTCTCCTTTTGTATCCAAAGAGATATCACTTTGTTAAGTTGCAATGCTTCACATTTATTTTACAAGTTGCATCTACTTTAATTATTGATTATCAAAGAGGCAAAAATAAACTTGGAGTATGATCAAGAGTTGTGACTTCTTAAATAAAAGATAAGCCTTCTCCTCTTCTTTATGTTTATGTCAAATTCATTTAATTCTATTTTTTATACTTAGTATATTGTTAAATAATTAGTTGCTACTTTATTGTGTAAATTGTAGGATAATGGAAGTCGATCTTGAAGAATGGAGTCTACTCAAACTACTTGCAAGTCGCAACTTGAGAAAAATGAGTGGAAGATAGAATTATATGACCTCTACAAAGTACAAAAGACAAGTTCCGGATCCGTACCCACGAATCTCTAAATTTAGATATTGCCGAATTCGACCTTTAGATTCGTACCCATATCCAATACTCGTATTCGAGTTTGAGTAACTTAGGTTTACTTATTATTGTTTGTTTTGTTTAAATCATCTCATAGCCTTAACCTAAAACATACGATTTTTGGTCATAAACTTAGATTTAGACCGAGTAGTTAGGGTTTAATATTGAAATAACACCTTACGTTTCAGCCACATAAGTATAAAATTAATTATTATTTTCTAAATCCAATTTTAGCACATATACAAACGACACCCCTTTAATATTCATTTACATCCATAACCCCCCTACCATACTACTTTAAATGCTACCATGTGGCATTATATTCTCCAAATCACCCCCAATAGTTTCCATCCGCACTACTAACTTCCCCCACCTACCCACTATTTTCATATGCTATCAATTTTCAGTCTACTTTCATAGTGACCCCCAGCACTATCATTGTCTTCACCCCATAATTTTCATTTTCACCTCCCCTCACGGGCCATCATATTGCCAAAACCCATCGTCTCCTCTCTCCCCCTCTCCCATGCAGATGACATTCCCCGCGTAACTTCTCCCCTCTTTTGAGTTATTCTCATCCTCATACCCCATCCCTACACAAGGTCACCGCCTCCTACCAAAGCCTTCGATCCTAAACACGCACCCACAATTTCTCTGTTAGAAAGTTGTCGTTCCACCATCCTCTGTCTTCTTCGTATCTATAGCCCATGCACCTTCTGCCTCATCCTAAGTTATTCGTGTCTAGAAAGTTGACCCCTCTCTATATTTTCTTATCGTAAATATGATGTTTTGAATGAAAAATATGATTTTTGATGAACTCACATTCTTTGCTTTCATGTGTAGTATTTATATATCGCGGTTTGCATCACAACTTAGGCTTCACATGGTATCAAAAGGAACCCTCATCAGTTTTATGCTCACAATTGTATTTGCACATGGAAGGTCTAGCAGACACTTAGAGCTGTATAGTTTTTCAAGATGACATATGCAAATTAATCTGATATTGTTGACACCCAATTTTGTCCCGGAATCTTCAATTAACGTCTAATCATTTTTATAATAAGGTTAATTTTTAGGATAAATTAAATTCATAAGTTTAACGAAAAAAAGGTTGTAATCGTTCTTCATTTTAAGTCTTAGCTTATTTACACAATACGTATTTTCCACTTTTCCTAGCCCAATTCTAAAAACCCTCACCCTTACCCCCTATAAAATCTTAAACTCTAGCCTCTCACACCTCACTATTCATCATCATCTTCCACAACACACAAAAATGAAGACCTCCTTTTCTCTTCCAGAGACCACGGCATACACATACCCCTTTCCTTTTCAAACACCACCTTAATAACAAATCCACACACTTACATAGATAGATATGACATACAGCAGAACCCCTTCATTTTTTCTATCTCTCGACACCATTATACACGATACACAGAAAACGAGGCATCAGTTATTCCACCACCGGAAAATTCAAACGGAAACCAGATCAGGAACGGGAGTACAACAGTGACGGTGCGTCACCGGAGACAACGTCGGACACAGAAAACCCGTCGTTAAACCCTTTATTTTGCTGCCTCTGTTATTTTCTTTTTTCATTCTTGATGTTTGTTTTTTTTAGTGGTATCGACAGAGAAGGAGAAAGGCAAGACAAGATTAAGAGTGGAAGTGATACCGGCGAGGTCGCCGGAGTTTTTGCCGAGATCCGCCAGGCGATCGCTCCTCTGCCCTGCGTTGTGGTGTTACTCTTCCTGTTTGAATCTGTTTGTTCGATTAGGAGGGATGGTATTGTTTGTTTTATGCAGTGGACAACTCAACCCTTTGGTCCTATGGTTACCCGTTGTCACGAGTTGGCTCCTCACTGTCTCAATTTGAATCATTCTCTGTCGCATTGTTGTTCTGGTTGTTGTTATCGGAATTCGGTCTGATTTTATCCGGTGGTGTCTTATGTGTTCGTTCTGATGCTATAATCATTGCTGGGTTTCCGATTACACTGATGGTTTTGCTCTAGTGTGAATTTGACCCGTTACTTGATTCCTGTGATTTGACCCGGTTGAATTATTGGTTTGGCCCGTTTACATGATTGGACTACTGTCATGCATTAACTGGATTTTCTGAGTGCAGGAATCCATTTTGGATAAATTGTATCCATTATGGAATATTGAATTGATTTGGACAAATATTACGCCAATGGGCCTATGAAAACAATTTACTTGAGGCCTAAACACTGATTTCGAACGGATACTACATTTGAACAGTCCCGTCCCCGTGTCCCTTAAACAAATAGGTGATGATGAATGTATGCACTCTACTGCAAAGCAACTCGAATAGAGTGGTGGTTTTGGTACTTCGCATGGCAACCGGCCCGGGCTCCGTATTTGCAGCCGTACCAAATATCCTGAGCCTCTACTTGATACGCCATACAAACCCGAGCCTAAATTTTACAAAATAAAACCTCATTACTTTATTATTATTATTATTATTATTATTATTATTATTATTATTATTATTATTATTATTATTATACTTTATTACTATTACTATCATTATTATTATTATTATTATTATTATTATTATTATTATTATTATTATTATTATTATTATTACTATTTATTTCACTTTATTATCGTACTAACTCAGTTTCATAATTTTTGCAAGGTACATTTTGACACGAACAATTTGGTAACGAGTTTGGCTAACTTACAAATGGGAATATGCATTGACTTGCAGTCATTTGGGATCGAGTTCGGGCTCGAGCATTCAAGAAATAAGACTTTAGGAATTTTAGAAAATTCAAGGCTCTCCCGAGTTGATCAATTTCCCGAGTTCTATCTTTAACTTTGCCTTTCTTTCCTTAGAGATATTTATGTAAATAAATACGTAAAATATTTATTTATCAATAATATTTGATTGTTTGTATATTGGTTTACTTTGTGTTCATTGCCTTTTATTTTGAAGTCGTTATTTAATTTATTGCAAATTAGGGCCATTTTAGCAAATGCATGCAAGTTAAAAAATATTTTGCAAATAAGCTTTTATTCGATTAATTATTATAATAATTATTATTACTATTATTATTTATTACAATTTTTTAAATAATTCTTTCGCAAGAAAAGCGCACTTGTACATATTTGGAAATGTGTTGTTAACGGAATTTCGAAAGTGTCTTAAAAACCTTCTTTCGAAATTAACAAAACCTCTTACCCTTTAGAATCTATGAAAGAAAGACTGTCTTTTTATAACTACGGAGTTTTTGCATGCATTTGCTTATTTGGTTTCCTGTTTTCCTTAAATTAGGTGGCGACTCAAAAAACTCCAAAAGAGTTAGTCTATCCCGTTGATATTCCAGAATTTATCCTTCTCGGGGTTAATTTTTTGAGGGTTCAATAGCGTGGTGACTCCGCTGCAGAGCAATAAAGGTTTTGACCATAAAGGTTTCTAATTATTTGCAAAGCATGCCTAATTTATTTGCTTTATTATATCTGTTTGTTTGGTTTGTTATAGAAAACATGTATTACATTTTATTTGTGCATAGTCCGCATTCCGTTCATATTTCCTCCCTCATGGAGCCTGTCAATTCTCTTTCACCTCTTCGATTTCATCACGGGGCACCCGCTTGACGGGTAGTTACGCACGAAGGGCATTGCCCTTACCTCACTCTTTGAAACTTCTTTCGTGTCACCAAAAGTTAGTTCGGGATATTGATATTGCCTGGTTTTTGTCATGGCCAGTTCTACTGCTTTTTGAGGTCAGGTCTATCCCGCATAGGTCGAGTCAACATCAACCATTAACTCACTCTTAGAAGGAGATTTCAGGACATGGATGCATATACACCTTAGTTTGGACCCGGTCCTTGATACCGTTTCCGAGAATTAAGAAACCGCCCTTTTGTTGATGGGTTATTGAATCCCAACAACACTGCATATTATGTGATCGTGTGGATATTATAATGAATCCCAAACCATTTGCCATGTCAAATTTGAGAAGTTGACAATTATGTCGGTTTATTTTTATCTCAGATGTTGTATTGACAAATGGCTTGTGTCGTTATAATAACCACATGTGCGTGCAACTTGACGATTAGGCTTAACTCTAGTACAAAGAGGCACCTTACAGGGTAGGACGCGTTTGCATATTTATTTACGGTCAACTACTTGTGATTGTCACATGTTAATTGCCTGATTTGCTTTATTTGCTCAAAATGCGTTAAATACTAGGTGTTATTTGCTTGTGTGCAATCTTATGAACGACATGCAAACAAACATAGTTACCCTTTGAGGTTTCTATGTTTTGTTTATTGCTCTAGCAGAAGTTTGATTTGTAAGGTGGTTGACCATGCAAATCACGCAAGATTCAAGATCTGATTGATGGTAGATGCGCTAGCTCGCGAACGATGCAGTACCAGAAGTTAATGTGCATTGTTTGAAAGAACTTGGTGATTGAACTTAGTAGCATTATTTTCAGTTTTAATTCGGATTGAGGCCCTGAATTGCATTGTACTTTAAAGCTTATGTTAATCTGAATCAACTCATTTTGAATTTATGAAAGTTGAAATAAAATGCATCGCATTCTTATTATATTATTTACGCTTGCATTTATATTTGTTTCTATTTCGAAATTAAAATTAATAAACTTGCTAAAGCTTTGCTTGTGACTTATGGCAAAACAACTGAACAGTTTGAAACGACGCACTGAAAAGTTATTGTCTGCGTTCTTTGGATATCGCAATACTGTTAGAACTTCAACTGGAGCAGCTTTTATTTGTTGGTATATGGCGTTGAAGCAGTGAGGCAGAACTACGCACGGTCTGATTCCCAAGGAAGGATACGTAGGCTCCTCCATCGGGCTCGACCCTTTAGTATTTAGATTTTAAATTTTTTCCAAAGGTTATAACTGGGGCAAATTTTGCAAAGCAAGTAGAAAACATGGAAGATTGCAACTGAGGCAGTTTTGTAAAGCAATTTGAAATATTGAAAGTCACAACTGGGGCAATTTTTACAAAATGAATTGGAGATGCGAAAGATAATAACTGGGGCAGAATTTTGCAAGAAGCAGTGTTGGTTATTAAAGATGAGTTGGTAAGAACTCTGTAATTGGCTAAGCGAACAGTGCAAAGTCCAAGGCAAAGGATGTTCAGTTTGTTTTAAGAGATGTCACAAGTTTAAGTCAAGGCAAAAATTTTCAAAATGCATGACTTTATTTGCATGCTTGCTTTACTTACTATATTGCATTTAATTAATTTACCCTTGCCTCTATTTTTCTCAAAACTCCCATGCTATTAAGTTCATGAGCCAAGTTTCTGAACATGATTCACAAATGCAAGTCTGAGGAAGACAAGGAAACAGCAGTAGCAGCAACAACAAGATCAAGTCAGCATGAATCAAACGCTTCCCCTCCCTCCCAAAACTAACAATTTTTTCTTTGAGTGCAGGAACTCTCAAAGCAGCAAAACGAGGAAAACTAGCAACCACTAATTCCTCGGAGATTATTTGCCATACATATTGGACAATGTTGCCAAGATAACAGACCGATATTGGAGGTTTTATCTCATTCATCGCATACGCAAAACAATTTTATTTCTCTCTATTTATGCGCTTGCAAAATCAAACTTCATTGCTTTATTGACAACTTTACTTCACACTTTATAGGAATTAAGCATTAACTCAGTTTTTCTCAAGGACAACACTCAACTCTTTATGGCTTCATCAAACATAAGCTGGACGGCTTAAACTCTCACTTCATATCTCCTTTATCTTTGACATTTTCCTGTTTATATGCATCTAATGAAAACTTTATTTTGCAGGCTATTCTACCATTTATTTTATATGTACCAACGTCAAGTCTATTGGTGACAACAAAAGACTTGACAACAAAAGACGTTTATTATGAAGTCTACCGTAAACAATCGGAGACATCACATTTACCAAGTCTACGGTAGACAATCGGAGGCGTAGTTCTTTATCAAGTCTATCGTATACAATCGAAGACATTATTATTGAAGCCTACCATAGACAATTGGAGGCTCTATTATGAAGTCTACCATAAACAATCGGAGACATCATATTTACCAAGTCTACCGTAGACAATCGGAGGCGTGGTTCTTTATCAAGTCTATCGTATACAATCAAAGACATTATTATTGAAGCCTACCATAGACAATTGGAGGCTCTATTATGAAGTCTACCGTAAATAATCGGAGACATCATATTTACCAAGTCTACCGTACACAATCGGAGGCGTGGTTCTTTATCAAATATATCATATACAATCGAAGACATTATTATTGAAGCCTATTGTAGACAATCGAAGGCCGTATCATTTGAAGCCTACCATAGACAATTGGAGGCCCTATTATGAAGTCTACCATAAACAATCGGAGACATCGCATTTACCAAGTCTATCGTAGACAATCGGAGGCGTGTATCTTTATCAAGTCTATCGTATACAATCGAAGATATTATCATGAAGCCTATCGTAGACAATTGAAGGCCTTATCATTGAAGCCTACCGTAAACAATCGGGGGCTTTATTATTTAGTCTACCGTAAACAATCGGAGACATCGCATTTACCAAGTCTACCATAGACAATCGGAGGCGTGGTTTTTTATCAAGTCTATCGTATACAATCGAAGACATTATCATGAAGCCTATCATAGACAATCGAGGGCCTTATCATCGAAGCCTACCGTAAACAATCGGGGGCCTTATTATTTAGTCTACCGTAAACAATCGGAGACATTGCATTTATCAAGTATACCATAGACAATCGAGGGCGTGGTTCTTTACCAAGTCTATCGTATACAATCGAAGACATTATCATGAAGCCTATCGTAGACAATCGAAGGCCTTATCATCGAAGCCTAGAGTAAACGATCAGAGACATCACATTTACCAAGCCTGCCATAAACAATCGGGGGCCTTGGTATGAAGTCTATCGTAAACAATCGAAGAAGTCATTATCATTTAAAGCCTACCATAAACAATTGGAGGTCTTTTATGAAGCCTATCGTAGACAATCGAAGGCGCTATTATTATGGAGCCTACCGTAAACAATCGGGGGCCTTATTATGAAGTCTATCGTAAACAATCAAAGACTTCATTATCATTTAAAGCCTTCCGTAAACAATTGGAGGCCTTTTTATGAAGCCTATCGTAGACAATCGAAGGCGCTATTGTTATGGAGCTTACCGTAAACAATCGGGGGCCTCATTATGAAGTCTATCGTAAACAATCGAAGACGTCATTATCATTTAAAGCCTTCCATAAACAATTGGAGGTCTTTTTCTGAAGCCTATCATAGACAATTGAAGGCGCTTTTGTTATTGATCCTACCGTAAGCATTCGGGGGTCTTATTATCAAATCTATCGCGAGCAAGCGAAGACGTCATTATCATTTGAAGCCTACCATAAGCAATTGGAGGCATTTTTCTGAAGCCTATCATAGACAATTGAAGGTGCTTTTGTTATTGATCCTACCGTATGCAATCGGGGTCTTATTATCAAGTCTATCGTGAGCAAGCGAAGACATCATTATCATTTGAAGCCTACCATAAACAATTGGAGGCATTATTTTGATCATAGACAATTGAAGGCGCTTTTGTTATTGATCCTACCGTAAGCGATCGGGGGTCTTATTATTAAGTCTATCGTGAGCAAGCGAAGACATCATTATCATTTCAAGCCTACCATAAACAATTGGAGGCATTATTATGAAGCCTATCATAGACAATTAAAGGGCGCTATTGTTATGGAGCCCACCGTAGGCTCGATCATGATTTACGACCAAAAGGCGGCATTTCTATATCTTATAATTCTTGTAAATTTTAAACATATCTGTTTTCATTTCTATTCCTCTTTAAGAGAGCACTTACTAAAATTTCATTGCTGTGATTTGCAGATATTGCTAAATTTGGAGAAGTACCTGCTTTAATGAGCTTTATGTCTTTTGTTTTACTTTAATTTTGTTTGTTTAGTTCGTCTTGTAGATGAACATCTCGGGTCCTTCCACCCACAAATAAGATATCTCGGGTCCTTCCACCCACAAATAGGATATTTCGGGTTCTTCCACCCACAAATAGGATATCTCGGGTCCTGCCACCCACAAATAGGATATCTCGGGTCCTTCCACCCACAAAAAGGATATTTCGGGTCCTTCACCCACAAATAGGATACTTCGGGTCCTTCCACCCACAAATTGGATATCTTCGGGTCCTTCCACCCATAAATTGGATATCTTTGGGTCCTTCCACCCACAAATAGGATATCTCGGGTTCTTCCACCCACAAATAGGATATCTCGGGTTTTTCCACCCACAAATAGGATATGCAGTTTTCTTTCAAGTAGATGATAGCGAAAGACAAGTCGGCTGAAGCAACGCTTTCGGAGTGTTTCGCGATGTCGGTTGTCTTGTAATATTGGCATGTTATATTTGAAGTAGATTGATAGTCTAAAAAAAGTCGGCTGAAGCACCACTTTCGGAGTGTTTCGCGATGTCGGTTGTCTTGCAACATTGGTATATTATATTTGAAGTAGATAATAAAGATAGGAAATTCGACTTGGGACATTATGTCTCGTTAGTCGACTTTCCGTATGAAAGCATCGCATTCTACAATTCATTCTCGCTTTACTTATTGCCTTACTTTACTGTTTCAGAATAATGATCAGCCTAGAGGTTCTCCGGGCGGAGCGCCTCGTCAGTTAATTGAAGGAAGAACTTTTTATGATATTACCACCCGCATTTACAATTTTTGTTATCGCTTTATTTATTTCTTATTCTAATTATTATAGTTTATTAGCAGTTGCTCGCTTACCATTTGTCGAGATTGTTACAGAATTTTTAGCAGAACCGCAGCAGCGTTTGGAACATAACATGGAACTTTCTTAGAGGTGAACTGGGGCAATCGTTGAGATGAGCTAGACTCGTCAACGAAGACCTGAAGAATCGCACCCGCATAAGTCGTCAACCCTAGAGGTAAGTCTCTTGTTAACCTTAGAGTCTGCGGTTTGAGATTGAAGACAAGATGGCTCGGTTATCGAGGTGCAGTGGAAGCTATGTCCGTGTAAAACCCTCTTTATGGGTGTGTCGTCGACCACATTTTCATAACTTGGGTGATTACAAGCCTCTTTTCCCGCGCTTGAGCAGTCGTTATTATCTCTTCTTTGATTTTCAAATTGCGTCGAACTACATATGGCCTGATTCTCTTTCAGCCCGAGATATGTAGGCAACTCGGAAACTGGAGCTCGGCCATGTCCATAAGCCTCGCATTTTGATCCTAGGAATCAGAGTCTTGGCTTTACCATGACAAAATTGGCTTTCACGTCAACTTTCTTTACCCTGAAAATTCTTTCATCCTTTTCGGGTAAAGAGGGGCAGCTGTTGATACTCAATTTTGTTCCGGAATCTTCAATTAACGTCTAATCATTTTTAAAATAAGGTTAACTTTTAGGATAAATTAAGTTCATAAGTTTAACGGAGAAAAGGCTGTAATCGTTCTTCATTTTAAGTCTTAGCTTATTTACGCAATACGCATTTTCCACTTTTCCTAGCCCAATTCTAAAAACCCTCACCCTTACCCCCTATAAAATCTTAAACCCTAGCCTCTCACACCTCACTATTCATCATCATCTTCCACAACACACAAAAAATGAAGACCTCCTTTTCTCTTCCAGAGACCACGGCATACACATACCCCTTTCTTTTTCAAACACCACCTTAATAACAGATCCACACACTTACATAGATAGATACGATATACCCAGCAGAACCCCTTCATTTTTTCTATCTCTCGACACCATTATACACGATATACAGAAAATGAGGCATCAATTACACCACCACCGGAAAATTCAAACGGAGACCAGATCAAGAACGGGAGTACAACAGTGACAGCGCGTCACCGGAGACAACGTCGGACGACAGAAAACCCATCGTTAAACCCTTTATTTCGCTGCCTCTGTTATTTTCTTTTATCATTCTTGATGTTTGTTTTTTTTAGTGGTATCGACAGAGAAGGAGAAAGGCAAGACAAGATTAAGAGTGGAAGTGATGCCGGCGAGGTCGCCGGAGTTTTCGCCGAGATCCACCAGGCGATCGCTCCTCTGCCCTGCGTTGTGGTGTTACTCTGCCTGTTTGAATCTGTTTGTTCGATTAGGAGGGATGGTATTATTTGTTTTATGCAGTGGACAACTCAACCCTTTGGTCCTATGGTTACCCGTTGTCACGAGTTGGCTCCTCACTGTCTCAATTTGAATCATTCTCTGTCGCATCGTTGTTCTGGTTGTTGTTATCGGAATTCGGTCCGATTTTATCCGGTGGTGTCTTATGTGTTCGTTCTGATGCTATAATCATTGCTGGGTTTCCGATTACACTGATGGTTTTGCTCTAGTGTGAATTTGACCCGTTACTTGATTCCTGTGGTTTGACCCGGTTGAATTATTGGTTTGGCCCGTTTACATGATTGGACTACTGTCATGCATTAACTGGATTTTCTGAGTGCAGGAATCCATTTTGGATAAATTGTATCCATTATGGAATATTGAATTGATTTGGACAAATATTACGCCAATGGGCCTATGAAAACAATTTACTTGAGGCCTAAACACTGATTTCGAACGGATACTACATTTGAACAGTCCCGTCCCCGTGTCCCTTAAACAAATAGGTGATGATGAATGTATGCACTCTACTGCAAAGCAACTCGAATAGAGTGGTGGTTTTGGTACTTCGCATGGCAACCGGCCCGGGCTCCGTATTTGCAGCCGTACCAACATCCTGAGCCTCTACTCGATACGCCATACAAACCTGAGCCTAAATTTTACAAAATAAAACCTCATTACTTTTTTATTATTATTATTATTATTATTATTATTATTATTATTATTATTATATTAATATTATATATTTTATATTTATTATACTTTATTACTATTACTATCATTATTATTGTTATTATTATTACTATTTATTTCACTTTATTATCGTACTAACTCAGTTTCATAATTTTTGCGAGGTACATTTTATCACGAACAATTTGGGAACGAGTTTGGCTAACTTACAAATGGAAATATGCATTGACTTGCAGTCATTTAGGATCGATTCGGGCTCGAGCATTCAAGAAATAAGACTTTAGGAATTTTAGAAAATTCAACGCTCCCACGAGTTGATCAATTTCCTGGGTTCTATCTTCAACTTTGCCTTCCTTTCCTTAGAGATATTTATGTAAATAAATGCGTAAAATATTTTTTTATCAATAATATTTGATTATTTATATATTGCCTTACTGTATGTTCATTGCCTTTTATTTTGAAGTCGTTATTTAATTTATTGTAAATTGGGGACATTTTAGCAAATGCGTGCAAGTTAAAAAAATATTTTGCAAATAAGCTATTATTGAAACGACGTCGGTTAGTCGTTTCAGAAGTTAGGACTCCGATTGGCGTGTCGATAATTTCAAAATATTCATAATGCCCATTAGAACCTGTCTGTAAAATTTGAGCTAAATCAGACCTCGTTTGGTAGGCATCGGAAGAAGGTTTCAGTTTTTCTTGGCGATAAATATTAAAAAGAGATTTTCAAGCTCGGTTTTGCCGAATGAGCTCCGATTCGAAATCCGAAAGCGCCGTTAGGTTCGTATGATTATTTGTGATTTTTGTAAACTTTCGAAAGCGAATTTCAATGTTGTTCGGCTAGTTTCCGCTAAAATACCGAAAGTTAAATAATTTGACCTTTTTCCATTTAAATTCGCATCCTGAGTTTTGGGAGTCCGATTTGAGATCCGTCTTCGCGAGTATGTTACATATATTTTGTATAATTTGTATGCAAAAGTTAAAATTATTTCGAATATCGCAGGGTACCGTTTTAATTTTCCTCGCGAAAAGAACTTAAAAGAAAAGAAAAAGAGTAAAAGACAAAAAAAAAAAAGGAAAAAGGATAAGAAGTGAAAGTCGGTTGGGGTGAGCTTATACGTTAAACAAGATCAGAAAGCAGCAAAAGACGAGAAAGAGAAAAATGAAATAACGCAGTAAATAAAAATGCCAGAAAATGAGAAAAGGGGCTGGAGGAAAGTAGAATTTTCACCCTGGAACATTCAGAGTGGGATCGTTTGGTAATGAAACCAAAGGACAAGCAGTTATTGAGTGGATGTACTAACTTTGTAACAAGGTAAGTGTTTATATCCATTTCTTTGGAGGCACCTGGCCTCGTAGATTTTCTACCACGTGTTCCTTACGTGTGTAGCTGCCGATAGGCGTACCCATTACACCTTAGCTTTGGATTTATATTCTATATTATATATTATGTTCTATTATTGGTATTGCATTAAGAATCTGAGTATTGTACTTTGGTTGTGAGTTGTTATATAATTTCCAGCTGTCGATGAGAGTCCCGCGCTGGTGATGGGTTATTATTGCATCATGTTGCATTCGTATGCACGTTGCATCATATTGAGGGTAGGAGGATTCCGCCCTCGGAGCAGGAGGATTCCGCTCCATTGCATCATATTGAGGGTAGGAGGATTCCGCCCTCGGAGCAGGAGGATTCCGCTCCATTGCATCATATTGAGGGTAGGAGGATTCCGCCCCCGGAGCAGGAGGATTCTGCTCCATCTCTTTGGCACATGTAACACCATTGCATCATATTGCATTCATCCCATTTCATTGAACCGCGCACTGACTATTGTGTGACTATCGTGTTGTGTTTTATATATGCGGTATATATACAGTATCTCAGTTTGCCTATATATTTCTGGCTCGTATCTCGGGTTGCACGTCACGACAATATAAATACATGGATCGGATCGGGTTGCACGCCGCAACAGTATAAATATACGAATCGGATTGCACGCCGCAACATTATGAATATATGGATCGGGTTGCACGCCGCAACAGGATGTATTTCTGATTGTCGACATGTTCAGGATATCTATATGTTCTGTCTACCTTACGTCCCTGGCTGTTTATGATTCCATACGTGTTTTCAGTTATTATTTGGCTTTGCCTGTTTATAGTTCAAATAAGATGGATTTAGTTTATCTGTTTTTCTTCTCCCTGGCTAGCTATCCTATTCTTTGAGGTGGCTAGTCTGCCCCACTTATTGAGTCCTTTTGGCTCACCCTTGTTTGTTGTTTATTTTTTGTCTATCTATTTCGTTTCGGCAGGTTCGCTCCAGGATTGAGTTTGCCACGTTGTGAAGGAGCGAAGACGACTTCAGCTGTCAGGGTGAGCCAGCTTTTATTCCGGATGGCCACCAGTTTATTGGTTATTATTTCAGTTGCATTTTGCTCCCTTTAGGAGGTATTTGTCTTCTTTTGTACTCTTAGATGTCTAGTCTGGATAGCCCTAAACTTAGTATGTTGGGTAATTAGCTGTAATTTTCTTTCGTACCGCTTAGAAGTGTCAATATGTCTGTGTGTTTTTTTAAGTCTTGTCCTTATTTATGAACTATTATATTTATTGTCCTAATTTAATTGGTAAGGGTTCGCCCGACGGGTCTAGGGGAGGATGTCGAGTGCCCGCACGGCCTAACCGGATTTCGGGTCGTGTCAGTTGGTATCAGAGCCCAGTTTAGAGTCTATCCAGACTAAGACAGTGTCTAGTAGAGTCTCGCAGATGGGTACGTAGATGTCCGTACTTATCTACGAGAGGCTATGATGGAATTTAGGAAGTTTCACTTCCTTTATTTCTTATCGTGCGTCGGTCTAGGATTCAAAAGTATTTTCGTTAATTCGTTAATTCCTTCGTGGTAATTGTGAACCATCGTGTGACAAATCAGCACACAGTATGAGTTCAAGACGAAGCAGTCTAGCCTAGGGCTAGCACTGACGAAGCCTCGAGAGTTTTTTATCGTGCTTACGATCTAGTTACGGAGGTCCCAGTTGTACGAGCTCGCGATGGGTAAGGGAGCAGGGCCTTGTGGTTCCCTTGGCTCTCTACAATGCTTTTACGAGAATCGTGGCGACGCAGATACCACAATAACCTATTATTCGCAAGGCAGCATATCAGGTTGCCGCAGATGAAGATGTTTGGTCTTAGGGAGCTCCGTTGCAATCGTTGATGTTGTTCCAATATACTATGTTCCCGATGCATTATGTGTTGTGCCTCCAGTTGTTCTGGCTGGTTAGGTAACTGAGGTAATTATTGGGTCCGAGTGCCAAAGAGGTTGCATTATTTTACGCGGTTGAACATCCCGATATTCCCAAGCAATGCATTAGATAATCTCTGTGTAAGTTTTTTTTAAATAAAATGATGTCAGTGTATCCTTCAGGCTCTTGATTATATCGAGCGGTATGGTATTGATTATTCTGCTTTCCAGTTTCAAGGTCCAGCCCTAGATTGGCGGACCACACTCTTATTAGCTGACTTGGGTTGATTTTTCTTCTAGAATTCGTGGGGAAAAAATTCCTTTCGAGTAGCGAGCGAGATGAAAGATGTTTCCAGTTTGAGTGGATTGGACAGGGTAGCCTGTCGGTTAGCCTGGTGGTATTTCAGGATATGAGATTGAATTCTATAGAATGGCTGAATACGCATTAGAACTAGTCCATGAGCCTTTCGAGAGATTCAAAGATTTATTGATGACCTTTCTTCTTCCTTGAGATCCCAGATGGCTCGAAAAATTGAGGTTGGGACTTCCTTTGATGTCATTGTTGATATTGCTCAAAGGTATTAGGTATACCATAAGTTAGAGGGGGAAGAGTTAGAGCGGGAGAGCAAGAGATCTCGTGGCCCTAGTGAGCAACCATAGTACCTCATTTGGAGGTAAGAGTTCTGATTATTTTGAGAAGTCACCTGCCAGGTTATCTCAGCTTGTTGAGCGTAAGTCTTAAAGTGCGCGCGGGTAGTTTGTCAAGATCAGAGTCAGCTTTCTCTTTGTAGCTTTCAACAATCTGTCCAGCTCCCATATTCAGCGAAAAGGTGTTATCATTGTCGTGAGTCTGGCTATCCTTTGAGGAGTTTTCCCTTACGGAGCAAGTAGACAATCGTCCTTCTTCTTGCCCTCAGGCACCTGCACAGTCGCAGAAATTTCATTTAAATGTTAATCACTCAGAGAAATGCCACCATCCAATAGAGGTCGAGAGCATGGTGGTAGTGGTTCTTCTAGAAGTAATTATCAGGGTAGTGGCTCGGCTCAGCCGCAGAGGCAGTTTTATGAACTGCTAGTCTGGAAGGATGCTGAGGCATCCGATGTAGTAGACCCGAGTATTTCTTCTTCTCTTAAATGTGAGTAAGATTTGATTCTTTCGATCGATCTGGAAATGGTGTGTCTTATCATGTTTTGATGGTTTCCTTGGATGTCGTTTCTATTAAGAATCGATTGCGGTAGAGGGGTGAGCTTCTGATACCATTTATTCCTGGCATTTATGAGATCCTACTAGTTTATCTGATCTAAATATGAGAGATTTGACGGTGAGTATTGCTATTGCCTGCTTGGCACCCTGTTATACCACCTTGTGTTATTATGTCAAGTCATTTTACCTCTCTCCTCGGAAATCAGTGTTGGTAGGATGATGGGATCCTAATTCGTCACCATCCGAAAGTGTTATCGTTTTTTCCGGTGCAAATTGATTAGTAACTAATATTCGATCTACGTATCTCATCTTGGTTCGAAATGCTAATAAAGTCATGTTATCCTATGAGCTTATCTGGGTTATAAAAGGGTTTCTGGTAAATTGTCAGAGTTTCCTTCTTATTGGGAGGTCAAATTGGCATGGATGTTGTTCCATAAAGCTTATTTAATGTCTATCTCTTCAATTGCGATTCTTTGGCTTGCCTGATTCGGAAATAGTCTAGCTTTGGCAGCCAAGCAAATAAGAAGATGAACTTCCTGAAGCTCTAATTATTTCTATTGTCGATCCATTTCCATTTCTTCTTCGTCCGGCACTAGTGAGCTTGGGCGATTGGTAGCCACTTGTAACGTTCCCTGTGTTGAGCCAGAGTACGTGTTATTGTAGCCGGGTAAGCATATTATTGTTTTGGATATCAGTTTATCCGGGTATCCATTCCCATGTATAGTATAGTGCTGGTTCTGTTTTTGCGGATCATCCAGTTTCAGGGGAAACTCTGCCGAAATTTCTATAAAGAAGTACTATTCATCAGGCGGCGGTGTTTTCGGCAAAGGTATAGAGTTGTGAACTCGAGAGTTGCAGCTGGTTGGCAACTTGAAAGGGTGGTTGGTAGCTTAGGTCTGCCTACGTTCAGCTTTTAGCTCAATCTTCTTTAGTCCAGCAGACTGTGTGAGGATGGTTATTCCTATTCAAATGGTTGCATGAGTTTGTGCTTTAAGTGGAGGAGTCTTCCTCCAAATACTGAATGATAATATTAAATCTTTGAGGTGTTGATACCACTTTTCTCACGACCCAAAGTAAGGCCACGACATAAATCTACAATGAGTGTCGATCATTGTTAAACCCACTAATAATCTATTAATGATAGAGATAAGCTGGCAACCTGATCATATATATGTACCTATCTGCTGAAAACATAAAGTCTGGAAAGATGACACGACTTTAACTTGCTGGCAATTAGAACATTGAGCCACAAATTCTGCTATGTCACACTTCATTCCGTCCCACTAATAAATCTGTTCAAGATCATGGTACATCTTAGTCGAACCTGGATGAACATTGTATTTAGAACAATGTGCCTCTATCATAATTTGTCCACGTAAATTTGCAATATCAGGAGCACAAAGTCTATCTTTATACATAGGAAAACCGTCAGTAGTAACCCTGTATGGTGACTCCATTTTTCTTCTGGCTATCTGTCTGTATTCAACCAGAACTGGATCCTCATACTGACATTGTTTTACTTCATGAAAAATTTAGAGTTAAAGATCTAGTGCAGCTTGTCGTCCATCCATCATTGACATATCTCCTTTACACCCCAACTCTTTGAGAAGTCACTTTAGCGTTATAAGTGCACATGTAATCAATTTTGTTGTTGGTATTCTGCCTCAGCCCATGGTCCAACTACATGTCTCTTTTATTTTCACTTTTTCAAGTCATAATATTTCCAATTCAAAGACAATACCCTGAGGTAGATGTTCAGTCTGAAGATCACTCTTGGTCTACATCATACTACCCAGTAGTAGTTGCGTGACCCTTATTCTTATATGATAGACCCTGTTCAGATGAACCTTCGTCATACATTAGGATATGAGTAACTATATTCCCACGAGGAGCCTGCGGAACAACACTAAAATCTACTGAGATGTTGCATAGTGCATTCGTAAAAATAATATAGCTTGCATCAAATCGTCTATAGTGAGTAGTGACAAGGTACTTCAAAAGCTTCCCCTATTGTATCAAGCGTGAGCTAATTCTTAATTCCATCGACCTGTTCTATATCGAAAGGTATATCGAAGAGGTAATTGTCAACTGAATCATGTTAACCAGTTCAAAGTTTCGTGTATTTTTGTTTCGAAAATGTAGAATTCTCCTCTCGTGATCGAGGAAGGATCAGTATAGTCAGAATAAGCTGGGCAATGACGTTATGATATTATCCAGCTATGTTTTTATCCAAGAGTCCGATATGTGTGTTATAATTCTGATTTTGTAATCAGGAAATAATGTCTGTGGAGTAGCTCATGAAGGTCGTGCAAGTTCTCTTGTTATCTGCATGAATCTTGCTTTAGACTTAGGCTCGTTCGAGGACGAACGAGAGTTTAAGTGGAGGAGAATGAAACGACCTCGGTTAGTCGTTTAGGAAGTTAGGACTCCGATTGGCGTGCCGATAATTTTAAAATATTCGTAATTCCCATTAGAACCTGTCTGTAAAATTTGAGCTAAATCAGACCTCGTTTGGTAGGTATCGGAAGAAGGTTTCAGTTTTTATTGGCGATAAATATTAAAAAGAGATTTTCGAGCTCGGTTTTGCCGAATGAGCTCCGATTCGAAATCCGAAAGCGTCATTAGGTTCGTATGATTATTTGTGATTTTTGTAAACTTTTGAAAACAAATTTCGATGTTGTTCGGCTAGTTTCCGCTAAAATGCCGAAAGTTAAATAATTTGACCTTTTTCCATTTAAATTCGCATCTTAAGTTTCGGGAGTCCGATTTGAGATCCGTCTTCGCGAGTATGTTACATATATTTTGTATAATTTGTATGCAAAAGTTTAAATTATTTCGAATATCGCAGGGTACCGTTTTAATTTTCTTCGCGAAAAGAAATTAAAAGAGAAGAAAAAGAGTAAAAGACAAAAAAAAAAAAAAAAAAAAAGGGAAAAAGGAAAAGAAGTGAAAGTCGGTTGGGGTGATCTTATACGTTAAACAATATCAGAAAGCAGCAAAAGACGAGAACAGAGAAAAATGAAATAACGCAGCAAATAAAAATGCCAGAAAATGAGAAAAGGGGCCGGAGGAAAGTAGAATTTTCACCCTGGAACATTCAGAGTGGGATCCTTTGGCAATGAAACCAAAGGACAAGCAGTTATTGAGTGGATGTACTAACTTTGTAATAAGGTAAGTGTTTATATCCATTTCTTTGGAGGCACATGGCCTCGTGGATTTTCTACCACGTGTTCCTTACGTGTGTAGCTGCAGATAGGCGTACTCATTACGCCTTAGCTTTGGATTTATATTCTATATTATATATTATATTCTGTTATTGGTATTGCAATGAGAATCTGAGTATTGTACTTTGGTTGTGAGTTGGTATATACTTTCCAGCTGTCGATGAGAGTCCCGCGCTGGTGATGGGTTATTATTGCATCAGGTTGCATTCGTATGCACGTTGCATCATATTGAGGATAGGAGGATTCCGCCCTCGGAGCAGGAGGATTCCGCTCCATTGCATCATATTGAGGGTAGGAGGATTCCACCCTCGAAGCAGGAGGATTCCGCTCCATTGCATCATATTGAGGGTAGGAGGATTCCGCCCTCGGAGTAGGAGGATTCCGCTCCATTGCATCATATTGAGGGTAGGAGGATTTCGCCCCCAGAGCAGGAGGATTCCGCTCCATCTATTTGGCACATGTGACACCATTGTATCATATTGCATTCATCCCATTTCATTGCACTGCGCGCTGACTATTGTGTGACTATCGTGTTGTGTTTTATATATGCGGTATGTATACCGTATTTCAGTTTGCCTATATATTTCTGGCTCGTATCCCGGGTTGCACGCGACAATATAAATACATGGATCGGATCGGGTTGCACGCCGCAACAGTATAAATATACGAATCGGGTTGCACGCCGCAACAGTATGAATATATGGATCGGGTTGCACGCCGCAACAGGATGTATTTCTGATTGTCGACATGTTCAGGATATCTATATGTTCTGTCTACCTTATGTCCCTGGCTGTTTATGATTCCATACGTATTTTCAGTTATTATTTGGCTTTGCCTGTTTATAGTTCAAATAAGATGGATTTAGTTTATCTATTTTTCTTCTCCCTGGCTAGCTATCCTATTCTTTGAGGTGGCTAGTCTGCCCCACTTATTGAGTCCTTTTGATTCACCCTTGTTTGTTGCTTGTTTCTTGTCTATCTATTTCGTTTCGGAAGGTTCGCTCCAGGATTGAGTTTTCCACATTGTGAAGGAGCGAAGACGACTTCAGCTGTCAGGGTGAGCCAGCTTTTATTCCGGATGGCCACCAGTTTATTGGTTATTATTTCAGTTGCATTTTGCTCCCTTCAGGAGGTATTTGTCTTCTTTTGTACTCTTAGATGTCTAGTCTGGATAGCCCTAAACTTAGTATGTTGGGTAGTTAGCTGTAATTTTCTTTCGTACAGCTTAGAAGTGTCAATATGTCTGTGTGTTTTGATAAAGATATTCACTTGAACAAGTTGATTCATAACACTCCCCCTTGGATGTTTTGATAGATAGATATTGTGCCTCGTTAAAATCTTACTAGGAAAACCCAATTGGGACAAAACCATGTTAAGGAAAAAGAGTGTAGCGCGTATTTTACTCCCCCTGATGAAAACATCATTTAACATCTTGAAGACGACACATTCCAATCTTGTAAATCAGCATCTCAAATGTTGAGGTTGACCATGACTTAGTCAACAGATCTACCAAACTATCACTGGAATAAATTCTTCATCCTTAATTTCATCATTCTTTTGAAGATCACGATTGAAAGGAATTTTTCTTAATACCGTCTCCTTTTGTATCTTCCTTTTAGCTGAATTATCCATGCAATATTTCATATAATATTATTGGGATCTTGTTCTTCAAAGAAAGACCACATTTTTGTTCAACATATTGAGTTTTTGATCTCAATCATTCATATTGTCGGCTAGCTTCATGCATGGCTATTTGAAGATGTAGTAGCAACAGTTTATTTTGTAAAATGCCATAACATAGTTGTGCCTCCACAAGTAAATAAATAGCACGTTGATATCAGGTTTTATATTGATTAAGTAGATATCTCGTATTCTTACAATGTCTTTGCATTGGGGAAAAAATCAATCTTGCCAATAAGCTTATCAGAGAAGCTATAACTGTTGTAGTATTGTTGGCAAGAAACTTCAATGAACCCATTGCATTTAAATATGATATTTTGATACCAAGAAGCTCACTAAGGCGATTTTACCACATGTGGCCAGATTGTTTTAATCCGTATAAATATGTATGAAGCTTCATTGAATAGGTTTCCCGAAAACCTTTATATGCTTCAGACATTTGAATCCTTCAAGGATATTCATAAATATTTTATTTTCCAATGAGCCATATAAAGGGCTGCAACAAATATTATTAGACGCATATCAAGTTTTTCATGCACTGCCAGACATACAAGATACCTGCAGCTGATGCATCCACCAAGGAGAATACATCTCCATATAATCAATGCCAGGTTTTTGTGCCTCAAGTCGTACTTTATATCGAACGACTTTATTTCTCTCAATATTTTCGCATAAAAAAACTTATTTGTACACCACTGGCGTTACACCTTCAGATGTTTGGACTATAAGTCTGAAACTTCACATCTTTCAAGTGAAGCCGATTCAGCTTGAATGCATTTTCCCCATTTTAGAAAATAATTTCATGTATGTATTCCTAACAGACTTAAGCTCAAGATCATCATAATCATATAAATATTGAGCTTTATACTATATGTAAGATATCGTTGACGATAATTAATTTCGGTTCCCAATGCGACATAATATGTAAAGATCTCTTCATATTTATTATTTTTTAGGTACCTGAACATCTCTTGATGAGGTTTTAGGAAGTGTTATGTTGTGGACTCTTCTAATGCCATGCCTCCTCATTTGACCATCATAATCAATTGCTCCTTTTCTTTTTCAACAATTTTATCTTCAGAATTGAATGGTCTACCACGCTTCAGGTGTGCCTTAGACTCATTTGCATAAGCAGATTGTCCTACCAGGACATCAAATCAAATTGGAGCATTAGCAGCTAGAATATAATATTTAGCTTTGGATCAGCCACGCGTCTGGCAGTGACTTGTATTATCATCTTTAAATGAGGATCATATCAATGATAATTTAATCATTATTCCTCAGCTGCATTAATTTTTTCCCCTAATGTTAGCCAAACTAACATTCATTCCCAACCTTCTTCGGATCCATTTTTATGTGGTGTAATGAAGCAATATATAATACATCGCACATTAAAATTATTAGATGAAAAAATATTTGGTTCTTGACCCTGAACCAATTATGAGGGAGAATTCATTTGTTAGCATGTCGTGCACAAGTGCTGCTTTGTGGATTTACCATATCTCATACCTAATATAGGTAGCTTTGTTCTCATATGCATGGTTTAGCCATTAATTAGAGGCTTTTAATTACATGGATCTGCTAAACCAGCTTGCCAACATTATCAAGAAAACTTGTCTTGATTGCATAATCTGGATATATTCTCTTAATAAAATTAATTTAAGCAAATACTTAACCGTGAAAGTACCATTGCAGGTTTATAATAACTCACAAGTGACCTTCTCATAGATGAATCTATCATATAATTATATGGTCCACATAACAGGTGAATGAGCCCATATTCACCTTTTATACATTCCAGAAATGTGGGGATCCTGATCCCAAATTTTAGTTGGTCTAATCACGAGAACAAGCAGCACAAAGAGAATTCTTGATTCTTCAGTATACACCCATATAAATTCTCATTTACATATTTTGTGCATCATATTTGAACCGCAATGGTCAATCCAGTCATGACAACTCATAAAATTATTCATCTAGTAAACTTCTGGTTTACTATAACATGGAGTTTTCGTATAAATGAACTTTTAGTTTATTGTTGCATGCATGTGATTCCAACATTCTTAAATTTGTGTAGTACAAACTGGAGTAATAGGCGGGTAACCCTTTATTATATACATATTTCATACCCATTGTGACTATAATATGAAGATATTAAATCTTCTCATACTTGTAGTCGCAATATGATACGTATTTTGGCAAATATATTTGAAACTTAATAAGTTTCTTTGAGACGTACTACAGTAAATATTTCATCAATTTCATATTCCTCTAGGTAATAAATTGGCTCTTCTGGAGCTCTCAATTAATTTTATACTGCCATATATTTCATGACACCATCCATGTGGTGAATATCTCTTCGAAAGAAAAATCATATAATTATTCTCGTGGTCAAGTCATTATAGGCGAGATCGATTTCTTGCTTCATTTGCTCTTATGTAATTCATAATAATACATAATTTTGACGTATGTTCTGTACAAGAGCAATGACCATTCATGCCATAATAAATAATAAATTCATTCTACTTGAACCTCTTATAGAGGTGAGTTGTGGTACTTCATCAACCACGCATGGACACATCCGTATTCATATCTTTTATCATATGTTGTCATATTCACTTCGGCGAATGGGTCTACATTCATAATATTTATTATTAGTTGTCTCATTCACCTTTAGAGAATGGACCATAATCATCTGGACCTGCCTCATAGTCACATACCACATTGATGACATTATTATCTTTACCATTTGAATGGTTAAACTGAGAACCCTTTATTGTTCTCTTATTTATTTTATAATGATGACTATTATTTCTTCTCTTGTCACGTCCATGACCATGGTCTCTACCATGGTAATTATTTTATTGTCTTTTAGACATAAAATTAATTGCCTTCTTTCAGTCATAAAATATTTTTCCTTCTTTCAGGCATATTATGTGTTGCTACTACATTCACATCTAGGAATGGAGCATATGGTGTGCTCCCACATTCACCTTAGAGAATGGAGTTTGTCCTGCTCCCATATTCATCTTAGGAATTGAGCATATATTGTTCCCACGTTCACCTTTATGAACGGAACATATTCGTGGACGGACTCCATAATTATATTAATAACTCATTATTTGCCTTTGTCATCAATATGGTGCACTTGATCGCGAACCTAATATCTTATCATCATGGTGTGATGAGATTTTAAACCACCATCTTATACTCAACAAATGGCATAATAGTTTAAGAGCCATAGTCATGAGTCAATTTCATAATATCTCATGCAATTACTTTTATCTCCAAATTGTTGCTACCTCAGGAGCAGTTATGGGGCATGAGACAGAGAGAATATATTTATCTAAAGTTTCTTCATCACCAATAATTGTAACAATAATAATAAATAATGTATATCCCATGATTATTAACTTTTGAAAGAGTCCATTTTCAACAGAAAGCTCTGGCAACATTTATAAAGGTTTCTAGAAATTGAACTTCCACCTTTTTTTTTTCATTTCAACAAATTCAATTATGTGAAATGAATTATAGACCATGATCAATAACCAAGACAAAAATTATACTTTAAAAGTCTTGAAAACTTGTCCAACACAAAATATATAGAAACATGGGGGTACTAACTTGATGTTCCGAAAAGAAACATCCAAAGCTCAAGAAATATATGTCATGGTTTAAAGTTGTTGTCGCACCCGAGTTTAGACTCAACTCGGAGCGAGTCGGGTTTCGGATTTGACTGGGTAACTCGTTTGAGTTCAAGAGTTGGAGTGCCACCTAATATAGTTTTCTAAGCTATATTAGGCCACCTAAGTGTCTAAGGTTGAGTTCATTAAACTGGTCCAGTTTCAGAGATTCGAAAGGATAAGAAGTCCAAATGACTCAGGGGAGAAGGTGTTAGGCACTCCCCCGAGTCCCACGAAAGGTGGTTCCCGCCCGAGTCTATATTTTGGGATGTTAAAATAAGGTTATGAGCATCATTATAGGCTATACTAATCTTAAAAGGTCACTTTAGAGTCTAATGTATGAGAGTAAATATAACTATGAAAGTCTAAACAACACACATGCAAATGGGCTTTATGTTTTACACAAAACGACCTATTTCACGCCTAATTGCGTTTCAAGGTCTCTAATTCAAATGCCTAATCATATATAATGGTTAATTCTACAAGATGTGCAACAAATCAGCCTAGTCATACAATTTCAGCCTTTTAAAACAATGTTGCGTAGATAGTCAGTTTTGCAAAACTAGCTACTTTCATAAAAGATTCCAGATTTTAGTTAAAACCGAATGGGTGTTGTTTTTAAAATAAAACATTAGCCATTTAGGGTCAGTGTGACTCGCCATTAATTTTCGAGCCCTAACCTTAATGGCTATTTTTGTTTAGGGGTCAGTTTCAAAAAGTATTTAGAAAAAGGGATATTTTTGAAAAGGGTACACAAAAACAGTCAAATGCACAAAAGGGGGGCTGCCGCACATAATTGTATACAAATATAACATGCAAATACATGATTGAGTTACGCACATAACTTTAGAGAAAATAATAGATATTAGTTTTGTATGGTTGACCCCAAACTCATGGAATACACTACTCCCTCCATCCCAATTTATGTGGCACCATTTGACCGGGCACGGAGTTTAAGAAAATAGAGGTTGACCTTGTTAAGTGTCAATTTTACCCTTGAAAATGTAAGAGAGAAGATTTGAGTAATAAAAAAGATGTTGGTAGGTGTAAAAGTATTTAGGGTCCAACAAGGGTAAAATAGAGATGATGCATTAAATAATTGTCAAATAAGGAAAGGTGCCACTTATTTTGGGACAAACAAAAAAGGAAATGGTGCCGCATAAATTGGGACGGAGGGAGTATTAGATTAGTGTACAGAAAATTAAAGTTTGTCAAAAAAAATATTTAAACACATAGAGGGCCAGTTTTTAAAACAAGTATTGGGCCCATATCGTTTAAATAAAAATGGGGCAGTGTAGTTTACAAAAGGCAGTCACAGAACAAGCAAGAATTACGCATTTAGCCCCTATCGTTTAAAACTTCCGGATTTACACAGAAATAGGACTTTTTTACGTTGTAATCTGATTTTAAAAACCTGTATATACTAATCAATAATCGATATTATCATTGTCCAGATTCTAATTTAAGTGTGCAAGCCCAAAATCTCTGTTTTTAAATCAAGATGTTGTTTTACCTTTCATACAAGTGCTAACCAAAGAAAACTCACAGCTTTATCGGGATGATGCAACACATAAGAGAAAGAAGATCAGGAGGGGCCCCTGGGTAGCCCAAACACACAGTTCAATAACTGTGTAACCTGTTTTAAAGTGATAAAATACAAATAGGGAAAGCCCAAACAAATACACACAAGGGACAAGCTAAAAAGATAAGGGAGAAAGACAAGAAACATTGCATTGTATACACTCCAAACAGGGCTGGTATAGGCCTGAGTTTCATAGACAATGAGAGCCCTTATCAAGCTTCCTCCAGTAGCCAAAATACCTGTGAACTAAGCCTTGGTATATCCTTAAGGATATCCACACATACACTGCACAAAATGGTTTGCAAAGGGGGCAAAAGTAAAGCCCCAAATAGACACAGATAGAAGCAGGGGAGGGGCACATAGAGAGTTTTAAGCATGAACAGTCAGATATGAGAGCGAGTAGGTGTGAGAGCCATGGTTATTTACCTTCTAATCAGCTTAAGAGCAAGAAGAGGGTAGCAGTGCACGTAATATCAAGTCTCTTCCCAGATAGGTGTCCAGAAAGAGTGAGAGAGAGTATTGCAGAGATAAAGACCACAGTGCACCCTTTTCTTTCCAGTTTCTTTTATGTTAGCTGTGAATTGGGTGTGTACTCTGTATTCAACTGCGTCTCTAGTGAATGAAAGGCCCAGTTTATATAGGTGTGGGCGTGGGGAGTTAAATTCAGACGGGTAAAGGTTAAGAATGATAAGGAATATTTTTCCAGAATAGGGCAATCACCCCTAAGTATATTTTCCAAAATTAGATCAATCAGTCTTCCAAATTTAAAGGCAAAACCCACTCCTAAATCAAATTGGACTTCCCATTTTAACTTATCCACTGTCTAGGTTCAAAAAGTAGTGTATACGGATGTTCTAGACTGATTTAGGATGAGAATCCCCTTGATTGCATCGACAAATTCCAATCAAATTTTAAATTGATGCTAACCAATTACTAGAATAGATTTCCAATCAAAGAGTTAAAAATTAGCAAATTAGGATCCCCTAATCACGTATGCTAGATTACTGTACGAAATCCAGTCTTTAACAATCACACATGCAAAGAAAAGAGTTATGTATTAAGATAGGAAAACGACTGCAAACATCAATCTCAGATTCAAAGTTTTGAACTTAATGAAGGTGTCATATAAATTGAACTAATACGTATGTTAAATCCAGGCACTCTAAAAGCTCACAGAAATATTAACCAGTGGACTAAACAAAATAATCAAATCATGAAGACATTACCCTAATCGACTAACATGGAGTAAATAGTCAAATAATCATGCTAATACATAGTTAATCAGTGAAATTAACCAAATCGAGCATAAGAAGCATTCACCACAATTTGGAAAGAAAAAAAGGGTTACCGTTTTCGAATCGGAGTCGGGTCAAATCGACCCGTCTCAATTGAAATCGTTTGGAGAATTTCTTACCCCTTTTCAGGTGATAGCATTAGTTAGAACATCCTAGACCGCGTTGGAGGTATTTTCCGACGGTGGCGAATCCGTCGACGAGGGTTAGGAAATGACCTCGTCCGAATATTGTCAAAACTGTATGGGTTTTTGTAGCGGGTGACGAGGGGAGTACGATGGTACCATTTTCCCTAAATTTAGCCGGCCAAATTGACCGGAAAATCAATCGATAGTGGTGGCGTGGCATTTCACCGATGAGAGAGAGAGAGAGAGATTCATTATGCGGGGTGAGGTGAGGGAATGGGAATAGGCAAGGGGTTTAGGGGTTGTTTGGGAAATAAAATGAAAGTTTTGATCTCAGCCGTCGGATGGCACACGTGGACGGCTAAGATCGATCCACGTAGGCGCTGAAGTGTTAAAAATGGGCTGATGTGTGAGTGCACGTGTGTATATGTATTTATTGTATAAATTGTGTATATTAGGCGTAATTTTAGTATAAAATAGGCGTAAAAATTGTATAAAATAGGTATAAAATCATAGAAAAATTATGGAATTAATTTTAAAGTATTAAAATGACTAGGGGAACGTGTGAAAATATGATTTTGGGATTTAAAATGATTTGGGCGGTTTTGTCAAACAATAGAAGTAATTGCAGAATTTTAAAATGGAAGCGTACATTTTGTAAAATGGCTATGGTTTGTGATGACGTTCTCAAAATGGCTTTGATTACTAGACTCGTATAGGAAGATAATTTGAAAGAATGGACGGGGCGAAAAATAAATGCACGATCGTGGGTAAAATTTGAAAACCATTGCTTTATAAAGAGGAGGGACAAAATTGGGTGTCAACAGCTGCCCCTCTTTGCCTGGGAATGATGAAGAGTCTTTGGGCAAAGACGTTGATAGTACGGAAAATTTTGTCATGACTCTATAGAAGTGGTTAAGACTTAAGAGAATCGCCTGGGTGTTAGGTTATAATGTTCGCTTTGCCCAGAGTGTATATCCTGCAATAAAGATGAGTCTGCAACATAATGTATATAAAACGTACCTTCCCGCCGGGCTGAATTGTCTTTCTAGGATTATTTACCGTATGTAGCTGTGTCTGCTATGCTTAACTGTGTGTCCTTTGCTATGTCAAGTGTTAGATTCGACATCCGGATGTGTACCCTCAGTCGATGCATTGGGCTGTGTACCCTCCGTGAGAAATGTAAATGCAAATCAATATCGGGCTGTGTACCCTCATCCAACATTTTGGGCTGTGTACCCTCAGCTAATTTAAATGCAAATCGATATCAGGCTGTGTACCCTCAACCGATGCTTCAGGCTGTGTACCCTCAGCTAATTTAAATACATATCGATATTGGATTGTGTACCCTCAACTGATGCTTTGGGCTGTGTACCCTCAGCTAATTTAAATGCAAATCGCTATCGGGCTGTGTACCCTCAACCGAAGCTTCGGGTTGTGTACCCTCAGCTAATTAAAATGCAAATTGGTATTGGGTTGTATACCCTCAGCTAATTTAAATGCAAATCGATATCGGGCTGTATACCCTCAATCGACGCTTCGGGCTATGTACCCTCAGTTAATTTAAATGCAAATCGATATCGGGTTGTGTACCCTCAACCGACGCTTCGGGCTGTGTACCCTCAGCTAATTTAAATGCAAATCGATATCGGGTTGTGTACCCTCAACTGACACCTCGGGTTGTGTACCCTCAGCTAATTTAAATGCAAATCGATATCGGGTTGTGTACCCTCAACTGACACCTCGGACTGTGTACCCTCAGCTAATTTAAATACAAATCGATATCGGAATTTGATAACCTTTGTTGAAACAAGTATGTCGTGTGTTGCCGAGTTGCGTATATTTTGTGCCTGCATCCAAAGAAGGATTGGTGAATTGTGCGGGGTAGTTTGGTTTGTGCATTCTTGGCTCTCTTCGCACTCGCTGCCCATGAGTGTAGGGACCTTCGTCGAGCTGATAGGGATATGTACAGAGCAGTAAATAATTTAAATGTTTTGAAAAACTTTTATGAGAAAGAAATGAAGTGAAATATTTTATCCCATTGAGTCATGAGTCGCGTTGTGTAAAACCATAGTTATTGCCCTTCATGATGTTCCAGACTCCATCAAATGAATTTTGAGGGTGACCTCAAAATTCTGCCCCAATTCGCGTTTGAAATTTTTGAGATGTCCTCAAAAATTTCTGCCCCAGTTTCGACTAAGTCTATCCTCTAGGAATTTTTTAGGGTTACTCAAAAATTCTGCCCCAGTTTTTGCTTTATGGGAAAATGAAATTTTTATTTTTATGCGACCGAACCTTGAGTAGGTTTCTTACGTATCCCACTCGGGGAATCAGGCCGTAACGTAGTTCAGATTATATAATGTTTTGCAGAATGATGAAACCATTAACTAGTACAAGCTCTTATACATAGTATCTTTTGACAGCGTCCGAGTTGATTGGTTTTGGCCAAACTTCTCCGTCCATCTCTGCCAATATCAATGCTCCTCCATTCAGAACTCGGTGAACCATGTACGGCCCTTGCCAATTTGGTGCAAACTTGCCTTTTGCCTCTTCTTGATTTGGAAATATCTTCTTCAGTACTAATTTTGCAGGATCGAAGGATCTTTCTCGAACTTTCTTGTTAAATGCCTTAGTCATTCTCCTCTGATATAATTGCCCATGACATACTGCATTTAGCCTCTTGCCGTTGATGAGGGCCAATTGCTCTATTCTTCCCTTGATCCATTCAGCGTCTTTCAACTATGTCTCTTGGATGATTCTAAGAAATGGTATCTCGACTTCCGTTGGTATCACTGCCTCAGTGCGATACACCAGCAAGTAAGGAGTAGCCCCCGTTGAAGTTCTCGTTGTGGTGCGGTACCCTAACAGAGCATAGGGTAGGTTCTCGTGCCATTGCTTTGAATTGTCTGTCATCCTGCGCAGTATCCTCTTGATGTTCTTGTTGGCCGCCTCGACCGCACCATTCATTTGAGGTTTATATGCGGTGGAATTGTGGTGCTTGGTCTTGAAGAACTCACAGGTTGCTTTCATTAGGTAACTATTGAGATTGGACCCACTGTCAGTGATGATCGACTCAGGGATGCCAGATCGGTAGATCATCTTATCACGGACAAAGTTTGACACCACTTTCTTCGTCACCGATTTGTACGATGCAGCTTCTACCTATTTAGTAAAATAGTCGATGGCCACCAATATGAAACGATTTCCATATGAGGCGGCTGGCTCGATAGGCCCTATGACATCCATTCCCCAAGTAGCGAAAGGCTAAGGTGATCCCATGATATTTAATTCATTCGGAGGCACTCGAATCATATCTTCGTGGACCTTGCATTGATGACATTTCTTCGCGTGCTTTATGCAATCGTGCTCAATTGTCATCCAAAAATAGCCAGCCCTCAAAATCTTCTTTGCAAGCATGAAACCGTTCATATGTGGGTCGCACGTCCCAGAATGTATTTCTTCTAACAATTTAGCAGCTTCTTTAGCATCCACACATCTCAGCAATCCCAACTCAGATGTCCTTTTGTACAAAACTTCTCCGTTCAGAAAGAAACTATTTGCTAACCTCCTCAGTGTCTTCTTTTGGAGGTGTGTTGCATCCTTTGGATAGATGCCTTCTTTGAGAAACCCTTTGATGTCATAAAACCAAGGTTGTCCGTCTGATTCTTCTTCTACGTGATAACAGTATGCTGGCCGCTTCCTCACTGCCATGGGTATGGAGTCAATGTAGTTCTTATCAGGATTCTTGATCATGGAAGATATGGTAGGCAAATCATCCGTGAACTCATTTTGTAGCTTGGGTACGTGCCGGAACTCTATCTTGGTGAACCTTTTCTTTAACTCTTTTATGCACTCCAGGTACGACAATATTTTGGAGTTCTTTGCTGTCCATTCTCCTCGGACTTGGTGAATCAGCAAGTCAAAATCTCTGATTGCTAACAGCTCTTATATATTCATGTTTACTGCCAATCTAAGTCCCAGGATGCAAGCTTCATACTCCACCATGTTGTTGGTGCAAGGAAACCTTAGTTTGGCCGTGACAGGATAGTGTTGTCCAGTCTCGGAGACTAACACCGCTCCAATGACGACTCTTTCAAAATACACCGCTCCATCGAAGAATAGCCTCAAACCAGCATACTCTTCGGTAATATCTTCTCCTACGAACATAACTTCTTCGTCGGGGAAATAGGTGTACAACGGTAATATCTTCTCCTACGAACATAACTTCTTCGTTGGTTTTTGGAATATATAATTGAGAGGATCCATTCTCGATATCAGCAATGTTGAGTTGGATGTCAAGTAGTGCCACAGCTTTTGTGCTATCCAGGTCAGCGCACAGCACGTGCGTTCCAGCAATGTGTACTTGGCCTCATAAGGAGTAAACGTCTTGCTTAGACAGTATATTGCTTGCTCCTTTCTTCCAGTTGAATCGTGTTGTCCCAATACACAACCAAATGCCGAATCTACTACATACAGGTACAAGATCAAAGGTCGCCCAGGCTCAGGCGGAACTAGCACAGGTGGTCAAGACAGGTACTCCTTTATCCGATCAAATGTTTTTTGGCAGTCCTCCGTCCACTCTGTCGCTGCATCTTTCTTTAATAACCTGATGATCGGTTCACAGATGATAGTGGATTGTGCTATGAACCGGCTGAAGTAGTTGAGCCTTCCCAGGAAGCTCATGACCTCTTTCTTATTTTTTTGCAGCGGAAATTCTTTGATGGCTTTGATCTTGGATGGATCCAACTCGATACCCCTCCTACTGACGATGAAACCCGGAAGCTTCCCTGTTAGAACACCAAAGGAACTTTGCTGGATTCAGCTTCAAATTATACTTTTGCAAGCGATTGAAAAACTTTTGCAAGTTGTCGAGATGCTCTGAACTCTTCTTTGATTTGATGATCACATCATCCATGTGGACTTCAATCTCTTTGTACATCAAGTCATGGAACATAGTTGTCATTGCTCTCATGTAAGTTGCCCCAGCATTCTTTAACCCAAACGGCATAACCTTGTAGCAATAAGCCCCCAAGATGTGGTGAAAGCTGTCTTCTCGGCATCCTCCTCATCCATGAGCACTTGATGATAACCGGCAAAACAGTCCACGAAGGATTGTAATTCATATTTCGCGCAATTATTAATCAGGATGTGTATATTTGGCAAAGGAAATCATCCTTCGGGCTTGCTCTATTCAGATCTCTGTAATCCACACAAACTCAGAGTTTTCCATCTTTCTTTGGTACTGGGACAATGTTAGCCAACCAAGTTGGGTATTTGACTGTCTTCAAGATTCCTGCATTGAGCTGCTTGGTCACCTCCTCCCCAATCTTCAACAAAACTGACAACTTGAAAGTTCGGGCCTTTTGTTTGACCAGCGGAAAGCTCGGATCAATAGGTAATTTGTGAGCTACAACATCTGTGCTTATGCCAGTCATGTCATCGTACGACCAGGCGAATACGTCCTCATATTCCTTAAGAAACTCAATATATCGCCTTTTATCTTCGGCGGTGAGATGCACACTGATCCTTGTCTCTTTCACATTTTCCTCATCTCCTAGGTTTATCACCTCAGTTTCCTCCAGGTTTGGCTTAGACTTATTTTCAAATCTTTCAACTTCTTCTTGTGTGGTTTCATCAAAATCATCATAATCAACTCCAGTTTCCTCGAGCTCCAATGTTTCATTACACGTTGCGATTGTGGACTCAATGGGATTATTGATTTGAATGTTGAAAAATAAAGTATTGCAAAATTAAAAGATTAAAACAAAAGTTAAACGGGAAATAGTGTGATATTTTATTTATGAATCCTTGCAAAACAAAGTTTGTAGGGAGACATATGCAAGAAGAAAGAATAATGCAAATTCCACGACTCAAAGTCGAGTTTTATTTTAGAAAACATAAAATAGATTCTATCCCTCTAGCTCTACCAAGGTCCACAGTAAGCTCGGGCCCGGTTGCTGATCCAGTTGTTCAATACGGCTCCAGATCCAGCCTTTGTCAGCCCAGGAGGTTCAACATGTTCTTCTAGGATCACACAGCAGTCTTCGTTAGATATGAACAGATTTTGCACTCCCGCCAGCAGGTCCTCTTCAGCATCAGCTATCTTGGGCTCAACTCCTTGCGCTGTGGACACCTCCCCCTTTCGGCCATCCAAGTATCCAGACGAGATAAAAATATGTCGGGGAGTCTTGGTTCTTTTCTTGTAGAACTTGAAGTCCAGTGATGCTTCTTCTATGCTCTTCTCGTAGGTCACAACATACCCTATGCCAGCCTTTTCATTGTCGGGCCTCATCACATTTTTTATTGGCTCAATTATGCCATCCAAGTTCTTGCCCAAACCTTTACCAGGTTCATAACCTTGCTTTATCATGATGCCTACAACCCAATTTCCAGGCCATTTTGTAGGTTGGGGGAGTACATATGGCTCTTTAATCACTACATCCATAGGTTAGGGTGCTTTAGGTAACCATACTTGCTTCCCCTTAGTTTTTTCAGAGATGCGCCTCTAATTGGAACGAGCATTAGGTGAGTACACTGGTCGCTTCTCTGACTTAGCCGGCAAGGTATCACGAAATTCACGTGAGGGCACTCCCCAATCAGATATGACTGGTTCCCAGACTAAGTTTCTCCCTTCATAGCCTTTGCCTCGACCATCCCAGTAGGCACTGTAGAAGTTTCTCTTTCTCTCTTCAATCCCAGGTGGTATATTGACTAACTTGGGAGTGAAGTGTGCAGTATAACCCTTTTGATTTGCGTCTGCGGGATTCCAACTCGGGTTGTAGTTTTTGCGATGTCCTCCTCGAGTACCTTGCACTGCTCCCACGAGCTCCACAATATAGAAGGTCTGCCCATCAGGAGCATTCCCTTCGATTGCGAGTATGGTTTGCTCATTGTAAATGGAGTTGCTCCCTTCACCGAACACCACCACCTCTTTGTGGTCCCACTCGAACTTCACTGTTTGGTGCAATATAGAAGGCACTGCTCCAGCCATGTGAATCCAAGGTCTTCCCAGCAGTAGGTTATAAGAAGCAGAGATGTCCATGACATGAAATTCAGTAGTGAACTCCACGGGACCGACCATGATAGTTAAGTCAATTTCCCCAATGGTGATCCTTTACGATCCATCGAATGCCTTCACCTTCATGTCGCTCTCTATTATCTTGCTTTGACCAATTCCCATTCTTTTCAGAGTGATGAGTGGGCATATGTTAAGACCGGAAACTCCATCGATCAAAACTCTTCCTACGAACCAGTCCTTGCATTTGATAGTAACATGCAAAGCTTTGTTGTGGCTCAACCCTTCGGGTGTTAGCTCATCTTCATGAAAGGCAATTCGGTTGGCCTCCATGACTTGTCCGACCATGCTAGCCAGGTTTTCAACCGAGGTGTCCACCGGGACATGTGCTTCATCCAACACTTTCATCAAAGCATTTTGGTGGCTCTCCGACTTGAGGAGTAAGGCTAAAACATAGATTTATGCAGGTATCTTACCTTAGTATTCAACTACAGAGTACTCTTTTGCTTGCACTTTTATCCACAATTCTTCGGACTCTTCCTCGCTAATGCCTCTCCTTCCTTGAGCAAAATGCTCGGGAGTATAAATCCTCCCACTCCAAGACATTCCTTGTGCAGCAACAGTCTCAACTGTTGATTTGTTCTCCTTCTCCATTTTATAGTCCCATGGTACCGCCTTGTCACTGCACGGGGAACCACATCAGCATAGAATTTTGGAGCTAGTTCTACCTTGATAGTTCTGGTGCCGTAGCGACTTGAGCAACTGAAGCAAGTGCTGGTGCATCTCCCTTTGCTTTAACAATAGTCCCCTCCAAGCTGCATTCTCCATCCAATTCTATCAGATACACCCTATTGACTCCATGGTTAGGCAGGGGATTGTTGTGCACGTTTGAAGTTTTCAAGTATATCACGGTTTAATCGATTAGGTCTTGTATCTTGTCCCTCAGGGCGTAAAATTTCTCGGTGTCGTGACCAGGTCCTCCAGAGTGATAAGCACAGGTTTTGGTTTGATCAAAATAGGGTGTCATCCTATCGGGCATTTTGAATGGTACGGGTTGTATATGACCGGCTGCTTTGAGTCTCTCGAACAACTGAATGCGAGACTCGGACAATGGGGTATAGTTTCTTTTTGGTCTTGGGTTGTTGTTGGCGTGAAGCCTTAGTGAATAGGTATTTGTGTTTCGGTAGTTGGGGCTTTGCAGATATCGGGGTCTTTGGGGTTTTGTGTTTTGGAACATAGGCCGAGTATTGTATACTGGGTCGGTGGATGTTGGTGGAATGTATGGGTATGATGGAGGAGGTGTTTGGTAATAGTGGTTATGGGTAGGAGAGTGGTTGAGTGATGCAGCCACGAAGGACACATCGTCCTTCTTCTTTCTTGATGTAGTGGTGCTCCCAGTTTGCGCTTTGTTAGTGGCTTGTAGTGCAGCCAAACTAATGATCCTGCCAGTCTTTAATCCATCTTCAACCATATCCCTGATCTTGATCAACTCTCCAAACTTCTTGTCTTGTAGATTCAACATCTTGTCAAAGTAGATATCTTCTTGTATGCGGATGAAAGTTGCCACTATCTCGGCGTCTTCCATAGGAGGTTGGAATTTAGCAGCTTCGGCCCTCCACCTAGTTGCAAATTCTATAAATGACTCAGTGGGCTTCTTCTTCAACTTCTCTAAGTAGAAACGATTAGGCATGGCATCAGTGTTGTGGCCAAAGCTATTAATGAAGTCCCCAGCCATTGCTTTCCAGCTCGTCCACTTCATTGTTTGCTGCTTTGAGTACCATACCAATGCATCTCCAGTCAGACTTCAGTTGAACAGTTGCATGCGGATCTTTTCATCATGTCCAAACCCAACCAACTTGTCACAATAGGACCTCAAATGAGCCATCGGGTCACCCCTGCCATCGAACATATTAAATTTTTGGGTGTCTTATAGCCTTCGGGCAACTTCAAGTCAGGGTACATGCAGAGGTCTTCATAAGCCAACCCTCGAGTTCGTTTAGTGCCTTGGAATTGCCTGAACTTCTCTACCAACCATTGGACTTGCTCCTTGGTGTTGTTTGGGTCTTCCTTGGTCCATGCATACATTTCGTGATCTTTGGTGGGTGATGCGATGGTTTTTGTTTCAACTGTGAGAGAGGGTAAGTTTTTTTGTGGTGCTCTAGGGGGTGCGTGTAGCTTGGATAAGGAATGTCTTTTTCAATGTATAGTTGATCTTTGTCGTGAGGGCGGGTGGTTTTGTTTGGTTCAACAATCTCATCAGCACGGGCAAGAGGGATCCTACTCTCCAATTCGAACACTCTCTGTTCCAACTTGGCAGAGTCTTCATAGGCGACCACACCTTGCTTTTTAGGAGTTCCATTTCCAACTTTGTCAAACTCAGCCATGATATTACGTCTCATCCTTGTCCTTGTAGGTAAAGGGGGAGGTGTTGGGATTGATCCTCTGGATCTCAACCGGTATTGCGGTGCGGCCAGAATGCACAAACGAAACTTTCAGGAACTTGGGGACTGACATATCAAAAACAAGGAAGACATGTGAGTATAGGTTAGTTTAAATTAAATTCACGTCTTATAATGCAGGGGACCTCTCTTGTGCCAGAGGTATGCCTATCGAAGATTCGAAGTAATTTTTGCATCGAATACGTCATTTCGTTTGCATAAACATAATCAACACAAGCCTAAAACCCAAAATTGACGAAATTTTTTTTTAATTTGCTTGGATTTATTACAAATACTGACTTAAGACAACGATGGAAACAAAGACAAAAAGAAAAGACGACTCGACTTAAGATGACCAGACTAGTGTGCCAAGCAAAGAGGCTTTGAATCAAGCGTCAGTTCCACCATCTTCTTTCTTCTCTTTTCCTTCTTCCTTGGGCTTGTGAACCAGGCTCATAGGTGGAGGAGCGGCGAACATCTCCATCAAATCCTTCTCACCTTGCATGTCCCACAGAGCTTTTGTGAAGAATTCACAGATTTCTATACCCCATTGCTTCCTTCTCTTCCAGTGGCACTGCCTTAAAGTACTCTCCTCATCCTTTGAGCACATCTTGTAGATTTCCCAGTTGCTTGCCTTGCGGCTATAACCTTGACTGTCCAATACTTGAATTCGTCCCCTTTGTTGTCCTTATATTGTCTCCTCATCTCCCTCTCTTGTGTTACCCTTAATTCTTTCTTACTTTGGTTGAATTCATGTCGCAACCTTTTGTATTTTTTAGTGACACTTGAAGCCTTGGTTTTCCTTTTCAGCGTGGTCTTGGACCGGAACCTTTTCTTATCTTCACTGAGCCATTGAGGATAAGCAGAATAGCCGTGGGGTTCACCCTGCTGTCTCGGCCACTACATAACTGCATAGTAAGCCTCTTTTCCCACATTTTCAAGATAGTCCCCACAATTAGGTGTTCGATGTCTTTCATGTTAACATTAAAGCTTCTTCGTTCAGTCAACTACGGGGTCTGTTGTGTCATCCCTACTTGCTGGATAATTCTTAGAGAAACGTAGTGGTGAGTTCCTCGGAATCCAATCAATGTCAAGAAAGTGATGTCTTGACCTTGTATGAAAACAGTGAAGCCAGCACAGTTTTTAACCTCCCATTGCACCTCTTGCAACTCCTCGAGCTTGGTGTACCATCCTTCCATGTTTGCAGGGTTTTCCCATGCCGCTGTTCCAGCCATGCGGGTGCTATGTGAGCGGATCCCTCATCTCCACGATGGTTTTGGTGCTACCGGATTGATAGGGACACTGTGCAAATGTTGTATCAACCATATTTGCAGCAACAGATTGCACCCTTCGAAGAAGTCTCCTCCTCTCCTACATTTGGTTAGGGCCCTATAAACTTCTCCCAGAATCATCGGAACCAAACTTACTCAACGTTTGTGAGCTCCCTTGCGCAATCCCTCTACTACTCTTCCCAGCCTTATGTCGATCTTTCCTTCCTTCTCGGGGAAAACCATGCTTCCCAGAAAAGCAATGATGAAAGCATTGGATTCAATCCACTCAAAGTCATGAATTTCCCATGCTCCAGTCCAATCATGCCTAAGTGTTGGCAGTTGGATCTCCAAACCTAGAATGCAGGTAAGGGTGGGCGTTCGGTACTTCGGTTCGGTTTTTTAAAACTTCGGTTCGGTATTTCGGTTTTTGGTTCGGTTTGAAGTTTAGAAAAACCCGTAATTTTTATAATTCGGTTCGGTTCGGTTTTTTAGTTCGGTACTTCGGTTCGGTACATCGGTGTTTCGGTTTAAACCAAAGTTTATGGCCAAAAAAAAAAAACTCGAACAAGAAAATTTATAGCCAATGACTAACTAGGTATGGTTTACTATAATACTAACCTATAATACAAAAAGTAACGAACCTATAACACAAAAAGTTTATAGCCTATGACTAACTAACTATGGTTTACTATAATACTAACCTAGCTACGGTTTACTATAATACAAAAAGTAACGAACATTTAGATACTTTCTTTATTCAATACGTAGAATCATGTTACTTACTGACAATGGGTAACCTAGGGATTTAGGAGATATATGGCATATGTTTAAAAAAAAAATAAAAAAAAAAAAAAAAAAAAAAAACTTCGGTTTTTCGTGTCCCGAAATTTCGGATTGCCCGAAACCGAAAACCGAACCGAAAAATCGAAATTTTAAAATTTCTTGGACCAAACCGAAATACCGAACCCGAAAAACCGAATTAGTTCGGTTCGGTTCGGTATTTCGGTTTTTTCGGTTTAGTGCCCGTCCCTAAATGCAGGTACTCCAACGTGACTTTCCCATCATGCACCCCTTCGACGTATGGATTGTTGATATTCCTAAATTTAGCCCTTCGGGGTAATAAATTAAGGAATAACAACATGGATCATAAGGAGCACTCAACAATTCAATGAACTCCTTAGGTTCTACTTCTCGGGGATAAATCATAGTCTCACGCCCAGGCTCTAACCTTGCTAGTCCTCCAAATTCTTCCAACATTGGCGCCAACTCCAAACTATTAAAATAAACACAGCCCTTTTGTAGTCCCAAAAATGTGTAGCAGCCTCGACCAAACCAGGCATGGCAGTGTAGGCTTTGAGAGCCACCAACTCCCCCGACACCTTTTGAACATGAGCCTTGCTAATAACAGCCAGATCTTTCCATTAGAATCTGATCAAATGAGGAGGTCGAGAAATAATCTCGAACTGAAGTGTACCTCTTGCAGCCTATGCAGCCATAGTCTGCAACCAAAACAAGAAAAGGTAAAGACAAAAACATTCTTATAGTCTTGATCATGTTTAAGCAAATGATCAATATTTTGTGCAAACATTTCTTCGAATCCATGCAGGGATGCAATTTTGTTTCTCGGGTTAAGAACCTTTTTAACGTTTGGACAAGGTTTCCTAATAGACCTTAACGCGCCATGGATGTAAGGCCTCTCTATGTTTAAATGATATGAGAAAAAATAAACATGCATTGCTAATTGTTCTCAAAATCTCCCCAAAACTTCATTATACAACTTAAAGTCTAATATATAAAAACTTTTGCAAATAAAAAGACACAACGAAACTAGACATTGGGTTCCTCCTCTAGCCTGGCCTTCTTTGCTTCTCTTACTATCTATTGAGCTTCCTCCAAAGCCTCCGCTAAATGACCTTTAGCTGCGAATAAATGAAGTATGTCCATGGTACTGCATTCGGCATTCCATTGCCCAAATTTTTCCATCCATCCCTCTATTTGTCCTTCTAAGATAAGTGCACGTCTCTTCCACGTCTCTATCTTTCTTTGGTGCTCCATTTCTGATTCTGATACCCTGCACATTAGCCACTTGTATTTGATTTGTGCCTCTACTTCCTTGTCTTTGATAGTGTCGCTCCTATTTGGCCCCATTGTAACCGTCCCTCTCAATTCTGCTTGCAACCAGTCTGCATAGTGTGGTTCACAGCCTGCCTTATACCGATCTCGTTCTATAGATTTTGGACTCATAATGCAACGATTTTTCCAACTATCGATGATTTTCCCAGCCAAAGCAATCTTCTCTTCAGTGTAATCAAGTTGATATCGTCCGGTGAAAGCCATTTGAATTATGCATTGTTTCCTGCCAGCTGCCTCATGACTCTTCCAGGAAGATATGGTTGAAGGCCTCGCAGCCCCATTATAGTCAAAAACGGAGTGGCGTTAGCTCGAATTGTGAATTCATTTGTCGGGAACCAAGTGAACATCTATTGTATTGTGTCGTCTGTTATGCTGTTAAAGAGTTTCAGCCAACCTTCAGCGCTACTTGCTAGTTTCAAGATTCTAACTCCATAGCGTGGTGTAGTTGTGCAATTAATGCCTGATGGTTTGAGTATTTCTGCGCTTCCTCTCTCTATTTCCAAATGCTCCTTAAACCAAAATTGTAGTAACAAATTGCACCCCTCGAAATATTTAGCCCCCTTCTTACAAAGCCCCAAAGCTCTATAAATGTCGGCCAAAATCATAGGTACCAAAGTGCATTCTCGTTTGTCAACCCTGTTCATCACAGCTTCCACTACCTTGATCAACCGTACCCCAATGTAATGCTTTGAATTTTCAGGAAACACCATAACACCCAAAAAAACTAACTATGAAGGCAAAAATCATTCCTTTATGCCAATCATCGTAGGAAGTGAAATCTTCACGCCTTTGGTCAAAAGCACCATCATGACCAAACTTCTCACACAGAAAAGACAAAGGTATACCGCTCTTTTGTAGGAATGTCATCACATCATTTCCAGCAAGGCCAAAAAACTTGCGAAAGTTGCTCAAAATAGGAAACTTTGGGATGATGATTGCCGTCTCTTTCCATGTACGCTTTTCTCTGATCATACCCGAATCTTCTATAAAACCACCTATTTCTTCTAACGAAGGTGTCAACTCCACGTCATTGAACCTAAATACATTTCTTTGCTCATCCCAAAATGTAATCGCCGCCTCGATAACCCCACGACACGGTTCTAGTTCCATCAATAAAGGTAGATGCCTCAAGTATTTATGAACCCGCAAACGACCATGACCTCCTAAATTGCTCCACCACCGTGCCAGTAGAGGAGGAACACCCATGACCATACCAAACCTTGGACATTTTTGAGCCATAAAGACCTACAAATAAATATGAAAGTTAAAATAAACACTCCACCCCTATTTTGAGAACAATATGACTGCTACATGTTTATTTTCCATAAACGCAAATAATCATGTCCAAACGCTCTTTGGGGTTGAAAACCCGTTTGGAATGTTGGACAAGTTGGCCTATTTTGGACTTGAAAACAAGTCAACTAACATGGTCTCATGATGCATGAGTTCCTATCGTCTCCACTAAGATTTGGTATAGACAAGGTTCCCCCAAACGGACAATTTGGAGGTGGAAAAGTATTGGGACTGTCGGCTGTACAACAGACTCGACCTATCCCAAACTTTTTCGAAGGATGTTTGTAGAAGTGAGAACGGCCGTCAAACCGACGTAACCGTTTTATTTTTCCAAGTATATCATGCGAGTGAACGTTGATGAGGAGGTATGTCAAATAAGATGCATTAAGAAATTGAAAAGATATTACAACAAAAAATTAAAATAAAACAAAAAGAAAACAAAAAAAAAAAGAAAGAGGTTAGTTCCGGATGATAATAATAAATAACAAGATAATAAATAATAAAAATCCCACAATAAAGACTCGTTGTGGTTGGACTTAAAAAAAATTCCCCAGCGGAGTCGCCATTCTGTCGCACCCGATTTTAGACTCAACTCGGAGCGATCGGATTTCGGATTTGATTGGGCAACTCGTTTGAGTTCAAGAGTTGGATTCGCCACCTAATATAGTTTTCTAAGGTGTATTAGGCCACCTAACTGTCTAAGGTTGAGTTCATTAAACTGGTCCAGTTTCAGAGATTCAAAAGGGTAAGAAGTCCAAATGACTAAGAGGAGAAGATGTTAGGCACTCCCCCGAGTCCCACGAAAGGTGGTTCCCGCCCGAGTCTATAATTTGGGATGTTAAAGTAAGGTTGTGAGCATCATTATAGGCTATACTAATCTTGAAAGGTCACTTTAGCGTCTAATGTATGAGAGTAAATATAATTATGCAAGTTTAAACAATACACATGCAAATGGACTTTTATGTTTTACACAAAACGACCTATTTCACGCCTAATTGCGTTTCAAGGCCTCTAATTCAAATGCCTAATCGTATGTAATGGTTAAATCTACAAGATGTGCAACAAATCAGCCTAGTCATACAATTTCAGCTTTTAAAACAATGTTGCGCAGACAGTCAGTTTTGCGAAACTAAACACTTTCATAAAAGATTTCAGATTTTAGTTAAAACTGAATATGTGTTGTTTTCAAAACTAAATGTTAGCCATTTAGGGTCGGTGTGACTCTTCATTTATTGTCGAGCCCTAACCTTAATGGCTATTTTTATTTAGGGGTCAGTTTCGAAAAGTATATAGATAAAGGGATGTTTTTGAAAAGGGTACACAGAAACAATCAAATGCACAAAACGGGGGCTGCCACACATAATTGTATACATATATAACATGCAAATACATGATTGAGTTACACACATAACTTTAGAGAAAAATATAGATATTAGTTTTGTATGGTTGACCCCAAACTCATACTAATAGTGTATACAAGATTAAAGTTTGTCAAAAAAAAATGTTTAAACACATAGAGGGCCAGTTTTAAAAACAAGTATTGGGCCCATATCGTTTAGATAAAAATGGGGCAGTGTAGATTACAAAAGGCAATCACAGAACAAGCAAGGATTACGCATTTAGCCCCTATCATTTAAAACTTCCTGATTTACACAGAAATAGGACTTTTTAACGTTGTAATATGATTTTAAAAACCAATATATACTAATCAATAATATTCATTGTCCAGATTCCAATCTAAGCGTGCAAGCCCAGAATCTCAGTTTTCAAATCAAGATGTTGTTTTACCTTTCATGCAAGTGTTAACCAAAGAAAACTCACAGCTTTATCGGGATAATGCAACACATAAGAGAAAGAAGATCAGTAGGGGCCCTCGGAAGCCCAAACACACAATTCAATAACTGTGTAACCTATTATAAAGGGATCAAATACAAACAGGGAAAGCCCTAACAAATACACACAAGGGCAAGCTAAAAGGAGAAGGGAGAAAGACAAGAAACATTGCATTATATACACTCCAAACAGGGCTGGTATAGGGCTGAGTTTCATAGACAATGAGAGCCCTTATCAGGCTTCCTCCAGTAGCCAAAATACATGTGAACTAAGCCTTGGTATATCCTTAAGGATATCCATACATATACTGCACAAAATGGTTAGCAAAAGGAGCAAAAGTAAAGCCCCAAATAGACACAGATAGAAGCAGGGGAGAGGTACATAGAGAGTTTTAAGCATGAACAGTCAGATATGAGAGCAAGTAGGTGTGAGAGCCATGGTTATTTACCTTCTAATCAGCTTAAGAGCAAGAAGAGGGTAGCAGTGCCCGTAATATCAAGTCTCTTCCCAGATAGGTGTCCAGAAAGAGTGAGAGAGAGTATTGCAGAGATAAAGACCACAATGCAGCCTTTTCTTTCCGGATTCTTTTATGTTAGTTGTGAATTGGGTGTGTACTCTGTATTCAACTGTGTCTCTAGTGAATGAGAGGCCCAGTTTATATAGGTGTGAGTATGGGGATTTCAATTGAAACGGGTAAAGGTTAAGAATGGTAAGGAATATTGTTCCAGAACAGGGCTATCACCCGTAAGTATATTTTTCAAAATTAGATCAATCAGTCTTCCAAAATTAAAGGCAAAACTGACACGACCCTGAATCCGGCTAGGCCGTGCGGGCACCCAACATCCTCCCCTAGACCCGTCGGGCGAACCCTTACGAATTAAATTAGAAAAATAAATATAATAATTCACAAATAAGGACAAGACTTAAAAAATACAGAGATACTGATACCTCTAAGCTATATAAAAGAAATTACAGCTGACTGCCCAATATACTAGGTTTAGGGCTATCCAGACTAGACATCTAAGAGTACAAAAGAAGACAAATACCTCCTGAAGGGAGCAAAATGCAACTGAAATAACAACCAATAAACTGGTGGCCATCCGGAATAAAAGCTGGCTCACCCTGATAGCTGAAGTCGTCTTCGCTCCTTCACAACATGGCGAACTCAATCCTGGAGCGAACCTGCCGAAACGAAATAGATAGACAAGAAACAAACATTTAAGAGAGAAATATGTTTTTTGGAGGTAAACTTTCTTGCCTCTCACATTGACTTCAAAGCAGTTTATACACAAGTAGAAGAATAATAACCTAACTTAACCGACAAGAAAAGCTATTGGGCCAAGCCAATAAGGGTGAGTCAAAAGGACTCAATAAGTGGGGCAGACTAGCCACCTTAAAGAATAGGATAGCTAGCCAAAGAGAAAAAGAAACAGATAAACCAAATTCCTCTTATTTAAATTATGAAAAGGGCAGAGCCAGATAATAACTAGAAACACGTATGGAATCACAAACTCATCAACAACCAGGAACGTAAGATAACCAGAACATATAGGTATCCCGAACACATCAACAATCAGAAAGACATCCTGTTGCGGTGTGAAACTCGATCCTTATATTCATCCTGTTGCGGCGTGCAACCCGATCCATATATTTATACCATTGCGACGTTCAACCGATCCATATATTCATACCGTTGCGGCGTGCAACCCGATCCATATATTTATACCGTTGCGGCGTGCAACCGATCCATATATTCATACCGTTGCGGCGTGCAACCCGATCCATATATTTATACCGTTACGGCGTGCAACCCAATCCATATGTTTATATCGTTGCGGCGTGCAACCCGATCCCCGCAACCCAGAATACGAGCCAGAAATATATAGGCAAACTGAGATATGTCCACAACATGGTATACATACCGCATACAAAAAAAAAAGCACAACATAATACACATAATAGTCAGTATGCGGTGCATTGAGATGTGATGAATGCGGTATGACACAATGTAGTCACATATGCCTGATACCTATCTCCGGCACGGGACTCTCATTGTCTACCAGGAGATATATGCAATAATGACCCTTCACCGGCTCGGGACTCTCATCGATTACCGGGAAGTATATGCAATAATGACTCTTCACCGGCTCGGGACTCTCATCGATTACCGGAAAGTATATGCAATAATGACCCTTCACCGGCTCGGAACTCTCATCGATTACCGGGAAGTATATGCAATAATGATCCTTCACCGGTGCGGGACTCTCATCGCCAACTGGAGAGTATATGCAATAATGACCCTTCACCGGCTCGGGACTCTCATCGATTACCGGGAAGTATATGCAATAATGATCCTTCACCAGCTCGGGACTCTCATCGATTACCGGGAAGTATATGCAACAATGATCTTTCATCGGTGTGGGATTCTCATCGCCAACTTCCCAGTATATGCAATAATGACCCTTCACTGGCTCGGGACTATCATCGATTACTGGGAAGTATATGCAATGCTCAACACCAGAGTGCAATGCTCATATGCTCAATGCAATACCAACAACAGGGCTTAACATATAATATACAATGTAAATTCAAAGATAAGGCGTAATGAGTACGCCTATCGGCAGCTACACACGTACGGAATACGTGGTAGAAAATCCACGAGGCCAGGTGCCTCCAAAGAAATGGATATAAATACTTGCCTCTTCCAAAATTTAGTACGGCTAATCAACAACCGCTTTATCCTTTGGTTTCCTTGCCAAACGATCCCACTCTATTCAATAAGCAGAAAAATATATCAAATTAGGCTAAAGGCTTCATTCCTCACATCTTAGGGCAATCCGGTTAGGAACCTGATATCCTATTTGCATACGCAATACGCAGTCCAGGCCTATGTACAGGGTTTATGGTCACATAACCAAACCCTAAATAAATTACATTTATATGTTGCCCATAACTCACTGAGTACGAATATATAATCAATCCCATTATCGGGGTCCATTTGACCCTTTAAACTATTAATTGAACTTATTAAAACGATGTCTAATATTCCAAGTTTTACCGTTAAAACGTATTCAAACACACGTAATAAACTCAAATAATGCATTAAGATCATTACCTGAATGTTTCGGGGGTAAAAATTCTACTATTTTCCCGGCTCTTTTCTCATTTTCTGGCATTTTTTTCCTGCGTGGTGTCTTTTTCTTCCTTTCTGCGTTTTCACTTTTTTTTTTTTTTTTTGCTTCTGTACGAATGTTTCAATTCAATCATTTATAGAAAGGCTGGCTAAGGACAAAGTCCACCGCCACTTAACTTTCGTTTTTTGTCTTTTTTTCCTTTTCTTTTATTTTCTTTTACCTTTCTTTCGCGATGAAAATTAAAACGGAACCCTATGATATTCGAATTAATTCCAACTTTTACATATCAGTTATACAAATTATATGTAACATACTCACGAAGGCGGATCTCAAATTTGACTCCCGAAACTCAAAATGCAAATTTAAATAGAAAATGTCAAATTATTTAACTTTCGGCATTTTAGAGGAAACTAGCCGAACAACATCGAAATTCACTTTCGAAAGTTCACAAAAGTCACAAATAATGATACAAACCTAACGGCGCTATCGGATTTCGAATCGGAGATCATTCGCCAAAACCAAGCTCGAAAATCTCTTTTTAATGTTTGTTGACAATAATAGCTGAACCTTCTTCCGATGCCTACCAAACGAGGTCTGATTTAGCTCAAATTTTACAGACAAATCCTAATGGACATTACGAATATTTTAAAATTATCGACTCGCCAATCGGAGTCCTAACTTCCGAAACGACTGACCAAGGTCGTTTCAAAAACCCACTCCTAAATCAAATTGGACTTCCCATTTTAACTTAAACACTGTCTAGGTTCAGAAAGTAGTGTATAAGATGTTCTAGACTGATTTAGGCTCACAATACACTTGATTGCATCGACAAATTCCAATCAAATTTTAAATTGATGCTAACCAATTACAAGAACATATTTCCAATCAAAGAGTTCAAATTTGGCAAATTAGGATCCCCTAATCACGTATACTAGATTACTACACAAAATTCAGTCTTTAACAATCACACATGCAAAGAAAAAAGTTATGTATTAAGATAGAAAAATGACTGCAAACATCAATCTCGGATTCAAAGTTTTGAACTTAATGAAGGTTTCATAGAAATTAAAATTAATACGTATGTTAAATCCAGGCACTTTAAAAGCTCACAAAAATAATAACCAGTGGACTAAACAAAATAATCAAATCATGAAGACATTGCCCTAATCGACTAACATGGAGTAAATAGTCAGATAATCATGCTAATACATAGTTAATCAGTGAAATTAACCAAATCAGGCATAAGAAGCATTCACGACAACGAGGAAAGAAAAAAAGGGTTACCGTTTTCGAATCGGAGTCAGGTCAAATCGACCCGTCTCAATTGAAATCGCATGGAGTATTTCTTACCCTTTTTCAGGTGATAGCATTAGTTAGAACATCCTAGACCGCGTTGGAGGCATTTTCCGACGATGGCGACTCCGTCGACGAGGGTTAGGAATGACCTCGTCTGAATGTTGTCAAAAGTGTATGGGTTTTGTAGCGGGTAAAGATGGGAGTACGATGGTACCATTTTCCCTAAATTTGGCCGGCTAAATTGACCGAAAAATTAATAGACAGTGGTGGCGTGGCATTTTGCCGATGAGAGAGAGAGAGAGAGAGAGAGAGAGAGAGAGAGAGAGAGCCATTATCAGGGGTGAGGTGAGGGAATAGGAATAGGCTAGGGGTTTAGGGGTTGTTTGGGGAATAAAAGGAAAGTTTTGATCTCAGTCGTTGGATGGCACACGTGGACGTCTAAGATCGATCCATGTAGGCGCTGATGTGTGAGTGCATGTGTGTATATGTATTTTTATGTATATATAGTGTATAAATAGTATATATTAGGCGTAATTTTAGTATAAAATAGGCATAAAAAATGTATAAAATAGATATAAAATTATAGGAAAATTATGGAATTAATTTTAAAGTATTAGAATGACTAGGAAAACGTATAAAAATATGATTTTGAGATTTATAATGATTTGGGCGGTTTTGTCAAACAATAGAAGTAATTACGGAATTTTAAAATGGAAGCGTACATTTTGTAAAATGGCTATGGTTTGTGATGACGTTTTCAAAAATGGCTTTGATTACTAGACTCGTATAGGAAGATAATTTGAAAGATTGGATGGGGCGAAAAATAAATGCAAGATCGTGGGTATAATTTGAAAACCATTGCTTTAAAAATATGAGGGACAAAATTGGGTGTCCACAGTTGTTACTATGAGTTATATAGTGATGATCACAATAAATTCATCTTTTAAGGCTATATAAATACTCACCTCGATTTAAGTACGGCAATATAGATATACCAATTAGCGAAGCATCTAATATTAGAATGATTCCAAATATATCACGGTACAAAAATTTCATTGCATTCTATATTTCGAAATCATGTAGACGCAGTAAAAGGAAAGCGCATGTGTCCAAATTCCAATTATTTATAGACTAAGTGATAATGAACAAATTTAAACTAAGGGCAAGCAAATAGGGCTCATATACTTTACAAATTTGGCCACTTCAGAAATGAACGATATTTATATCATTGGTTGACTAGAAACCCATGATAAATTTATCTCACATGAAATCATCTATATTTGAAATACGTGCATGTAAATGTATCGTATGAAGTCACACACTTTCAATAGAGAAAATAATTTTATTTCAATCTTTTATATAATATAAGTTTTGAAACAAAAAATCTTTTATTGCATATGGTATTATAGCTTGTCATGAAACAAAAGAAAAGTTAGATTATTGTGTACCTTCGCATGACACAAGTTGTTTGCAAGTAACATATTTAAAGGTTACAAAATCTGTACTTTTATCATGAAACAACCAGATAGTTTGTAAACCAAAAAAAATAAGTAGAATAATATAGAAACTTAATACCTGGTTCGCTTAGTTAAGTGATGCACAAAATTTACAATTATCATAAACTATAGCAGATCAACCACCATCGGCAATTGGAACTGAATTTAGAAAAAATCAAACTCTACTTTGGAGAATCTTAGAGACTCGTGCTGATAACGTATTGTAAAATAAAACTAAAATTGATACAATATTGCAAGAAGTAGAGAGTAGTATGTAGAGAGAAATATTTCTTATTATTTTGAAGTCTCTCAAATGGGAAAGCAAGAGTCCTTATTTACAGATAACCATTGCCTCTTAACATCAACTTGCAATGCAAGTTGATTTACAAGTTGCACTAATTAAAAGGGGTATTCAAGTTGCAAGACAAGCTGGACATTATAAGTTGATATTACAAGTTGTTATGATAAAGACATCCACTTGAACAAGTTGATTCATAACAGATTTGTTATTATTTCTTTTTTGTTATGAATAAATCCTCAACAAAAGTGAAGTTAGTATGTTAATTCTACTACTTCCCTATGATTACTTTGACACATATGTATTTTTCATGATCGCTAATTCTTGAACCCCAAATATTACAGGTTAAAGAAAAAATAGGAAAATTTCAACATTATGGTAATTTCAAGGGTTTCTTTCGAGTCGCCACTTAATTTAAGAAACTAGGAACTAAATAATTAAATAATGTGTGCAGATACTCTGTTTTAAGGAAATGATATTTTTCATAGATTCTAAGTAAAAGGTTCAGTTATTCTTGAAAGAAGATTTTAGTTTGAAAAGCACTTTTAAAAATCCGTAAAACACGGTTAATCCTTCAGTTTTAACAGAATAGCTAAGCAAATGCCAATTTTCAAAAAAAATTGAAACCAAGTCACTTTGATTACTTCATATTTAAGTTGCTCGCGCCATTTAACTAGAAGGTTCAAAATCCGTAAATAAGAGGCAGTTGGCAGGAAATAAAAGGATTTACAAGATAACCCAAGGATCAAATATTCATTCATAAATAAATAAATTATTCTAATTGCCATAATGCAGATCCTCAAGAATCAATAGTAGTAAACACATAATAGCTTACAAAACTGAAGAAAGATGAGCTTAATTCCTTTTACCTTAAGTAGGCTAATAATTTGACATGAATATTTCATACCAGAAAAATAAGAGGGTACAACTAGATCTAATAAAGTTATTACATGACAAAGTTTTCTTACAAATAAAAAAACTGAGACAGACCAAAGCTTCTGGAAGCAATACTTATAGAAAAGTAACAATCTTTAACAAAATTAGCTTGAAACATGATTAAGTCACAATTAATTTTGTAGAAATCTTCATAGAGAGAGCCAATACATGAAGATCCAAAGCCACTAGCATGTTTAACTCAATAAAGACTGAAACTTTATTAACACCAAGATTTCAACAAACTTGTTTCGACTACCATTAACAATCATAACAACATGGTTTCCTAAATGGATAGCTTCCGAGTTTTAAAAGGGAAATATAGCTTTTCTAGAAAATAATCTAAATCTAACACATTGAGTTTTAACCTTTTAAATGTCCAAACATTCATAGATATCAATTTCCAACAACCTAAAATACAGAAACTAAACTTCAGCTTACTAACTAAATACTAGTCACAAAAATATAATTTTATCACAAAGATCATAACTTTAACTATATTCATGACTAATGAAAAATATATGTCTAAGAACACATCCAAAAAATGACTTGAATGCTACTGTCAAAAGACGAGCTAGAATATGAAATCAACATTAAACCAACATAAACATTCCCAGGAAAAACTTCACTAAATATATTTTAAAACCAGAATATCATAAGTATAATAACATATATTTTATACTTCAAGCAAAAAGAAACTATCACTGAAGATAAAGAAGGAGATGGTTATTACCTTCTTCTGGGCAGCAAGCCGAGGCGAGGAATACAAATATCTAGAAAATGAAGAAAAATAAAACTCGCTATTAAGAAAAGCACTAAGAAAGGTTTTCATTTCTGAAATCCCTCCAATTCCTTCACTAAATCTGACCCCTAAATATGAGAAACGAGGCGGTATTAATAGATTAAGTTTGGGGGTTTCAAATGAGGCTCAAATCGATGTGGGATTTGGATGAATTCTTGACAAAAGAAATTGGAGACGTTGGATTATATCTGGGTTCAAATCTACGGTTTAATTTAGTGCAACGTTGGATGATTTTTATTTGATTTGAGGAGATAATATTGTACAAGCAAAGGAAAACGTTGGAGCACCCTGATTTAGTGGTCGTACGAAGATTAGCTGGTGATTTTGGTTATTTAATTTTGGGCAAAAATTTCTAGGGTTTTTGGAAAATTTTGAATTGGTGCAGCGCGAGTCATTTGGGGGTTTTGATTTGGGGGAACTTAGTTAAAAAGGGTGTTTGCACGAGTAGTGACACGACCCAAATTTTTTGCTAGGTCGTTCGGGCATCCGACAACCTTCTCTAGACCCGTTGGGCGAACTCTATAAACTTAACTTACGCAAAAGATAAGAGTTCAACTAAATAATGATATGAAATTAACTTAAAAGACATAAGAAAAAACGGAATAGACATATACTTGATGTATATATGAGTGGAACATACATATATCCAGGCTGCCAGAAGGATTGCAGCTAACTACCCAAACACATAGGTCTAGAGCCATCCAGATCAGACATCTATGAAGTCCAAAAATGTGTACATCTCCCAAATTGAGCAAAGTCGGGATATAACTATGATAACTATAGGAGGTGCCCCCAATGAACAAGCTGGCTTATCATAGACAACTGAGAACTTTCTCGCTCTTCAACTGCGCTGCTGGCTAGATCCTAGAGTAGAATCTGACAACATAAATAACAGAGTCATAAGGACTTAGTAAGCGAGACATAGCTAACTAACCTAAAGGATAAGTAAGCTAGCCAGGGAAACATAACCAAACAACAATCAACAAATAAGCAATGCACAGATAATCAGTGAGACTGTCCTGTACAGCAAGTCAACACACACAATGGTATGAAATGAAATGAAATATGATGCAATATGGTCACATGCGCCTGTAATCCCGTCCCGAAGAGAAATACTCCGGCATTCAAGGGGAATACAATCTAATAATCAAGTGGAGTGAGATACTCCTGCTCTTGGGGCAAATACTCCAGCTCTTGGGGCGGAATACTCCTGCACCCGAGATAATATAAAGCTGGGCGAAATACTCCTGCACTCAGTATAGAATATAGCATCCTATTACCAGAAAATATAATATATGAATGTGTTTCAAGGTTGTGGCGTAGTAAGTAAGCCCTGTCGGCAGCTAGTCACGTAAAAAATGCGTGAATAGAACATCCATAAGGCCAAATGCCGTCAAAGAAATGGATATAATCACTTACCCTAAGTCCTTGCTTAGAATACCTACTGAACGACTACTTTTTCAATTCGAAGTCCCTCAAAATAATTCCTTTATGAGCCAAAGAAATATATCCACACTTATAAGTGCCAGAAGAAAGAGTATTAAACCTTTAGACGATGAAAGAAGAAAAATTACTAAAATACCTATGGGTCAGGCTTAGCCAAAAACCCATATAATATACATTTTCGGACTCCTCATAACCCCATGAGTCCAATGGTATCATTCGTTTTCATATCTGAACTCAATTTCATAATTTTTAGAGGCCTAACTCAATATTCCAATTTAATTCAACAAATTCAAGCTAAGAATCATGAATTAATGAAATTGAAAGATCATAGGATGTTACCTGATATATTTCCCACGATTGTGTACCTCAGTATCCCTTAGAAACTGACTAGAAAGGAATGAAAATGAAATAGGAACGAAATAGGCTGAAAAGGGCCTATTTATACCCCCTTTGAATATGCTATAGTGCAGAATTTTCGCACCAACAGCAGCTGGTTTGCAATTTAAGTCCAAAAGGGACCCTACAAGACTTTAAAAGACCTCAAACTTTGCACACAAGTTATACAATAATTGTATGACATGCTCGCAAAGACGAAACTCAAATCGGATATTTGAAACTCAAGATACGGCTCCCACGGAAAGAGATCGAATACTTAACTTTTGGAATTTTAGCGAAACTGACCGAACGACCTCAGAATTCACTTTCGTAAGTTTCCACCGGTCAAAAATGACCATACAAACCTAACACAACTTTTGAATTTTGAATCGAATATTATTTATTTAAATTGAGCTCGAAAATATCTTTTAAGCTTTACCGACAACTAAAATGGAAACCATCTAAAAAATCCTACCAAACGAGGTCCGAATCAATTCAAATTTTCTAGATAGTTCTAATGGACCTTAAGAAAGTTTTAAGACTGTTGGCACACCAATCAGAGTTTTAACTCCTGAAACGACTACCTAAGGTCGTTTCAGGTAGGCTAATCATTAGAGTATTTTGCAGTTTTAATCTTTTCGCCAATATTCAATTACTTTGAATATTTCCAAAATTGAATCACAATAAAAATATGCTAGACTAGTTAGACTTAAATAAATTATAAAATATTGATGGGATTGCCAATTAATCAATACAATTAAGAGCTTGGTGTAATGGAGGCTATTTGTGCAACTTTGTCAATTTTAAGATAAAATTTAGTTTAAAAGTCAAATATGCAATTAATTTTCTAACACACATGCATGAAACATTTATAAAGTTTTTTACTTGACTTCATTGAAAATAGTTCATTTGAAAAATGACAAAACTTACAACAATAATCTATTTTGTTAAATAACCATAAATTGGACCAAAATCTGAATTATACTTAGCAATAAGACAATATTAAGGTATTCGGTGACTTTAAATTGCAACGCACATTTCAGATTAATTTTGAAATATCAGGACAAAATTGGGTGTCAATAGCTATCCACAAAGAAGATATTTCGGGTTCATCCACCCAATAATAGTATATGTTGGGTCCAACCACCCATTAATAGGATATATCGGGTCCATGCATCCAATAATAGGATATATCGGCTCCATCCACCCAGTTGTTGGATATGTCGGGTCCATCTACCCAATAATAGAATACGTCGGGTCCACCCACCCAAAAAAAGGATGCTGGTTCCATCCATCCAAAAATAGGATATTTCAAGTTCATCCATATAAATGAGATTTTTACACTACAAGCCCATATTTTATAAAATATTATATATTTTTACCCATTTTAAACTTCATTTCACTACATGTCCATTTTGGCAAAACTATTTACGCGCATACCCACACAGCAAAAAGTTTGGCTTTTAGCCGACTGTAGCTAATAGAACCATGGCTATGACCAAATTTAGCTGTAGCTAATGATTGCTTTAGCCACGGCTAGCCATAGCTACTGGGACTGTGGCTAACGACCTGTAGATTTCAAGACCCAAATAATATTTGCCACGTAAGTCCCGTGGCTAATTTAATTTTTATATTTTACTATTTTTATATTAATTATAGTTCAACCGTGGCTAAGTAATTTCTTTTGAAAAAAAATTTAATATTTAAATGGGAGACATTTGCTAAATTCTATAACATAATGAGACCTAATCATATAAAAAATATGCTAATAATAATCAAGGTCTCTTAAAAATTCAATTATAAACTATTTGTACATATTAAACAAGATTTAACCACACTTATATACAATTTTGAAACCTTTACAAAAAAAATAGCAATTATTCATATTACAAACCATAACATTATTTTTTATATACAAGTTGTTACAAACATATAGAAAGGAAAATCCTAACCCCCACATCATATCCCTCCGCCTTACTTTAATATACCCTTTTATATTTGGATTGAAGTGTGGATGCTATCGAACCAATGAGTATTTTGGTTTTGTTGTTTTAAACACAGTATACTTTTTTTTATATACCGTATACTCTTTAGGATTATCTTTTTGTGTTTGAATTGATATGTGAGTTCCTATCGAACATATGGATATTTCAATTTTTATTATTTAAACAAATTATACTTTTTTGGTATGTCGTATACCTTTTTGGTATACCTTTTTCTATTTAGATCGAAGTGTGAGACGTTATCAAACAAATGGAGGTTTGATTTTTATTGTTTAAACACACTATACCTTTTTTGTATACCGTATACTCTTTTTGGTATACCCTTTTATGTTTGGATCAAAGTGTGTAATGTTATCGAGCAAATAAATATTTTAATTTTTTTTAACAAAGTATATCTTTTGGGTATATTGTATACCCTTTTGGTGTACCTTGTTATGTCGGATCGAAGTGCGAAATATTACATAACACATAGATATTCAATTTTTATTATTTTGATGAAGTAAATCTTTTTGGTATATATTGTATACTCTTTTGGTACACCCTTTTGTGTTTGAATCAGAGTATCCGATGCTATCGAGCAAATAAATATTTTATTTTTTGTTGTTTTGAACAAAGTATACCTTTTGGGTATATTGTATACTCTTTTGCTGTACCTTGTTTTGTTCGGATCGAAGTGCAAGATGTTTCACACACATAGATATTTTAATTTTTATTATTTTTTAAAAAATAAAACCTTTTTGGTATATTGTACACTACCCTTTTGTGTTTGGATCACAGTGTGCGATGCTATTGAGCAAATAAATATTTCAACTTTATTGTTTAGTATATGTATTTTTTTGATACATTGTATACTATTTTGGTATATCTTGTTATACTCAGATTGAAGTGCGATATATTACAGAACACATAAATATTTTAATTTTTATTAGTATTTATGAAATATACCTTTTTGGTATGTTGTATACTCTTTTGATATACCGTTTTGTGTTTGGATCAAATTTTGATATGATGTGTACTCTTTTAGCATACCTTTTTATGTTTAGATCGAAGTACAAGATGTTTCAGAACACATAGATATTTTAATTTTATAATTTTTGAATAAGTATACATTTTGGTATATTGTATACTCATTTGATATACCTTTTTGTGTTTGGATCAAAGTGTGCGATGCTATCGAGCAAATAAATATTTTAATTTTTATTGTTTTGAACAAAGTATACTTTATTGATATACTGTATACTCTTTTGGTATGTCTTGTTATGTTCGGATCGAAGTGCAAGATGTTACACAATACATAGATACTTCAATTTTTATTATTTTTGATAAAGTATAAGTTTTTGGTATATTGTATACTCTTTTGGTATATCCTTTTGTGTTTAGAACGAAGTGTGAGATACTATCGAGCAAATAAATATTTTAGTTTTTGAACGAAGTATACATTTTTGGAGAAAGAAAAAAAAATTGAGTATAATAAGATTATGGAATTAAAAAATTAAAAAAAGGGGGGAGACATGAATAGTGCAAGAAGAGGAGAAAGAAAAAATTTAAAAAAAAAAAGAGAGTTAAAAATGGAAAAGGAGAAAAGAATAATAAAAGAATGGCAAAAGAAAAGGAGAGAAAAAATAATAAAAGATACGGGGAGAGAGAGGGACTTGAGTTCCATATTTTATGCCTCAAAATAGTAAGTTAATTAGCTAATGGATATAGCATTTAAATAAGTTATGAGTATTTGTAATGAGTAGAGCCATGTAAATAAAATAGGATGTATGTGTATTTTTGTAAACTCCCTTACAAATAGCATATGCAGGTTTACTGAAAGTTACTTTGGGACATTGGATGCTTCAAGAATAGACGTCTCATTTGCTTTCTCAGTTGATTAGACTTTTGAGTACAGTCCAAGATTGCATTGCAAATTGCCTCTTCATGATTCAAAGCATTATCCTTTATCAAGCTTATCTGCCGGAAAGGTGACATTTCTATCCTTATGATTTTATTCAAAGTTTACTTTATGTTTCTATGAATTGAAGCCCATCATTGCTTTATTTTCAGTAATTGTCATCAATACCCGAAGTCCTCCTTGCTTCGTGCCGGACCGCTTCGCCGATTGAATGGTTTTTAATAATGAAGTCGACCAAAAACCCCAAAGTTCTCTTGCTTTACAACTCGGACCGCTTCGCCAGTTGATTGGGAGACAACTTATCACTGATATCGCAACAAACACCTGCAGGTTTTATTATTATTATTTATATTTCAGTCCATTTATCAAATCATATTTGCAGTTATTCGCTTACCATTTATCGAGATTTTACAGGAAATTTTTGTAGAACCGGAACAACATTTGGAGCATAACGTGGAACTTTTTCTTAACAGTTGGGGGAATGCGAATGTTGATATGATCTATACTCGTCAACAAAAGATCCGAAGATCAAGACTCGAACAAGTAGTCAATCCAAAGATCAGCCTTGTGCCTGCCTATTTTATATCACACAAATATCCCAAGCATAGTCCAAGCCCAGTCCGAGGTTCAAGATTGACGAGAAGATTGCTTAGTATTTAAGATGCAGTGGAAGCTATATCCGTGTAAAATCCTCTTTATAGTGTGAAGCTAGCCACATTTTCATAACTAGGATAATTACAAGCTTCTTTTCACGCGCTTGAGTGGTCGTTGGTATCTCGTCTTTGCTTTTGAATTACAAAGATCTACAAATGGTCTGATTCTTGTTCAGCACAAGATATGTAGGCATCTCCAAGACCGGAATTTGGCCCTATTCATAAGCTTTGCATTATAACCCTATCCGCCAAAGTCTCTTACTTTATCGTGATAAAATTGGCTTTCACGTCAACTTTCTTTACCCCTAAAACTCTTTCATCCTTTTCGGGTAAAGAGGAGCAGCTATTGACACCCAATTTTATCCTGATATTTCAAAATTAATCTCAAATATGTGTCTTGGCAATTTAGAGTCACTAAATTACTTAATATTGCCTTATGCCAAGTACAATTGAGATTTTGGTCCAATTTATGGTTATTTAATAAAATGGGTTATTTTTGTAATTTTGGTCATTTTTCAAAATTAGATATTTTAAGTGAAATCAAGTTTTAAAATAACTTTATAATGTTTCATGCATGTTTTCTACAAAATTAATTGCATATTTGGCTTTTAAATTGTATTTTATCTTAAAATTGAAAAACATACACAAACAGCCCCCGTTGCACCAAACTCTTAATTATACTGGTTAATTGGCATTCCCACCCATATTTTAGCATTGATTGAAGTCTAATTGGTCTAGAGTATTTTTGTTAAGATTCAATTTTGAAATATCCAAAGCAGTTGAATATTTGGGGAAAAGGCTGCAAGTGCGAAATACCCTAATGATTAGCCTTCCCATGCAAATACCCTCTTTAATTAAGTTCCCCTAAACCAAAACCCCCCAAATGACTCGTGTCACCCCAATTCAAAATTTTCCAAGGACCCTAGAAATTTCCCGTCAAAATTGAAGGAGCAAAATCGCCAGCTAATCTTTGTACGGCCAGCAAATCAGGGAGCTCCAGCGTTGTCCTTTGCTTATACAACATTATCTCCTCAAATCAATTGAAAATTGTCCAATGTTACACTAAATTAAACTGTAGATTTGCACCCAGGTATAGTCCAACGTCTCCGATTTTTTGTTAAGAATTTATCCAGATTCTTCATCGATTTGAGCCTCATTTTGAACCCCAAACTGCACCTATAAATACCCCTTCATTTCTCAGATTTAAGGTCGAATAAAAATTGGAGGTATTTTGGAAACGAAAACCTTCCTTAGTGCCTTTTTCAATAGCGAGTTTTATTTTCCTTCATTGTTCTCAACTTCTAAATTCTGTGAATCGTCTAGTTCTTGCCGCTTGTTTGAGTGGTGAATATATTCGAATTTCTCGCCCCGGCTCACTGCCCAGAAGAAGGTAAGAACCATCTCCTTCTTTATCTTCTATGATATTTTCTTTTTGTTTGAAGTATAAAATATGTCTTATTATGCTTATGAAATGCTGGTTTGAAAATGTATTGCGTAGTGAAGTTTGTTCATGTGAATGTTTATGTTGGTTTATTGTCGATTTCATATTCTAGATCGTCTTTTGTTAGTAGTATTCAAGTCATTTTTTGGATGTGTTCTTAGACATATACTTTTCATTAGTCGTGAATCTAGTTAAAGTTATTATCTTTATGATAAAATTATGTTTTGATGACTGGCATTTAGTTAGTAAGTTGAAAATTAGTTGTTGTGTTTTAGGTTGTTGGAAATTCATATCTATGAATGTCTAGATATTTAAAAGGTTAAGCTCCCTGTGTTTGAATTAGATTATTTTCTAGAAAAGTTATTTTTCCCCTTTAAAACTTAGAAGCTCTCCGTTTAAGAAATCATGCTGATATGATTGTTAATTGTAGTTGAAAACAAGTTTAGTTGAAATCATGGCGTTAATAAAGTTTCAGTCTTTGTTGAGTTAAACATGCTAGTGGCTTTGGATCTTTATGTATTGATTCTTTGTATGAAGATTTGTACAAAATAAATTGTGCCTTAATCTGTTTCAAGCTAATTTTGTTAAAGATTGTTACTTTTCCGGTAAGTGTTACTTCCAGAAGCTTTTGTCTTTCTCATTGTCTTTATTTGTAAGAAAACTTTATCATGAAATAACTTTATTAGATCTAATTGTATCCTCTTATTTTCATGTATGAAATATTCATGTCAAAATGTTAGCCTACTTAAGTTAAAAGAAATTAGCGACACTATTACTTGGACAAAGAATGACAAAATAAGCTCTGCGCGCACATTAGTGTAACTTACTAACGTGCACCACCGGAAAATGACTCGTGGCCGACCGAAAAAGAAATCGGCCATGAAAGGGACAACGTGAACTCGGAACACTAGGAAGAACACAGTATTTGCAGGGAAAAACAATCAACGTGAGGAAGCAACACCTTCACCAAAGAGATCCGTAAGGAAATAGCTAAATACAAAGCCCGGTGGAGGTCTGGCCGCCACTATCCCGATCTACTAATACTAGTCGGAATAACTCGCCTAGTGTGCCTCCAATTGGAACCCTAGCCCCGTCAGTAGAAAATAAGGACCCGGAGATGGAATTAATAACCACAGGAAAGGATATTGGATCTACTTCAAAAACTGAGCTAGGAAACACCCAACCAGCTGCTCAAAAGAAGCTGGATCTTATGACTCCTAAAGAGAAATCAAAGTTGTGGAATAGCTTATTTCAAGGAGTAAGCTTGCACCCAGAAGTATGACACTTAGTTTTATTGCTCCAATTTTGAAAGAGCGTGAAACAATTGTGGAATTGAGTAAAAATGAAGTAGATGCTGCAATTGAAACTTAGAAGCATGCCCTAATCGTCTATGTACTTGGTATGGATCCTACAATAGCAGCCCTATAACGTTTTACCGCAGCCCAGTGGTCTAACCTATTGTGTATTATCATAATGATGGTTATTTCTTAGTGAAGTGCCAATCTATAGAAGATAGAGATGCTGTGATGTACTCTGGACCTTATACCTGGTTTAACAAGCCTATCATTGTCAAGCCTTGGACTCCAAATTTTGACTTCAGTGCTGAGATCTTGCAGATTATACCATTGTAGGTTAGGCTCCCAAATCTTCCCTTAAATTGCTGGGGAGGAGATTCTCTAAGCAGAATTGGTAGTGCACTAGGGGTTCCTATCTATGCAGATGAATGTACTTCCACATTCAGTAGAATTTTCTATATCAGATTGTTAATTAAGATGGATGTGACTAGAGAGCTCCCAAGATCAGTTAGGGTCTTTGACCCTAGTAGTAGGGTGTTTGAGCAGGAAATTTCTTATGAATGGGAACCTGCTTATTGCCATATTTGCCTTAAAGTGGGACACATATGCCAAGCTAATACAAAGCCAGCTGGAATCCAAAAGAAAGCCCCTCCGCCAGCCAAGCCTAGACAACATGCAGCTAATCAGGTTTAGGTAGGAAAAAATTGACAACAACAAAATAAGCCAGATAGATAAGGGTGTTGATAAGCAGTAAGACAAGAGAAGTGAAGCAGACAAGGAAGTGGGCACAGATACTGAGCAGGTGTAGAATCCACAAGATGCAGATGAGGGTGCCTGGCACAAAGCTAAGGGTAAATCTCCCACCAGAGCTAAAGTAACAAATACTCAGGCTGATATATGCATTAAAAGGAACTGTTTTGAGCCTTTGAATAAACAACTGAAGTCACATAATGTAAGTTAAGCTACACAGCAAGATGGAGCACAAAAGGGCAGATTGGAGAGAGATAGAGGACCAGTACAATCCAAATAGATATGAAGTTAGTATCATGATTAGAGGTCTCAATAAGCTGTATAAGAAGAAAGAATTGAAATTATTTATTCAAAAAAATAGTGTAGGTTTATTAGCTGTTTTAGAGCATAGAATAAAGGACGGAAAGCTGAAAAATATCATTAAAAAGTAGTTCATGGGTGGAATTGGGCTGCAAACTCAAGACACAGTAGCATAGGTAGAATTCTAGTATTATGTGACACCCCAAAGTGTTGAGCTCATGGTATTACATGACTCTGTGCAATGCATTCATGGCTTGGTTAAACTGAGATGTAACAGTAGTGAATTCTTATTCACTGCTGTGTATGGACTTCATACAGTGGCAGATAGGAAGAACTTGTGGGCTGAGTTGAAAGTTCTTCATGATACCAGTACCAGACCTTGGCTGGCAATGGGGGATTATAATGTAGTATTGGAAATAGAGGATAGAGCAATAGGAAACCCTTTGCATGAATCTGAGACGAGGGATATGAGAGAGTTTTTGATTGAAACTGCGATAATAGAGTTAAAAGCAGTGGGTAGATCATTCACATGGACAAACAACCATGTGGAGAAGCAGACTGGATAGAGCTTTAGTGAATGCATATTGGATGCAAAATATGAATCAAGTAGAAGTGTCAGTCCTGGATCCTGAGGTGTCTGACCATTCCCCTCTTAGCAGAAATTTTTTAGGAGACATCATTCAGGAACCAAAACCATTCAAGTTTTACAACTATATGGCTGAGTACCACAACTTCATAAGCACTACTAAGGAAGTTTGGAGTGATACAAGATATCTGAATTCCATGAAAAGAGTTTGGCTGAATCTAAAGCTGGTCAAGCAACAGTTAAAACATCTGACCACAAAGGAATTTGGGAAGCTATCTAGAAAGCTCATGGACATCAAGAATCAGCTTGAAGATATTCAGGAACAACTAAGGGAAAACCATGATCAGGAGCTAATAACAGCTGGAAGTGGACTTAGGAAGGATCTAGAGAAATGGTTGAATATTGAAGAGAGTATCCTCAAGCAAAAAGACAAGAAACCAGTGGCTCAAGTTGGGTGATGTCAATACTGCATACGTCTTTGCTAGAATGAAACAAAGAACATCTCAAAATATAGTTCAGATCCTTGTGACTGATGCACGAAATACACTGCAACAACCTGACCTAGTTAAGGAGGAAATCCTGGGATTTTACAAGAGATTGTTGGGGACAGCTGCTTCTAACATTCCTGGGGTGAATCCTGAAGTGATGAGAGATGGTAATACTTTGAGTAGAGCACAAAAACTGGAATTAATCAAACCTGTCACCAGGGATGAAATTACAAAGGCTTTGCATGATATGGGGGATCTGAAAGCACTAGAATGTGATGGCATGAATGCCTATTTCTTTAAAAAGTCCTGGGTAGTTATTGGTGATTATGTTACTGAGGCTGTGCTGCAATTCTTTGAAACAGGGAAAATGTATAAACCTGTTAACTGCACCACAGTTACCCATATACCCAAAGTTAAAAATCCTTCTAGGGTAGCTGAATTTAGACCCATTTCCTGTTGTGCAACCCTGTACCAAATTATATCCAAGATCCTAACAAGAAGACTGCAGGGGGTGATGGATATGTTAATTGATAAGAATCAGTCAACTTTTGTTCCGGTGAGAACAATCACTGATAAAATCATATTATGTCATGAGTTAGTCAAGAGTTATTCTAGGAAGGGGATTTCTCCTAGATGCATGCTGAAAAGTGACATGAGGAAAACGTATGATTCAATTGAGTGGCCTTATCTAGCTCAGGTACTTCAGCACTTGAACTTTCCTGTGCAGTTTGTAAAATGGATAATGGCATGTGTTACCTCAGTTTCTTACTCAATAATTATCAATGTGTGTCTAACTGGGCCATTTCCAGCAAAGAAAGGTTTGAGGTAGGGGAATTCCCTTACCTTTTTGTCCTGGCAATGGATATCTCACAAGGATCCTAAAGCATCTTAAAGGCAACCCTGAATTTAATTTCCACCCTAGATGCGAGAAGCTAAGTATTGTCCGCTTGAGCTTTGCTGACGACCTATTGCTACTTAGTAGAGGTGATTATGTATCAGTTAAGCTGTTGATTGATGGATTCAACAAGTTTTCAGATGCCTCGGGCCTACAAGCTAACACTGAGAAGAGTTCAATCTATTTTGGAGGTGTGAACTTGGATACCCAGGCTAATATAATCACTGAGATGAGATTTGCAAAAGGGGAGCTGTCTTTTAGGTACTTGGGGATTCCACTAAGTACCAAGAGGATAACCGTTGCTTAATGCCAGCCATTAATGGATAGGATGCTCCAAAGAGTAACTAATTGGACCACAAAATTTCTATCTTATGGTGTGAGAATACAGTTAATCAAAAGTATACTTGTAGCTGTCCAATCATAATGGTCCCAGATTTTTATACTTCCAAAGAAAATATTGCAAGCTATTAAAGGTATCTGTAGAAGGGTACTATGGACAGGCAATACTAACCCTTCAAAGAGGGCATTGATAACATAAATTGACCTATGTAAACCAAAGTCAGCAGGGGGCATCAACTTGCTTGATATTTATGTTTGGAATAGAGCAGCTGTGGGGAATCTGATGTGGAGTTTGTGCATGAAAAAAGATAGGCTATGGATTCAATAGGTCCATGCCTACTACATAAAAAGGAAGCCAGTGTGGGTAACTGATGCAAAACAGGGATCTTGGATGCTGCAAAAGATCTTGAGTACTAATAAACACTTGGAAAAAGCAGGGTACCAGGAAGATGATCTCCAAAATATGGCAAACTACTCTATCCGGGGAGTTTACTTGAGGCTCAGATGGGATTTTACAAAAGTAAGCTGGAAAAGACTACAGTGCAACAACTTCAGCCCTCAAAATGATCTTTATACTGTTGTTGCTGCCTATTGTCGAATGAATACAAAAGATAGGTTATTGAAATGGAAAGTTAAAGATAATGCTCTGTGTCCAGTGTGCCAAGCTGAAGATGAAAGTCATGACCATCTTTTTTTCCAGTGCAACTTTTCCAGTGACATCTGGGGTAGGATGCTGAGATGGCTAGGGATCCAAAGAAGCACAATGAATTGGCAAGGTGAACTAAATTGGGCCACTGCTCATGCTGGTGAAAAAAATGCACATGCCATGTTATGTAGAGCAACACTGGCCACTACTGTGTACCATGTCTGGGTGGAAAAAAAATGAGTGAGTGTTCCAGCAGAGAAGATCTTCCCCTAATGCCATTGTGAGAAGTATAGTATAGAAACTGCATCTCAGAGGGAACCTCCAGCGGGAAGTTTCCAAACTACCAGAAGACCTGAATTACTATCCCTAAGAGCTACTGATGTGTCTTGTTAAATGCTACAGCTTGTGCACGCATGCTATAGTCTAGTATATGGGGATGCCTGAAATGCTGAGTTAGCTACTTGGTTTTGTTTTTTTTTCTTTTGAGCTGTAATGAACACTTGGTAATGAATAAAATATTTACTTACCAAAAAAAAGTTAAAAGAAATTAAGCCCAACATCTTTCTTAAGTTTTGTAAACTATTATATGTTTACTATTGGTTCTTGAGGATCTGCATTATGGCAATTAGAAATCTGATTATAACTAGAAGTTGATATTGGTTTGCTTTGTTCAATAAATTCTAAGAGTTCTTAATATCAGCTATAGTTAATGAATTTCTAAGCTCTTTTGGATTTTACACTAATTGTCTTGACTTATAGCATTATTTGAAATCTATTTGTCCTCTTTAATATAAAGTTTGGTTATCTTTCTACTGTAATGTCATCATTTTCTTTTGTAATTAAAGTTTGGATGGATATGTGAAAGTATTTAACTTAGGCAAGTAAATACTTAAATAGCGGTTATGGGATCAACTCTATTAATTTTGTGGCTAGATGCCAAATTCACCACTCTGTTCATTATCCTGCCGATTGAGCTTCTGCTTCTTATATTTGATTTGCTTATTTATTAGTTTATATTTTTTTTCCTCGCTCAACTTGTAAAGTTATGTTTAAACATTTACTAATTCTTTATATCTTCTATTTTCTTAGCATGGAACTACTTGAGACGAGTTGGCTAAAATTCACAAATTGGGATTGGCTCAACGTTGTATTTCGAGTTCAAGATTGCCAAAATGAAAACTTTAAAAAACTTTAGAAAATTCAAGGCTCCTTCTGAGTTTTTAATTTTTTGGGTTCTTCTAAACCTCTTATACTCCATTTTCCCTTAGAAAATGCGTATCTATAGGAATTTTTCATAAAATATTTAATTGTCTTGTGAATATTTGATCACTGAGTTATCTTGTGAATCCTTTTATTTCTTGCGAATTGTCTCTTAATTATGAATTTTGAACCTTCTAGTTAAATGGCGCTTGCAAATTAAATTCGAAGTAATCAAAGTGACTTAGTTTCAAAATTTTTGAAAATTGGCATTTGCTTATCTATTTTGTGAAAACCAAAGGATTGACAATGTTTTACGAATTTCTGAAAGTGTTTTTTTAACCGTATTTCATTAATTTAATTAATTATTTTCAATTGTTTGCTACGAAAAACATATCGCTACACCTTTATTTGAGCACATATAAATTGGCATTCATATTTTCCCGTGTCTTTGGAACCTCTTAAATACTCTCTTATATACCCTCGAGGTGATGCATATACACCCACACTTCCTTTATCAAAGCACCCTTTAGGAAGAATTGGCGTACTAGCTGGTTGTTGTGGTAGTAATTCGACTGTAAGACCACATGCCACTTGAAATCTAGCCTTGTGTTTAGTGAACTCACTCTAGAGTTTCTGGTTAAGAACATGCATGCATTTATACCTTAGTTTGGACTCGGTCATTGGTACCACTTCCATAATTAGGAAAATCGCCCTTACGTCAACGCGTTCTTGAAAGTCAATGACATTATATATTATGTGCTGTGTGATAACGAACTCTTAGTCCTAGCCAAGTTTTGAACATAATCAGATTTAGATCCTTTATCTTTCTAGTGACTTTTAGGATAAAAGAATGGATGACTTTAGCAGAATCTACATGGTCATAAGGGCCCCTAAGAAGTTAAAATTATGGTTGAGAAGTTTTGGTGATAAAGAAGTAAAGGAAATCCGAGAGAAATAAAGAAGATTGGTTTATTTACTTGAAATTTCCCTAAATCACGATCTGGTTCAAGATCTTATCCTTTTTTGGTGTCCATCACGGGCTGTATTTAAGTTTAAGAATTTTGAGCTGACACCTACTTTGGGTGAAATAGTTGGGTTAACAGGGTTACAATGTCAAGGCAGAGAAATGATCCTCCCGCGAAGTCAATTGGAAAAGAAATTCCAAGAAAGGCAGGGTTTTGTTATAGATGTTCGCTTAGGTTGCTTCGAAAAGAACTGTATCTCTTTGAACAATTTATATTAAATATTTGAACGCATAAAGGGATTCAAAAAAATTTCAACGAAATTTCAGTGTAGTAAAGAAAAAGACTTGGAAAGATAGGTGTTTAAGAGCTTTTGTCATTGCATTTTAGGGACTTTGTATTCCCTTAAGAAAGTAGATATATCTGAACTTGTCTTAGTTCGGTGGTTCGAGTGATGTTTGAGGGGCTTCAAAGGAAAAAACCTACTACTGTGGTTCCTATTATCTTAACAAATATTTATCGGGCTTTAAACAAATGTAGAAGGGTCACAAAAGGTATACCTTGCATAGAGCAGAAAAGAATGAAGCCTAAATCTCAATCCACCAGGAAAGGGTTGTTTTTAAGACATAGACATGATTAATAGAACAAAGCAGTCAAAGGCAGGTCCCAGTCATGGCAGTACGTCAGCTTCAACATGATGCAGTTATCCAGTAGAGCTTACAGTTTTGCTCTACCAGATGTATTTAACTTCTGTCTTTACTTTATTGTTCTTTCAATTATGATGTACTGAAAAAAAATATATAATTAATGAAAGAATATTTTTATATTATTATTATTATTATTATTATTATTATTATTATTATTATTATTATTATTTACTTACTCTAAATTCGATTGGCTCAAAACTGGCTTGGACTATTTTTCGTTACCATTTATTTGACGTCTTAGGCCCACTACTGGCACGAAGAGGCACCTTACAGGGTAGGACTCGCTCGCATTTCATCTACGCCCAACTACTTGAGATTGCCACATGCTAATTTATTTATCATGTCTTGCTTGTTCAAAATGCAAAATGCTACGTGATGCGTACTATGTGCTTGTGTGCAATCTTGCAAATGACGTGCAAACTAATATAGTTACTTTTGAATTTTTATTTTGTTTTGGTTATTTCCTCCACAGAAGTTTGATTTGTGTTGACTTTGAGAATGACTGGCAATCCATACCACACAAGATCCAAAACAAAAGCGGGACTTTCTCTCCCCACATGGACAGGAAAAAGGAATAAGACAATGTATGATCCAACTTTGGAAGGAAGTGAAAAGAATGGTACAAATAACAAAGGAATTTCCCTTGGAAAAACTTCCATCGATCATCCAAAGAACAGGGAGCAACCAGAACTGGAACATATGTCCAATGTAAACAAGTGGTATAATTGGAGAATTGAGGAGAATACTAGCAGACATGATGTGGCGAACCTAAAGATGAAGCCAACGCAGATTTTTGAGGAATACGCAGTGTGCTGGGCATATGAAGCCGTTAGGGTCCTACCACCTTTATCAGAAAATGAAGCAATTGTGTATTTCGTATCATCTCTGGACAATGAGCTCTACTTCCAAATCTATCGTCAAATGATGGACACAATAGAAATAATATTTGCTAAGATGAGAGAAGTCATTGAGTTCAAAATAATGCTCGAATCAGCTGCTCCAAAAACCATAAATGCAATGGCCTATATTTCAAATGATAAGAGGAAAGAAAAAGAGGTACATGCTCCAAGTCATCCGAACCTACCTAACAATTTTCCTGGCCAAAGCACATTAGCTTCTAATCATCACAATCACTACCAAGCTGCTTTTGCGCCAAAGCCTGTTTTTAACCCTCCATTAAACTATTATCCATGCAACACACATGTTTATCACTATTAACCACAACCACATGTCTATCAAGCACCCCCAAGCTGTCAGCCATTCTCAAAGTATCAACCATTTCCAAGTCATCAGCCTAAAGCTTCTATTCGCCAAGGTCGCCCAATCGTGGCAAAACCCTGCAAAAAGGCGGTCAAAGCTTACACACCTCTGTCTGAGCCTATTGGCCAATTATTTGAAAAATTGAAAGCAACTAGTTTGATTCACCCTAATGCAGACAAAACACCTTATCCTCTCCCTGCTTGGTTTGATATAACCAAGAAATGTGCCTATAGTTCTGGAGCTCCAGGGCGTGATACTGAAAATTGCCATTCATTGAAGGATAAGATCAAAGCACTGATCAAATCAAGAGTGATTCAAATCCCAATGGTTCCACCCTACTCACAATCTGGCCAAGGGCTTGGATCTGGCTCCAACATTAAAGAAAAGCAAGGCCGAGAGTTTACATTTTCAGTTGAAGTCTAAGAGGTTTTGTATGAGAATCTGAAAAAGAAATGACTTCTGAAGCCACCTGTAAGAGAGGGAATCTATAACCCGTAATCGAACATGATCAATGGAGTCAATTACTATGCTTATCATGTAGAGTATTTTCATCATGATACCAAGAACTACATTTCTTTGAGGCACAAGATTCAAGATTTGATGAATGATTGGATACTCCAGCTTGTTTATAACGGTGCAACACAAGAATGAAGATGATGATCTTTAGATTCATGCTCTTTCGAAAAGAACTTGGCAATTGAACTTAGCAGCATTATTTTGCATCACAGTTCAGATTAAGCCCCTGAATTGTGTTTTGCCTTTAAGTTTATGTCTTTTGAAAAATAAGTCTTTAATTTCAGCTATTGCATATTTGTTATGTTTTGCCTCCTAAGTTAGGATTTGAATAAATTAATGCATTGTATTTATATCATCTTATGTTTACGTATTTATGCATGCTTTCGATTAATATTTATTTATGTTTCAAATTTATAATTAACAAATCTGCCAAAACATTGATTGTGACTAACAACAAAACAACTGAACAATTTGATGATGCACTAAAAAGTTATCATTTTCACTCATTGGATATCGCACTACCATTGAAATTTCAACTGGGGCAACTTTTGTTTGCTAGCATATATCACTGAAGTAGTTTTATCAGCATGCCTTCTTTAAGGATCGTTCAAGAAAATGAGTTGAAAGATGCAGAATACATGAATTTGTCAAGATCTTTACACGGTTCACCGTGTTCTATTTGGTGGAACATTGGAGTTTACAAAAATAGATGGTCAAGTTTGGCCGAAAGCAATCACCGCATATGCTGTCAAGAGACACTCTATATGAAGCAGCCGCAAGTTAGCACTTTCTTGAATGTAAGTTTTTATATAATGCGAACTACGTGCAACCTGATTCCCAAGCCGGGATAAGTAGGCAACTCACATAGAGTTCAGTCGTACTAGCATAGGAATCCCGATTTCCATCTTTTATGTAATTTTAAACTACTTTTGACATGTTTCCTAGAATGGCAACAAGATAAGTAGGCAATCCATATTGGATTCGATCAAATTATCGTAATACTTTAGTTTGTTTACTTTAATGATGCATTCCCTGTTTATGCCTAAATTTGTACGTCTAGGTTAAACTTAATTATGAATGAGGTCACAAGCAATACGATAAATTACGATGGAAAAGTAAGTAACTACGATTTCCATCTGGAATTCTTGGTCATCTGATTTTTTTGAATTTACCTCTTATTTGTTCAGCTCTCTTGTTGACATAGAATGCTTCGCATGCCCATTGAGTCTGAAGGGAAGAAAAGGTCAACCTGTTGTTGCACGCCTTTCTCTTATTGATACTAGATATTATGAGCACCAACATGCAAAATATGTCTAAATCATCTGCCCAAAATATACCATCCCCTCGAAAAACATCACCCACTCCAAAAGCCACAAACTCACAAATATTTATGTTAAGCCCTTCTAGCTCCAGTTATACCCAAGATTTTCATTCTCTTCAACCTTTTGAAAAAGAGGGTATAAGCCATGTTCCGAAAATTCCAAAGAAAAACATTGTGCTAAATTCTGGAGAAAAACCCCCCAACAAGTGATATTGAAGCAACTTTAAACTGACAATCTGAAAATGCAGTGTGTAAGAATAAAGTCTTGAACACCATTGGCACTACTATATGTGGCAAATGGTTGGGTTGGATCGGATTTGGATGGGTTGAAAATGGATTGAGAAAAACGGGTTGGGTTGTAACCCACCCATATTAATATGGGTAAAATATGAGTTGGGTAAAAATGGATTGGGTAAAATATGGGTTGGGTAAAAATGGGTTGGGTAAATATGGGTAAAAAAACATAGAAACTAAAATTGAAAAAGAAAAAAGTCAAATATATTAGTACTAGTATTTAAATAGAACAAATAAGAAACAAAGAACCATCTAAGCATTTGTAAATTAGCAATTGATAAAGATGGGGCCCACAAAATAAGCACCTTCCTTGATTCCAAATCAATATGGGTTGTATTTAGAGACCCACTTTTTACCCATCAATACCCATATTTTCTTGGGTTAAGTAGAGGAAGAAACCCAAATTTTATCCAAATGAAATATTAGTCATCCAATCCTTTGAAATATGGATCAAATGAGTGGATTAACAAAATATGGGTGGAAATTGCCAGCCCTAGGCACTACCATAAAAAATGTTGCTCACATACAAAACAAGGTGATGAGCAAGGTGGAAACAATTGAGAAAAAGGTGGACCAGACAACATCTCAGCATGCAGGATTAATTAAAGCCCTGGAACTCAAATTGACAAAATCTACAATATGAGCTTTGTCCACCAGGAATGTCACTTTTCCACTTTTTTCAACAACAAAGAGAAATGGCTTCCATCAAAGAATAAATCCAACTTCTAAGAACTGGTCAATTCGAGTCGAGAGTTTCAAGTTGTTCTTCAAGGCTTATTCTTTTCCCAATGTCCTCACAAGCATATTCCCCACCAAAAATAAACTATACCTTTTCCAACTTTCCAGTTACCTCACAAAAATCTACCCTTATTTACCGACCTCCAAAAGAGGAACCTGAATTTGATATTGCAAACATGGTTTATGAAAGAAAAGATGCTCTTGCAGCCCAAAAACAACCCAAGAAAAGAAGAGATTCAAGAAAAATCTCAAAAAACTCTAACCCAGAAAACCTGATGATCTCTGGCAAAAAAATTCCAGACTTCTATGTTGCACAACCAAGATATAGTAAAGAAGAAATCAATACTCAGGAGTCTGAATCTCAAAATTCATCTGATGATGATTCTCTGGAAAAAAGCTGTCAATCGAGTGATGAATCCACCGTGGAATCATCTGAAGAAGATTATATTCCTAAAGAAGATCATCCCCCGATCTTCGTGAATTATCCTAGAGAACCAGAAGTTTCTGAAGTAGATAAAGATCAAGATGGCATGACAAATGCGTCAATCCCAGAAAGAAGACAAGAACCTGCCACAACCAAAGCAGTCGGAACTGGTTTTCATACTTTCACCCTGGATGATATTGACGTTTCAAGATGGCCACAAAGGATCCAAGATTTCTATACTTGGATGGTCACAAAAAATCTGGTGGAACGTGAAAAATATCTCATCCTGTCGGAGTTCACTTCACGATTCTCAGTACTTCTCAGAGATTGGTGGAATTCACTTGGGATACAAGATAAAAATCTATTTCTTACTTCCCAAGATGTCGCCTTCAGCATCAGAATCCTCCATGAAGTTTTCTGTGGAGATGCAAGCCAAAGACATGAAAAACTCAGGAGACAGTTCTTCGAAATGAAGTGCATCTCGTTCGAGTAAAACACCATTGATCAACACTTCCAAAAAATGGAAAAATATACTTTAAAACTGGAGGAGATATCAATCTAAAACAAGCCTTTGTTTCATCTCTTCCAAAGATGTTAGCAAGTCAAAGCATGACACTCATTGAAGAAAAATTCCAATCAATAACAGTCCCACAAGTCGGCAACATAAGGCAAATGATCTTTATTGCCTTGGATGATATTTGTACCAAAAGATTTGCCTTAAAGAAAATCATCCAGAACAATCCGGCGCTTGATAAAACTTGTCGAAAAACTGATTTAGTCACCGGATCAAATTGCTCTTGCCGAACACCACACCGGAGAAAAAAATTCAAAAAATTCAGATGGCCAAGAATTCCAGACGGAAGATCAAAAGCCAGAAAACGCACAAGGTACTTCCGGAGAAGAAGGCCAGGAAATTCTGAAAAAGCCCAGGCAATGCTATATTTGTCACAAAATTGGACATTATGCAAGAAATTGTCCTCAATCCAGACAAGCTGTCAAGATGCTTCAAAAAATTGAAGATTATACTGGGATCCAACTCAGAGATGAAGAGGATCTCGAATCAATCTTTTCAGCAGATGATGAGCCTATGGAGGAAACTCTTTTCTCCCTTGATATATGAAGATTACGGTAATGATCACTACCAAATTTCAGAACCAGCAGCAAAAGCCCAAGAAGAAATTGACGCTATCATGATTATCCCACAGGTGGAACTCAAAGTTTACACATCTAAATGGGATAAACCCACTCAGGTTATTGCTTTCATGGACACTAGAGCTACTTGTTCACTAATGAATCGAGGCATTCTTCCTGATGATCAACGGGTGCCGCATTTCAAAGACTTCAATACTGCATCAAATGGAGTCCCGACCACCACAGTCATTACCAAGCACCCCATCACAATTGAGTTTTTCCTAGGATTAAAAATCAGAACCAAATTAATAGGGTCTGATTTACCAGGAAAAGACCTTATTATAGGTTTTGATATATTTAGACAACTAAAAGATCAGCTTCAAATCAGAGCTAATGGGATAACATTCAAAAAGCAGTTCAAGCCCTATTCAGAAATCCCAAGATTATTCCAGATTACAGATAACGAGCAAATCAAAGAGATTGAACAACAACTTGTGGAAAATTCATGTGCTGAGTCACACAAAGATTTCATGAAGAAGTGCGAAAACCCTTTATGGCAGAACGAAGAATTCTTCATCAGACTACCTTTCAAGAAGAATGAAAATATCAATCCAACAAAAGGCTAGTTATTCAGGCATGAATCCAGAACACTTACAACTAGCACAAAAGGAGAGTGATGAACTCTTGGAGTTTGGTCTGATCAAACCTTCAAACTCTCAATGGGCATGCAAAGCACTCTATGTCAACAAGAGAGCTGAACAAACAAGAGGTAAACTCAGATTAGTTATTAATTACCAGCCTATTAACCACTTTCTCCAAGACGACAAATTTCCTATCCCAAATGAACTCACCCTTTTCTCACACTTAGCCAAAGCCTTTTTCCAAGTTTGATCTTAAATCGGGATTTTGGCAATTAGGAATTCACCCTGATGAAAGAGCCAAAACAGGTTTTTGCATCCCTGACCATCATTTCCAATGGAAAGTCATGCCTTTTGGAATAAAAACTGCACCCTTCTTATTCCAAAAAGCCATGATAAAAATATTCCAGCCCATCCTCCATACCTCATTTGTTTACATTGATGTCATCTTACTATTTAGTGAAACAATAAAGGCACACATAAACCTACTCCATTAGTTTGAGTCACTAATATCACAATACGGGATTATGCTCTCAGCAAAAAAAATGATTCACGCAAAAAATAAAATTGATTTCCTCATAACGCATTTTGTTCAAGGAGCATACAGCCCAAGACCTCATATCTGTCAAGAACTGCTCAAAGTTTCAGACACAAATCTCACCACGAAGCAAATCCATCAATTTTTAGATATGATAAATTATGTAAGAGATTTTATACCAAATGTCTCTGCATATATTTCTCCACTCACAAAAATGCTGAAGAAAAATGCCCAACCATGGGGAAAGGAACAAGACGAAGCTTTCAAAAAGATAAAGGAGATTTCCAAAGGCGCCAAAGCACTCTACATCCCTTCAGATGGAAAGAAGATATTGCAGACTGATGATAGTAATGAATATTGGAGTGCAGTCCTCTTTGAAGAAAAAGATGGCCAGAGAAAAATCTGTAGATACGCCATCGGAAAGATCAAGAATGTCGAACAACATTATTATTCGACCTTCAAGGAAATTCTTGCTGTAAAAAATGAGATCAAAAAGTTCAACTTTAGCCTGATCCACAAAGAGTTCTTGATTGAGATGGACATGAAAGCTTTCCCAAAGATGATTCAAATAAATCCAAAAATCATCTCAAATCTTCAGATCCTCAGATGGGCGCAGTGGTTCTCCTCTTATAAGTTTCAGGTTAAACACTTGAAAGGAAAGGACAATGTTCTAGCAGACTTCTTATCTAGGCCAGAGGGATTTTCAAAAAGATTTTCCGCAGAGCAGACAAAGCAAAAAAAGAAAATTAACTAGCTTTTCATGCTTACAGGAACACCAGGGTCAAGTTTGCTAAAGCAGGAAGATTATCCCCCAGAGCTATTCAATTTTACAAATCCATTTGACCCAGTTGGTATGAAAGAAAGAATAACATTCTATGAACTTCAAGTTTTCAAATTATATGGAGGATCCATTCAGAGTCCATCCAAATTATCTATTTTGCCATGTCTTTATTACGCAGGCCAATGATTTTCCCTAAGAGCTTTTATGGTTTTTCTGGTATCTATATCACCAGCACTATATTTTTACGGAATTCAAAGTGCAACATGTTCCAGAAATACTATGATCTTGTACCTGCTCTCAAGACATTTTTATTATGGTTCAATCCACGGAGTTATTGGATGAAATGTTTTAAAGACTCCTATGAAGCAAAGGTATTTATGTTCCATCGACCCGTGAAGATTTTCAATGATAAAGTCCAGGCAGCGGAAGCAACATTTTGGTGCAATTTACCAGCCTCCATATTATCCATGGAAGAAGAATATAGCGAAGCTCAAAGAATTATCTTCCAGCAAAACAAGTGCATCCCAAAAGAAATTGGCCAAAGGAGCGAGCACCTTGAAACTACACCGATAATCATCCTCATTGGGAGTGAGTCCAAAAGGAAGCAAAGGAATACAAGCCGCCAGTAGAAGTCAGACGAGACTTAATCACCGAAAAAGTTGCAATAATAAAACTCAGCCTTCCAACACCACTTCCCGAGAACCACTACACCAGATCTCTGAAAAGAAGCTTGGATGAAAACGAAAAGATTATAAGAGGATATTAACACATGATCAGTGTTAATCTTTCTTTAATCCTCCATTACCCAAAACATCCAAACTTGCCTACCTAGAAAAAGCCGAAAATTTCCTTATCCCCGTAACTTGCGGGACCCACTTTCACAAGGTTATCACATGCTCCCTCATGCTTGCACATGCTTTTACATGGATAAAGACAGACTTCATAAGCTTTCACATGGAGTGACATGTATATATATAATAGCTGCTTTACATAGTATTCACATGCTTAGTGTTGTATTTTAGTTATTTGTCATGAGGTTTTCACATGTTTATGGGAGATGGTAGATCATCATCTTCCCAACTTGGAGTGTAATTTTCTAGTAATGGTGGCCATTCTTAGGGCTTGTAACTAACAAGAAATTCGTATTTTCCTGGACGGCTCAAAGAACCAATTGATGGATACCTTTCATCATATTTTATACCAAAATGAGCTTCAGAAGATTTGCATTTGTTCTTCTTCTTTTTCTTGTTTTTAAATTTGGCCTCCTGTGCTTTGTTCCAATGGTTTTCCAGTATTCATATAATTCACCATTGGGATCTTCTAAGCATTCTTGACAATTACATTCAATTTCCCATGGGCAGTGTCCTATAAAGGAATCTTTAAACCACCAAACATCATGTCCTTCTTTGTTAAAGTATTGGATCCAATTTTGTTGTTCCATGGTATACTCATAATCCCAGTTGGAATTCTGGTTCAAAAAGTAAGGCTCGTGTTTTGGTTGGATCATTTTGAATGAGAAGGCTATTTTTTTTTTGGGTTTCTTGAGGTACGAGTGGTCAAAACTGATAGATACAGTTTTATCATTTCTTTTGGTGAATGTTGGTTCAGTAGATTCAAGTGGTTCAGTTGGTTCTCTCAATTTTTCTTCATTGTGATCCAGGAATCAAGAAGGATTTTGACTAACTCATTACGAGGTATTTGTTTAGGAATTTGAGTACACACGGTGGTTCCTTTTGTGGCATCAGTAATACTCTGCTTTTGCCAAAAAGATATGCTCTTCGCGGTAACAAATTCGTTCCTCATTCCAATAGAAACCAAAAGGTGTAAAAGAATATGTGTGGTGGTCTTTGATGCAGTATTGAAGTCTTTTGCTGGAAGATAATTCTTTGAGCTTCGCTATATTCTTCTCTCTGGCCATCTTTTTCTTCAAAGAGGACTGCACTCCAATATTCATTACTAGCATCAGTCTGCAATACTTTTTTTCCATTTTATTCCTTGAGAGTAGCCAAAGTTGATCGCGAATCCAGAGTTAGTATAATACAATGTAAGGTGGGGTTTTATAGTAGTGATACCTAACCCTAAATAAGGTAAAATATAAGTACTAATAGGGCCATAGACATACAATTCAAGGCGGTAGTATACTAAACACTAACTAGGAAACTATAAACCTTAGGCGAGGAGATGTATGTCCTGCGCCCTGTAATCAAACCGTCGAAACAGTCGTTGGCTCTAGAAGCGGGCGTATATCTTCAGTGCTCGGTGACTTGTAATCTCGCCAGCTGGACTCGTATCCCCGTAATAATAAGTGTCATATTTTTTCCCACACAATCAGTCCCCTCCACTTGCTGAGTGCTGATGTAAGCAGTCAGAAAGTGAAAACAGCGTGATGTGAAAAGATATCTCACTAACTCCTTGAAATTCACAGTCTATATGACCAAGAATGATATTGAACTCTTCGAGAACTTCGCGTGCTTACTTCTGATTGGTTGATGTCGATGTCACGCACCTTTTGCAGGAACTGCCATTAACTGCTTCAAATTGTTTCATATCCCTCGCCATAATTACGTGTGACCGTTTCGTGCCTCATCCTTATCTCTTTCTGTATATAAATAGTGACTTCATGACAGCGGGAAAGTCACAACTATTCTTCAAAAAATAATTCGCTTATTCAGCAATTTCTTATGATAGCGAGTTGCTTTTAAGAATATTTTTCCTTTGACCTGGTTTGATATTCCCAGAAAACCTTCTTTGTTCTGAATGGATGTTGCGTGAAGGATGAAACTCATCTACAGTTATCTTCTCTTTTCTCTTCATCGATGAGGGAATGAAAGAAGTCCCCCGAGTCATGAAGTTTGATCGGGATTCTAATGATGTCCTTCCAAATGTCTCCATTGTTTCACGTGCACTGATTACGTTGCACTCATCTTGTAACACAGTGGTTGCTGTGATATTCTTCTTGTCATGCGGGGACAGGACACTTAATCCTTTCAGCTTCCGTGTGGCTTCTCTGACAGGATACCTCATGTGTCCAGGTCGTTCCTTCAAAGGTACTGGGCTAGTGATCCATTGCTCGGCTCCATCTCATGGCATGAAAGAGGATTTAGATTCAGAAAGGTGGTTGGCTAAGGTGTTATTGAACTTCGAAGTCCTTCGTAGTTCATGGCTTTAACCTTAGTTATCTGCTTCAGCTGAACCGTATTCTACCGCTCCATCAGCCGTTGGCTGTGGGATATTCGAGGGAAGAGGCTCCTTCGTGATGGATTCCCAACTCAAGACTTTCTGTTCTCGGCGAACTTCTGTTTGCGCTTGAAGATCTGCAGGGCTGTGCGCTCCGGTTTGGCCAGTTGAGGTTGAAGCGATGATCAAGCTTCGCTGCTAGTCTTCTAGTTTCTCTTCAAGTTCAATGGATGAGATGAGGGAAGGTCAGACATGTACTCAGGTGCTTCTGGGATCCCCTGCTTTGATCAAGCAGACAAGCTTTGGTTACATCAACGGCCGTATACCTATTACCTTGAAAGAATGCTCGGGCCGACATATCTCGGGCTGTCAAAATAAAAGAAGAACTCCGGACTGTTTACAGCGTATAGCTACAATCCAGATGAAGGATTTTTCAGCCATGTTAATCCTGAGGAGCTCTTTGTTTTTAGTCTTCCGTTTCCTTTTTTGCTACAGTTGTTATAAACAAATATTGTATTCAGGAAGAACAAAATATATATTATGAGCCTACAGGCTGTTTGTTATTAATGAAACGAATGTTCATCAATACTTCATACGTACTTGTATTATTACATGTTTCGTAATGTGTAACCAAGCAGTATGTTTGTGTACCTAGATATTAGATAGCTTCTGGTCGTCTGACTGTTTTAGTCATTTAAGAACGTGTGCCAGTGTGCCTGCCTTGAGCAACTACGTCCCTTGTGCATCGATAAACGACTGCTAGGTTGCATCCGTAGCAAATGGCTGCTTGCGCCCATAATGGGACGACTTTAGCCCGTGTGAAATGGTTCTTTTGCGTTTTGAGACAAAACGTTTTCGCTTAGTACTCGAGTATTTAAGGCTTTCTGGAACTATGCAGACAGGCGTCCCCATTAGCGTGTAGGTGCAATTGTTGATTTAACGAGATCAACGCTCGATTAATGCTTGGTAGTTGAGTTAGACGTGGTCTAACTCTAAGCGAGTAGTGTACTCTTCTTTTTGTAGCAAAAAGTGAGTGTATTACTTCAACTTAGGTCTGGTCGGGGCTACGAATAGTTGGATCATAGATGGATCTAAATAAATGAGTAAAACTGACTAATTAAGATAGTAGTTTTAATGATAGAAGAGGTGCAGGGCCTGTTATGTTGTGGGTGAAAACCCGTAACATGTCTGATAAATATCATAAACAAAAGGAAATAACAAAAACAAAGTAAATGTTTTCTCAAGCAAAGGTACTTCATGTTTGATCCTTGAAAGATTTGGGGTCATTCATTTGGGCTTCCCTATTTAAGGATGCCGAGCCTTGAAAGTCATCCCTCGGGTTGTTGACGACCCTGTGGTACAGCTGCTCACCGGTCAAGCAATAGTGAACTACCTATTTCTGCAAGTAAATGCTTTCTAACTTGTCCTAGCGAAGATCTCATTTGCTCAGATAGTTTACTAGCGCATCACGCTGCCCTGAAGGATCCTGTATCTGGAACTTCAAGGTTCTTCAGGCCTGCGGGGGTGAATTCAACTCTCATCTGCCAATTGTCCGAGTCTCCGGATGCCTCGGCGTCTCCTGAGATTTCTTCTTGGTAGATGAATTCTCACGAATGAAAGTTTTTCAAGATTGCCCTGATTTTTTTCTTTCAATCCGGCTCGCAGATGTCCTCAACTACGAAGATTTTCCTTAGTTGATTAACCATCAGCTGAGATTTGTTGTACAAGCTGATCTCCCTGGCCCCCAGTGTGTAGGGCAAGTCGGGGCTTGAGTTATGGCTTCACACTCTGCTTCGTCGTCACTGGCTTTTATGGCTTGATGGTAGACCATTCCATATGGTGTTGTGATCCACAAATTGATCTTCTCCACGTTGGGATTCATTCCTGTATGAATTTCTCAATGGCCGTACTCGCTTACTGCTTCATCCCTTAGTGATTCTTAAGCCTTCCGTTCCAGTTCTTCTACAAAATTTGAGGTAAAACCTTCCAACGCCTGTGTCTTGACATCTGTATGAGGTTGATAGATGATGTCGTACTCTCCTAACTCTTCAACCCACTTTGCCATATCTTTCGACAGACCGGGCTTATACAGAATGGCTTGCAATAATGTCAAAGCGACTAAACTGATCGAGTATTCTTGAAAGTACGAGAGCAGTTCTCATGTGGCCATTACCACGATCGCTATAAACTGGAGCTGCAAGGGCAAAAACTTGTCAATGCTTTGCGGCATCCTGCTGGCGTACTTGATGAGAAACTGCTGTCCATTCTTTTCTTGTACAAGGACCGCATTCCAAGCTATTTCAGGTATTAAATGTATAATAGTAGGTGCTCACCTGTCTCTGGCTCGGTTATGATTGGAATCTGTAGAAGTTGGATGTTCGTCTGAGCCATCGTCACATAACATTGTATCAGCCAGAGGGGGTCCTCCTTGCTTCCGTAGTACCTCAGAGAGATGACACACCAATTCAGTTGCTCTTGGGGCTAGTTGATCCATCAACGCCAATCGACCTTGCAGCTTGCTGAGTTCCTCCCTGACCTCTCGCACTAAAGCCTCAATAAATTTTGACTCGGAAGATGTAATCCCGTCTGAGGTAAGGCGACATTGTTCGGGGAAAGGCCGCTCATCTCGTAGGTCGGCGACCCCATGCAGGGTTGGGTATTTGAAGACCTGATGAAGTGTTGAGGGCACTCCCCTGATGTCGTGTATCCATGGCTATCCCAGGATTACATCATACGGGAGATTGAAATTCATCACCTGGAAAATTATTGTGCTCGTCACGCCCGACATATGGACCGATAGAGCTAGTTCCCCAGTGGATGCTTCTCGGATTCCGTGTAAACCTATTATGTTTTGAGTACTCGAGGATATTTGGGGACAATGGCTGAACTTGTATAATATCTCCCTCAAATAATATTAGCACTGCTTCCCGAGTCGATACGAGCACACTGAATGTGCACGTCGGATACTTCCACAGGTACAACGAGGTCTCCTTGGTTGTCTGCTTGCTCCTCCAGGTCGAATGGAATAGACTCAAATGTTATCCCGATCATTGCAGTCCCCCGGGCCGAATCCGACCGTTCGTCTGCAAAGATTGTGTTGATAGTCTTCAGGTTGTCAGACTCTGAACCTTTAAAATGGCGGGGCCCTTCTTCCAGCAGCTCCTTATGATGTCCTTCCTTTAGCAAGTATTCAATATCGATCATCAAGGCTTTGCAATCGACCGTTGCATGGCCCCTGCTGCGATGAAAGTTGCAATAGGGTGCTGTGTTTCTTCCTGTAGATCTTTTTATGTTAGGTGGCCATCGAACCCTAAGGCCCAGCTTACCAAAGTGATTGGCGACTAGGCCCACAACATTGACACGAAGACCAAAGTCCTTGAAATTCCGGGGTTCTGTTCGCTTCTCTTGGGATTTTGATGCTCGAGAATTATTCTGCCGCTCTGCACCCGCTTGATTTTGAACCTTTAGCTTCATCCTTCTACCATCCCTCTCACCTTCTAGGGACGGGCTTCCCAGTCACTTCGTTCGCTCGTCCTCGGGATTATGAGAACGGTATGGTTCCAAATGGAGTTTCTCAGTATACCTCTGATGTAGAGCACTCCAGATACTGGGTGTTGAGTCAAACTCCACTACAATTCTCGGGTAGCTAAAGATCCCTTTGAATTCAAGTTTTTGCCGAAGGCTACCACAGCAATATTACAGGGACTGGAGGGAGTTCCATGCGTTCCTTCTGAAATCTATCGAGGTAACCCTTCAGTAATTCATTGTCACATTGTCGTATCTCGAAGATGTCTTCCATACGCTTCTCCCACTTGTGGGCACTAGAATGCGCTTTCTTGAACAAGTCTTGCATCTGAGTGAACGATTCGATGGATCCCATTGGTAGCGGAGTGTACCAAGCAAGGGCTCTTTTGGTCAGGGTTGAGCCAAATCTTTTCACCAGAGCAAACTGGATTTCTTCTTTAGTAATCTTGTTACTCTTCAGAGCCGTATAGTAAGCAGCAATGTGCTCGTCTGGATCGGTCATTCTGTCATACTTCAAGTTATCTGGCAAGCAAAAGTGCTTTGGTATGCGGAGCAGCGCTGTGCTCGCTTTGTAAGCATGTTTGTAGAACTTCTGCTCATCTACCACGATAACTTGGGGTGGAGCACCCGACACGTTAGCGATCCGGTCATTGATGGCCTTCATCTCCTTTATGAGATCCTGAATGACAGGGGTTCCCTTAAGGTCCTGATTGTTGATTGTCGTTGATCCTCCAGGGGCAACATCCATGTTGAGCCTACGATTGGTAAGTGATACTGGCGAGTTGTCCGTGGGCATCTGTCCTCGCTGGGACGATGGCCTATGATACGAACCATCAAACATTGCTACCAATCTCTGGGATATCCCTTCAGCTATGTTGTTTGAGTTCTGCTCGGATGCAGTTTTAAGGATGTCCAAGAGAGCCTCTGAACTCCGAATTACCTCCTGGCGGTTGATCACCTTCACCATCGCTGGCAATAGGGATAGACTCATGAGACGAATCCTTTGGCTGCTCAATATGATCCTTTTATTGTATGCTAGGATAGCTGAGATCCTTTGCAGACTCGTCTGCTACGTCTGTGGTGTGAAAGTATAAGAGGGGGTGAATTATAAATTTGTATCCTTTTTTAAACAGTTTCAGTCGAATAATGAGTCGACTAACTCTAAAGAAGTCAAGAATAATAAGTAAGGTGCAGAAAATTAAAGGACACAGTAGAATTTTATACTGATTCGGAACCAATGTGGTTCCTAGTCCAGTCCCCTTGGGTTACAAGGGATTTATCTCTTCAGCTCAAGTTTTCTTCAAAGCACAACTTGGATGGTTTTTCCTTACGTTCACCACCGGTATTGACTTGTAGTTTTTATCACTCCGCTCACAACTAACGTCTAACAGTTGGTTTTACAAGATTATAACCAACTCACTTGACACTAACCTTACTTTCTCTCTTGAGTCTCTTTTCTTTTTTTTCTTGTACAATAGTAGACTCTCAAGAATACAATGTTTCAAGACTTAAAAGAGATTGTTAGAAAGTTGTAGGTTGCATGAGAGATTGAGTGAAGGCTGCCTTGAATATATAGCTTCAAGTCTTTAGTGTGAACGTATATTCTCGTCAGTGAAGATTCTGATTCTCAATCTTGATTTCCTTGTGTGAAGAGATAAGGTGACCCAAGAATATTGATCCCCACAAGGGTTTAGATTTATTCCTTGTGAGAATAAGGTGAGAGCCTTTTAATGATCCTGATTCTTTCCATCTTGAACTCGATCTCTTTTACTGAATTAATTTTCCAAATCTCCAGTCACACGTAGTTAGTCAACTTTCCATCCATAGAGGATCCTTGATTGATGCGCGTATCAGCCTCTTGCCTTGTATGCCTTGCCACAGAATCTTCCTTGTAGGAATTTGCTCGTTCCCTTTTGTCTTGGAGTATGTGTGTGACCTACAAAATATTGCAACTTGCTTAGTCATCAATTTATAGGTTTTTAAAGATTTATTGTTATCATCAAAACATAATTCAACATGGTGTTCTTCGGAACGCTGCTACAATCATCTGATATGATTGCGCTTTTTCCTTCGTAGAATACCTACAATTGCCTGGGCCCCACGGTGCGCGCCAAACTGTTTATGCCTAAATTTGTACATCTAGATTAAATAATTAATTATGAATGAGGTCACAAGCAATATGGTAAATTATGATGGAAAAGTAAGTAAATACGTAAAAATAAAGACAAGTAAATAAACGAGAAATAATTAAGAAAGCAAAGTAAATCTTATTCCTTGAGAGTAGCCGAAGTTGATGGTGAATCCAGAGTTAGTACAATACAATATAAGGAAGGGTATTTATAGTAGTGATACCAACCCCAAATAAGGTAAAATATAAGTACTAATAGGGCCATGGGCATACAATTCAAGGCGGCGGTATACTAAACCTTAACTAGGAAACTATAAACCCTAGGCGATGGGATGTGTGCCTTGCGCCTTGTGACTAAACCGCCTCGTATATCCACAGTGCCTGGTGACTTGTAGGATAAGTCTAGTCTCGCCAGCTGGACTCGTATCCCCGTAATAATAGGTGACATATTTTTGCCCACACATTCTCAAACTACGCTTCGAGGCGCGATGTGTAGGTATTCCAATTTGGATTCGATTTTGCACTTAGATTGCCATATTCTCCAAATTTTTTTATGTAAGCAGAACTGTGCACGGTCTGATTCCGACGGTGGGATACGTAGGCGCCTGTATCGAGTTTGACTCTTTATTATTTAAATTTTTATTTTTCTCGAGGAGGACAACTGAGACATTTTTACAAAGCACGTTGAAGACATTGAAGAAGATAACTGGGCAAATTTTGTAAGATAACTGGGGCAAAATTTTGCAAGAGCAGCATTGGATGTCGGAAGCTAAGGTGGCAAGAGCATTGAAAGTTGGTTTAGCAAACAGTACAAAGTTTAAGACAAATGGCGTTCAGTTTATTTTAAGATATGTCACAAGTTTAAGTCGAGACATAAATTTTAAAATGCATCTTAGTTTTCATAAAATATTTGCATGGTTGATTTACTTACTATATTTTATCAAACCTACTTTACTTTGCCTTTATTCTCAAAATTTTTATGCTATTGAGTTCTTGAGCCAAGTTTTTGAGTATGATTCGCTAATTCAAGTTTGAAGAAGAACAAGCAGCAACAACAAGATCAAAATCAAGATTCAGGTCAACACTAACACTATATACAACTTGAATAGTATCGAAATTCCATTTCCAATCAACGATATCTTAAAAATTCGCATACAATCAGTCACTATAATTGATATAACCCAGACAAAATATGTGATGTAGGTTGTATAAAATAAAAATTCTTAAACATTTGTTATGTCAATATTAGTAGCACCACTTTGAGCTAATTTGGTAAGAAAGTAGCACAAGACCTAATGTCAGAGGAATTTATGATTTGAAGGACCTAAAAAACTAAATATCATAATTGAGTTTTAATTTTTTGAGAATCCTACCATGAGCTGAGTCGATTCATGTGAACTTACGTATTGAGATATTAGAGAAATAATTTGTTTATTTGTCACACATTTCTAATGCATGCAACTCATTTATGTCTAAATCATTTTCTTTTGCTGAATATGCTAAAATCTCTTTAAAAAAATGGTAACACCCGAATAGTGATTGTACATGTATAAAACGTCTCATTTAAGAGTTAAACTGCAAATAAGACACATTAATTATTTGTCATATTTCAGTTACACAACGGTTTTGACTTTAAATTAAACTCAATCTTTCAATCTATTTATTTGGGTCTTATCTTTTACTAATGTCCCGTCTAAAAACATAATACAAAATAATAAAAAATAAAAGATAATGTGCAGTGACAATAGAAGTATAGAATACTAATACTATAGATTACAAGACTCATTTACAAAATCACATTAATTATTTTAAGATTATAATAGATTTAATCAAATGACCTAAGATTTCGTAATATAATACTTTCTCCGTCTCAATTCATGCGATTTTCAAATATTAAACAACAATAACATACCCCAATTTATTCCACAGTGGTGTTTGGGGAAAATGAGATGTATGCAAACTTTACCCCACCAAAATGGAGAGGCTATTTCTGATAGACCCCGGCTAGAAGAAATAAGCACTTGCAAATATAAAATTACCCCAAAATATGACCAACTTGTATAAGCAAACAGTATTTCGAAAAACATGTGTGTAAAAATGCGAATTTCTATAACAAGTGGCTACTTCATTACTCATTTGTCATAGTTCTTTGACACGGCGTTTAAACAAAGAGGGCCAATCTAGAGTATTAGTATCAAATTAGGAAAAAAGAAAAGAAAATATCCAATCTCGTTTAATAATTTTCCAAAAGAAGTAGAATAGGATTACATTCTTAAGAAGCAAAATTATTAATTTATTATAATACGAAATTGACGGAAGTGCCAAAACAAAGGGACTATAAACGTTGTGATCAGTTAAATTGAGGAAATCGGTGCTCTCTCAACGGCTTTTGTCACTTTCCTCTGGTGACTCCTTTTTCTCGTTTTGGCATTTTCACAAACACATTCACTTCATTTTGTGTAAACTCCAAGCCCTAGTATTATTTCATTTATTAAAGTGTTTATGAATTCTTGCTCACATTTTAATTTTGTTTGATTTTATTTGTCTATTCTTTATACTGTTTTGGACTGGAATTTGCGAAGATTAATAACCATTTGTATGTTTCGCTTAATTAAATTTATTTTTTCATGACATTTAGTTTGTTTTGTGTGTGGTAGAGGTTTCAATGTTTATAGAGTTTTCCTTGTGATGTGTGGGTTAGACGCATATCACACGTTCGTACATCCACACACAAAAAGCCTGGTATTTAAGTGGGGAAGGGTAGAGGGAAAGCCCATTATCCATCGAGTTTTGAATCTTACTCCACTAGCCATCAGGAATTTATCGGTTATAATAGAAAATGAAATTTGAATCTTTATTCCTTGTTGGTGGTGGTGGTTGTGGTGTTATTGTTTTTTTGTTCTTCTTTGTTGTTGGTGTTTGTCGAAAAATTACAATGTTTATATAGGTAAAAAATAAATTTTATATAGATATATACAAGTTTTGAGTCCCATTAGCGACAAAAGATTCTCCAGCCTACTGTTGAAGGGGTATCAAATTTATGACTAAGGTCCTTGGTCGAGTCCCATGCACAACAACTATATTTTTTGAGACTCCTTGGCAAAAATTCTGTGTCCGCCACTAGGTGGTGTTGTTGTTATTGATAGAAGATTGAATGTGTATCATTTTTTTGGGCGGTCTCCTCATCCTATGTGTGATTGCAGAAAATGGCTAGCTTGGTGGAGAGGCTACGCGTGCGGTCAGATCGAAAACCTGTTTACAATTTAGATGAGTCTGATGAGGAAGCTGTTATGAAGCCTGGGAAGTCTAGGAAAGCGCGGTCAGATCGAAAACCTGTTTACACTTTAGATGAGTCTGATGATGAAGCTGATATGAAGCCTGGAAAGTCTAGGACTAAGAGGGAGGAAATCGAGAAAATTGTTCGACCTGATGCGGTAAACTGCTTGTAGATTAGGCTATGTGTAGTTCTTTTACCATTTTGTTTACTTGGTATTTCCCCTAGTAGGATTCTTTCTTCGGACGTTATAATTCACTCCATTTCTTCTACAACACTGAATTGCCTTTAGAAGTTGCTCTGGTGTATTGAGTTTTTTACTGGCTAATTCTTTTACCATCTCTTTCCTTGACTTTTTCTAGCAGGTATCTTGCTCCCAACCTATTATTCATTTTTGTGAGTCTACGTGTGAGAATTGTCTTTAGAAATCTATTTACAGCTTCAAGATATGTCTTAGAGAGACTAGACACAGCTTGAGCTTAAGCTTCGTTATCATAGGGAAACTTGTACCTTTTTTTTGTCTGTCTTGCTGACTTAATTCGCAGCTAATTTAATCCTGCTTGATGTGTATGCTTGTAGGAAAACAAATAAAATTTTATACTACTTTCTTGAAATTGTTAAAATAGCACCACCAGTGTCAAGCACGTTGATAAAATTGAGCAATTGATATGCCCAGTTTCTCTGTTATATGGTGTCTGTACAAAAATCTGGGATCGTAGACTGCTCTCTGCTTGCTTCCTTTCAGTTTTGCTGAATTCCTTTGAATTGTAACTATTGCACCTTGATCTTTTATGAAAGTATTTGTCTCTGTTGGTACCTTCTAGTTTCTTTCAGAAGGATATTACACTAGAGGAGAATGCATGACTTACTTAGCAGTAGCGATAAGCAGTGCATCCTATAGCATCACAGTATCCTCCAAGATGAAGAGTTAGGATTACTGTCTCTTATGATATACCTGAAGAATTTCATGACGAGAGGAACTGATTTTGAGTATTATTACGGTGTGTCAAGTTAGTAAACACTTGTACCATCTGAATGTGTATATTCAAAGACGAAAGAAGAGACATCATTTCAAGTTTCATAGTACTGTCTCTTATGATATACCCGAGGAGTTTCTTGACGAGAGGAGCTGATTTTGAGGACTATCACGGTCTGTCAATTTAGTAAATATTTGTACCATCTCAAATGTGTATATTCAAGGATGAAAGGGCTGATTTTGAGGATTATCTGGTGATGGAATGCATATTGAGTTTTTGTTCGGCGGGAGGTATCTTGCAACTATTAAATGGAACTCTAACTTGTGAAATTTCACACGAATAGAAGAAACTGATCTCTAACATACTTTACGGAAAAGAAACTGATATTCAGTATTTTTCTGTCTTTGACAATGCGATTTAAGTGTGTTAATTCATAAAAGGAAATTTATTATATTAAATGTTACTCCATTTGTTCTAATTTTGTATGCTACTCATTCTCTTTTTGGGGTGTTTCAAAATGTTTGACACTATTCTAAATGAAATATTATTCTTTCACTAGTTTCAAGAATTTATACTCATTTAACTAATCATGTTTGAACTTTGATTTAGTGTTCTATCCATCAAGTGAATATCCAACTGCTACATCAATGTTTCTTACAATGCGCATGTAAGCTAATAGTTTAAACTAGCCAAAACATGATAATTTGCAAAGTGTGATTATAAGCTTATAAGCCCGCTATCTGGTTAGCAATCCAATTCTTAATTCTATCACATTATGATCAAGTTCTTAACTTGATCACATGCAGTGGTGCTTAGGATATATCTCCGTTGTTGGTTTGATAGCCTGGAGATTTCATTTAGATTGAGCCATCTTATCTTCATCTGTCCTATCACATTATCTTATTGATACTTTTTCTAGTTTCTCAAATGAATCATGTAACATGATCTTCACATTTATTTATAAGTTCAGCCAAGTCCAGCTTTTGAGGTTAGATACAGAAACTGAACATGTTTCGGCAATTCTGGTACAATAAGCTTGATGAATGTGTGAGAAGTATATTTACGTATACAATTTTTTAGGAGTTTCAGGAACTTAGAATGATCATTTTTGGAATGTGATTAACCTGTTAGCTATTACTGCCTCCAAGGAAAGTTTGTTGCACCCAGGGGTGTGGTCTAGTGGTCAGTAAAGTGGATTGAGAGGGTTGAGAACCACTCGGGTTCAAATCCCAGCGGAGACAAAAAAATACTTGGTCTTTCTTCCCATCTATCTAAGCCATGGTGGGTAGAGTTAGCTGGTACCTTGTTGCTGGTGGGAGGTGGCAGGTATCTAGTGGAATTAGTCGAGGCGCACACAAACAGACCCGGACACCACCGTCATAAAAAAAAGTTTGTTTGACTTCACGGTCCAAGCTTTCTTATAAAAAACATAAACCTCGCAGTCCAAAGTTATCGCTAAAAAGCTTGTGGGTTTTTTCCTCTTCTGTAGAAATATAATTTAAAGTTATTACTCTTGGTTTTTGTTGTGAACCATACGCTAGAGCTGAAATAAATGCAGCTAACTTATTAGTAAGTAATCATAGACATGTCATGCTTTGTACAATATGAATAAAGGTAGTTCGGGTTTTTTGATCCAGCCACAAATGGTTTCTAGTTCAGTGCTAATAAAAGTCTCTGTAAAAGCTTGTACATGTGACTCATGCTCAATGCGATCAGTACTCATAATTGTGTTTGGAAAGTGAAGTATGATAGTGAAGACCTATAGAGATTAGAGAATGATTTGATACAGAAGATGCAGATGTTACAGGTTCATTTAATCTCCACACTTGACATGCCAGATTTAATGTCAAGTATATATAGAAAATTCTTAGAATAACAGTATTAAGTGCACATAGTAACTTCAGTATATTAGTTTGATCCTATTTAATTGCGCAAGCATTATCTTCTATAGTAAAAGCTGTCATGTATTAAATAAATTTCTGAAAAAAAACTAGATACTAGGAGTCTAGGACACACATGGATTTTGGCTAATTTTTGGAGGATTAATGCATAGTTTTGTAAATCTAACACCAGCGTAGTGTACGATTGCTTTATTTATGCAATTTTTTGCCTTATCTATATATATATATATATATATATATATATATATATATATATATATATATATATAGTGTTAAAAAAGATAACTAAATACAAAGGCACACTCTGCTGTGTGTCAATAAATTATATTTGGATAAACTCTAATGAAAAATAATAACTCGGGAGGCAATAAAGCTGGATGGTGCTGGAGAAAGGAAGGAACATGGAATCAAGGGAAACAACCAACAGCTTAATATAGTGAGCGTTTTAACCTCCCTCCAATTTTTTCTTTGTGGTGGGTGTTACAAGGATATTATTTGAAGAAAAATGTAACAAGCTTCATAACAGAGTAATGCCACAATTAGTAATATATTCTATAGATACAAATTCGGACAGTTAGAAACATGGGATGTTTCAAACTTCTACATTTGAAGATATTGAGAAATGATAGCAGATGTACGACAATTTTTTCGAACACTATTCAGTGTATCTTTAGAAGTTGCATATCCTAGCCTATGTTCACTTTTAGTTAAATCTCTTTCTATACCCAGTTATCTGTAAAGAAACATTTCTTCACAAAGATAAGTGATCATACTCATCATTATATGGACTTTCGAGCCTTACCACAGTTACGTTTTATGTGGCCGATATAGTTAAGACTGTTAGTCAACTTATCATAGCTATCTTCATACGGTCAAATGGAGTGTCTTAACATGTATCTAAGTATGCATAGCGGTTGTTACGTGGGCACATATTGCCTTCTTGTAAGTGCCTGAGCTCCTGGATGGCAGCCAGAATTAGTTCTACTCTAAAAGTCCGATTAAGGATTATCATCTTTGGACCGTAGGAGATGGAATTACTTCGATGGTTTGTGTAAGTCTTTTTCTTTCACTAATTACTACTATTTCAGATACGTCATGGTACAGGATTATTTGGACTACAAGATCAAACCAGATTATAGAGCAAGATTTTATAAGTAGTAGTTAACAAATCGGAATTCAATTTCTCACTTATATGTTTGTACCTTATACGACGTGTCTGTCCTAGTACATCTATACTCAAATTCTGCACCTATTGGACTGGGGAACCTATCAATAAGCTTTACGACAGCTGTTTCATTTATTTGGTTGTGTCACTGGTATCTCCTAATTAACTTAAAACAGTGAAAGCAATTTATTCAAAGACCCTTTTGCCCATGTGCTTCCTTCTGTAAATTCGGATAGTCATTTGCCATACTTAGGGGATTTTAAGTAATTATTTCAAGTTACGACTTGAACATCTCAATTTCTATCTCTTTCAGTATAAATTGATGAAATCTTCTTAAAGTCGAATCTTTCCCTTCTGTTGTTCATGTATATGTACTTTTATGCATCTAAATTTGAACGACATTTTCCAAAACTCGAGTAAAAAGGAAAAGACAATGCTGTTGGTTTACCCCTTAATTTGACCCTCGCTTTGGACAATTGTGCACCCTAAATTCTTAAATTAATAGGTATCAAGTAAAAGTTCTATGATTGAGATATTTGAAAAGTCTGATGATGCCATACTGGATGTACAGGACATTCAATTTAATAGCTGCTAGAGTAACGCTACTGGTTCTGTAGGTGCCGTACTCAGATTCGGATGTTAGTTTCTTTGGCTTTAGAAAACATTGAGAGGCTAAAATAGTCGAGTCATAAATTTTCTATCCAATTATTGAACAAGTAATACCTTCTTTAGCTATCAATTTCATTTGCAAAGCCTTCGTAGTCTTTTTTTGCTTCCAATTCTGTACTTCTTCTCGTGCATTAGTAAATGTGTTATTGCCTGCTTCATATGCTTTCCATTCTTGGATTTAGTTGAAATTTACTTTTGTTCCTCATTAGGTAATACAGATCTACTCTAGCTCATTGACATGTCATATGAATTTGATGTGCCGTGTATCTCTTTTGGGCGAACAACTTGTCGATTGGATCGAACAAAATGATAATTGCCAAATGTATAATTCCTTTTTTTGCTGTTTGAGTGGATCAGTGAAAAGGAGGGTGTTTTTTTTTTTTTTTTTTTTTTGGTGTGTGTGTGTGTGTGTTTGTTTGTTTGTTTTTTTGTAATAGATAAATTAGTCATTCATGCCCTCATTTGATCATACTAGGTCATTGACATATCCTTTTTTGTTGTTTATTTGACCCCTGGAATGGATTGGTTCCTCTTTCTCACGATCAGGGTCCTCTTCACCATAGGGTTTTTCTTGCTCACCTGTAACTCCTCTATTATTGGTTCATTTTCCGTATGGCTGCTAGGGATTAAGTTTTAAAAAAAGAGAAGGTTTTTCTTTACTCATGGTCTGGTGGTGTTCCCCAATAGACTGATGAAGAGTTGTACTAAATAGAATCATTTGCATTTCCTTTTGTCTTGGATTAGTTACAGGTATCCAGGTTGTTTTACGGAGTTTGCTCATATTTTGCGAATAAACAACGCAATAGCTCCGTTCATAAACACATGCCGATACATAGTGATACAATGGTCTAGTTTGGTTGCTAATTCTCGGAAATATGTTTCCTTTCATAGTGTTTCATTTTAATGATCTTTATTTTTTTTTACTTATACCAGAAATAACAATGTAAATTGACTCTTTTGATAGAAAGACGAGTCCTGTCAAGCTTGTGGAGGAGATGGTGATCTTTTGTACTGTGAAACGTGCAACTATTCTTACCATCCCAAGTGTTTAGTTCCACCACTAAAGGCTCCTTTTCCTAGCAGCTGGTGGTGTCCCGAATGTGTATGTACCCATTCCTCTATCAAATATATGTATTTCAACAGGGATTTTGATACTGTCATTATTTCCCTCCCTCTTTAATTTACTCTAATGTTGCCATTTTTCTGTAGGTGAGTCCCCTGAATGACATTGACAAGATATTGGACTGTGAAAAGCGCCCTACTGTTGATGATAATGATGGGTCGAAGCAAGTATTTGTCAAACAGTACCTTGTCAAGTGGAAAGGATTGTCTTATCTTCACTGCACATGGTATTATTATTTTTAGTTATTATGCCTTTCGTCTACTATTTTATTAGCTCTAGGAGCCCGTTTGGGTGAGCTTAAAAGTGGCTTATAAGCTTATAAGCCTATTAGTAAATGTTTGGTAATTCAAAAATTCATGGGCTTATAAGCCCTTATTTGCTTAAAAAAAGCCAATTCCTAACTTCTCAAAAAGTGACTTATAAGCCACTTTTAGCTTATAAGCTGCTTGAATAAGCTCACCCAAACGGGCTTTAGATCTGTTTAACTACGTATGACAGTTCTATAGCAAGTTAGCAACTAGGAGTATCTTTTAGTGCTTATAGCTTTGCTCTACATTTCACCTTTGTGCTTGTTTTTGTAAATGATCAGTTTAATAAGTTTTGTTCTTCACTTTCAAACCCTTTGACAGCTTCATTAGTATTTATTTTAAGTTATATTTTTCTTTAACTATTGCAGGGTGCCAGAAAAAGAGTTTGTAAAAGCTTACAAAGCGCTTCCTCGTTTGAAGACTAAAGTGAATAACTTCCATCGCCAAATGTTGTCAATGACCAACACTGAAGAGGAATACGTCGCGATCCGACCTGAGTGGACTACTGTCGATCGAGTTCTTGCTTGCAGGTGCTTCTAAAGTATTGACTAGTAGAGGTTCAGTTGAGCTGTTTTATCTCCAAAAATAAAAAAAAAAGAGTTTAGCTGTTAACTAGTTCTCACTGTTCAATGCTTTTCTTTCCCTTCTGAAATTAGTTACTTCCTGTTAATGCATGTGAAGCTGATAACACTTGTTTGAGATCCTTATCAGAAAAAAAAAAAAAAACCTTGTTCGAGATGTTAAGGTTAGCTTAAGGTTGGGCGTGATTTTACTGTTGAGATGAAATCATTATTTGTGTGGGCCGGAAGCTCCGTGTAAAAAGATGAAACATTCATTAGCTATGGATTGTAAGGATGTAATTGAACATGACTAATATTGGAAGTGACTTTTGTCCATACAGTGGCGTTCCATAAGTGATAAAGCATTTTCTACTCCTCTCTTGTTTTAATGGCGGGTAAGTTTTCTTTGATCTAGTTGTTCCTTAATCTCTGGGGTTGTGAATATGCTGCTGGAGATAGAAGTGTGTTATGACTGTGGTCGTTATTGTGACTTGTGAAGGTAATTAGTTGGGGGAGGTAGTGCTGCAGATGCTAATAGTTCGAGTTTATCAAGGTCCTGCACGACATGTGTGCAGAAGTTGTTTCTTTTGGGGGGGGGGGGGGGAGGTGTTACTTGCAAAGTTGTCGCTGTCTGCAGAAGAAACTTTACAAAATCTGCCAAGTTCTGATTTTTGATAATACAAATTGTAATCCTAACCTAATACGGGAACAGTTGAGTTGAGTTAGCTATTTTTGATGGATGGTCAAAATGTCAAAAGCCTAACTATCAAGGAAAAAGTATATATTGTTCAATTAGTATGTTCTAGTCTGTTGGGTATCTCATAGGTAATGCCAAGAATTATAAGAAGTTGATGTTCAGTTATTTGAGGTAGGAGGAGGAGAAGGTTCAGGGCATGTGCTGTTTCTCCTTCAACACTTATGTGGGTTATTTGGAGAGAATGAAACATGAGAGCTTTTGAAGGGTAGATATGAATTTTGTACAATTGAGAAGTAGCCTCTTATCCCTTATTTCCTTTTGGTGCACCCATGAAGTTTCTGTTTGTATAAGATTGGGTGACTTTTGTAGAAAATCATATTCTTTGCAGGTTTATGGTTTTGTGTACCTCTTGTATGTGGCCACTTTTGATTTGGCCCTACATTAATGCAATTTATTTAGTTCACCAAAAAGAATTTCTCTGGTCTGTTCGGTCCCTTGTATTTGATGAAGATAGGTTTCTATCTCCGTTAGAATGAATTCTGACCCACCATAACCTTTTGCGCGAATAAGAAGAAAAAGAAGAAGAAACTGCTTTTTTTGGAATTTAACAACTAACCGTTTATTTGTTTCTTTATTTTTAACTAAAAGCCGTTATGTGGATACGATGGAAAGAGAGAAATATGAGAGCTTTTGAAGGAGTAGAGAGTGATTTTGTTAATTTGAAAATATTTTTTTCTTTTCTAGTTTCTTTTTGGTGTACCCATGAGGTGCCGATGTGTATAGATGATTGGGTATCTGTTGTAGAGAACTATGTTTTGGTGCAGGTTCTTTACCTTTTAGTATACTACTTGTTACGAGGTTTTCCCTTTCATTATGAATAAAACATTTACTTAACCAATTTTTTTTTATTTTAACTAAAATGGAGAAGGCTGAGGAACTCTAGATAAGAAAGAGAGGAAGAAGTATTCTTACGGTAGGGACGCAAACCCTTGGCTTTTATACATGTAAACAATAAAGAATGACAAAATAGAGATGTTGGGATGAATTGCTTTATAATTCTATGGTTTAAATAGTGTCTACAAGTGATCCTAAAAAGGAAGTAACTTCGCTTCCTAATTACACAATTATAAGGATTCTACACATTTCTCATAATTACGCGGAGTAAACTTTTTCGTAATTCTTAACAATTTTAAAACTAGATGAACCATGTAATTAGTAATAAGAAGATCATTATTAATAGGTTATTTACATTATCTAAAAACAAAGAGACCATTAGCTTATCCCCAAAAAAGAAAAAATTGAAGACCATTTACTAAGTAATATGATTGTGGTCGATGGAAGTACAAACATGTCAATGCCCACATGGGGGTCATGACTCTGGTATTTTAATGTAGCAACTAGCAATGGATTGTGAAGGCACCTATCATCTGAATTTTTTTTTCTTAAATTGTTCATTTTATTTAACTTGTATTTTTGGGCCTACAAATGAAGTGCACGTTTTGGGTGAAACTGTACTGAGTAATATGCTGCTGTTCTTAGGGGCGACGGTGAAGAAAAAGAGTATCTTGTAAAGTGGAAGGAGCTTCCATATGATGAGTGCTACTGGGAATTTGAAACAGACATTTCTTCTTTTCAGCACGAAATTGAAAGATTTCACAAAGTTCAGTCTAGACGTAACAAAAAATCATCTAATAAACAAAAGGGTGAGCCTAAAGAGACCTCAGAATCTAACAACAAAGCGAAAGAATTTCAACAGTATGAAAGCAGTCCTGAATTTCTTTCTGGAGGTATGTATAAATTCGGTTTTTAATTCTGTGCTGTTTTGTTGTATTTATTTAATGGAGTTCTAAATCTTCATTTATGGTTGAAATAAAGGTTCACTGCATCCATATCAGCTTGAAGGGCTGAATTTCCTGCGTTTTGCTTGGTCCAAACAGACACATGTCATACTGGCTGATGAAATGGGGCTAGGTAAGATTTATTTTCTTCCACTGCTTTAATTTTCCCTCTTGCCTTTTCCTTATTTGCTTTACCCTGTGCCAATGCTGCACGGTCCTCCTTTTTGGAAGATATTGTTTATTCTTAGTGCATATAGTTTCTTTTGGAATACTGCTAGGGTGTTTGCTGATGCATTTTCAAGCTTGCAGGTAAAACAATACAAAGTATTGCATTTTTAGCCTCTCTTTTTGAAGAGAATATCTCGCCGCATTTAGTAGTAGCGCCTCTTTCAACATTGAGAAATTGGGAGCGTGAGTTTGCCACTTGGGCTCCTCAGATGAATGTGGTAAGTTTGAGGTAATTTATTTTTTCTATGAATAGCAGAATAATTATTATTATAATGAATAGCAAATAATACTTTTCCTGAAGAGAATTCACCTCTGCAGGTTATGTATGTTGGGGGTGCACAAGCTCGCGCTGTTATTAGAGAATATGAATTTTTCTTCCCCAAAAAACTTAAGAAGAGCAAGAAAAAGAAATCTGGTCAAACTGTTGGTGAAAGCAAGCAAGACAGGATAAAATTTGATGTCCTCCTTACTTCATATGAAATGATCAATATGGATAGTGCCTCTCTGAAACCAATTAAGTGGGAGTGCATGGTAATTGGGTTAAAGATCCTCAATTTCGACACTAACTCTTGTTTCTAATCTTGCCTCTAAAAGATGTTTGGCATCTTCATTTAGATTGTTGATGAAGGTCATCGTCTCAAGAACAAGGATTCCAAGTTGTTTTTAACTTTAAAGCAGTACTCTACTAGACATCGTACTCTTTTGACTGGAACTCCTCTTCAGGTTTGTTGCAATAGGTGCTTTCTATTTCATCTGTTAGTTCTCTCATTTCATCTTCAGATATCCAGTTACACAGAATTGCAGGGTGTGTATCCTACATTCTTCTTATTCTTTATCATCTAGTTCCCCCGTAAGTCTTTTCTTAGGCCATTTGAATTGATCAAGACTTCCTGGATTTCACCTATTCGATTTGTATGCCTTAAAATTTGCACTCTGATAATTTAAGAGTGTGATTAGTGCTAGATTATGCCCAAGGTGAATGGATAATGGGAGCATTATTTATGTGGATTTTATATGCATCTTCTAGATATGGCTACATGCTTTCCAGCTCCTTCTATATATACGTCTGTCCTGTCCCTTATTTTCATTTTTTGAGGTGTGAAAGTGGGCTGCTGGTGGTGGTCGATGTCAATGTCTTTTGCTTATCATCTATCTAAAACAATCAACACATTTTCAACACTTTGTTTCCGTAACAATTATTATCTTCAAATGAATAAGCAAGCTGACATGCATGAGGACACACCTTGTCTTTATTTTTTTCTTTTGGTTTTAACAATTATTCTTCCTATGCACTTCAGAACAATCTGGATGAACTTTTCATGCTGATGCACTTCCTTGATGCTGGGAAGGTCAGTCCCACTACATTTTTCTGTCAAAACTTATAGAACTAATTTACTTGATGAGTTATCATGTGAAGTTTCATGGTACCTGATGTTGCATGCAGTTTGGAAGCTTGGAGGAATTTCAGCAGGAGTTTGAGGACATTAGTCAGGAGGAACAGGTTTCAAGACTTCATAAAATGCTGGCACCTCATCTGCTCAGAAGTACTATTCTGAAACTTTTTCCTGTGTTTGTCATTGAATATTTGTTATCCAGCGATATCTGTTGGTGAAATCTATATATTGTCAGTTTTTTCTTTGTCCTGGTCTTTATAATCTCTTTTGTTGATTTCTGAATGTCATCTTAGCCGTTTGCTTATAATAGCTTTCTGAAATTGTAATTTAGAGATATAGTAGCGTATAGCCTTTACTAATTGTTATTTAGATATTGTAGTAATGTAAAGCTTCTCATATTTTGATAAGTTAAACAATTTTATTGATATTGGGAAAAGCTCCCGTATACAAGAGGTATACCAAACGATAGAGAATCTACATCAAAATATAATTCTCTACAAAAGACACCCAATCATCTATACATATTGGAATCTTAAGGGTGCACCAAAAAGCTATCAAAGATTCTCAAATGTACAAAATCATTTTCAACACCATCAAACGCTCTCCTATTTCTCTCTCTCCAAACTATCCACATAAGAGCTAGTGGTGCGACCTCCCATGCCCTACGTTTTCTTCTCTTGCTTCTACATGCCCAACTATGTAGGACATCTTTAACACTATGTGGCATGAACCATTGCAACCCGAAGAAATTCAATACCACCCTCCATAGATCCGACGCTATCTTGCAATGCACCAAAAGATGATCAACGTCTTCTCCCGAGCATTTGCACATATAGCTCCAACTGACATAAGTAATATTTCTCTTCCTCAAATTCTCAGCCGTTAGGATCGCTCCTCTTGCCGCTAACCAAGCAAAAAAACACACTTTCTTCCGAGCCCTAGGAATCCAAACTGACAAGTGTGGAAAGCATATCTCCTCTCTCACCAACAATTTCTGATAAAACGACTTGACTGTGAATATTCCATCACTATTTAACCCCCACCTCCATGAGTCGGGATTATAAACTGATGTGATCTGCTTATAAAGTAACTCCAACATAGATTGGAACTCATCTATCTCCCAATCTTGAAGATGTCTCCTGAACGTTAGATCCCATAGCACCTCCCCATCATATTAAACACTAACTTCCGGTGTTTGTCTTTTCTGTTAACTGTGCTTTATTGTATTATCCTCTCAGGGGGAAGAGTTGGCAATAGAATATGCACTGCCAATTTGTAATGGTCGAAGAACTAATTAGGATGCGTTTGGCCACAATTTTTATTTTATTTTTTTTTTTTTTTTTTTTTTTTCAAAAGTGTGTTTGTCCATGAAAACTTGTCGGTTTTTGGAGATTTTTCGAAAAAACAGTTTGTCAAAACCGAAAAGTGGTTTTGACCACTTTTTCAAGTTTTTTCAAAAAAACCAATTTACTCTACTCACAAAAGTTCAACTTTGTTTCAAGTAAAATGCATGTCCAAAGACAAGTTCATTTCCAAATACAATTTTTCAACGCAACTTCGATAACTCTTTTGCAAATTTTTTTTTTTTTTTTTTTTTTTTTTTGGGTATCTTTGGCCAAACACCTACTAAATACATCAAACTGGTATTTTATCATGTCATTAGAAATTCTAATCTGGTAGACCTTTGGCCTCCTCCCAAATCAGCTGCGTATATGTTTAGATGACTAGCACACTCTTGATTGACTTTGTTGGTTCAACGTAGATAGGTGCTTGTGGCAAATGGATTAGCTTTTTCACCTTTATATTCAACAAAAGTGAGGGACTTATGAAGCAAAAATTAATACCAGCACGTAAATTCTCAGTGTGTAACTCTCAGTTTATTTTTGAAAGATTCACGACAAGGCAGTGTTTCGAGAAACATGAAGTTGGGTAATATTTCCTTGAGACATCTATTTTAAATTTTTCTCCGGTACGTGTTTGATTGTTCAGGAGTTAAGAAAGATGTCATGAAGGAGCTGCCTCCTAAAAAGGAACTCATTTTACGTGTGGAATTGAGTAGCAAACAGAAAGAATATTACAAAGCTATTCTGACGCGTAACTACCAGATACTGACTCGCAAGGGAGGAGCTCAGGTGGGCCAATTTCTTGCATGAGATGCCATTTATGCTATAATACGAATTCTGACCTTGCTGAATATTTCTCTCAGATTTCGCTCATAAATGTCGTCATGGAGCTACGCAAGCTCTGCTGTCATCCATTTATGTTAGAAGGTGTTGAGCCAGAGGATAATAATGAGTTTACCAAGTATGTCATATTTCTTGTTAGTCAATTGCATTATTGTCAATATTCTTTGCGAAGATAGAAGAGTTGTCCAGATCAGGCTGTTTCCCTTTTGAGTTTGTCCATTGGTTATACAAAGCTTATTTTATCCTCGATGATATAGTCGTATTAAGATTCACTTGCAATGCATCAAAGTAGCAGTTTAAGCTGACTGTTGATGGAACTTCACATATACTGCTATATTTACAGGCAGTTAAAGTTTAAATCTCTTTTCCTTAAAACGTGAAATGCCATGATGGTGAGCACCATGTTGATACGAGACCACTTAAGCCCTGAAGCTAGGTTCAGCACACATTAAGTACTTTGTTTCTCTTAGGTGGAGACTGGAGCGTTCGGGAGGCACGCCATTTATTGCAATGCCCATGAGCTCTATCTTGAAGAGGGCTACGTTAAGCAGTAAATTAACTAGCAATGCAATATAGTCCTTGTTACGGCCAAGTTATAGAAGATTTTAGTGAAAAGGAATAAAATTAAAAAATTTAGTACAATGAAAACCGTCATTGATGGGTAGTAGAAAGTTAAAATTACATCTTTGCATTTAAAAATTCGAGATCTAAAATGACCTTTGAACTTGATAGATATAGATTTTACTTCATATATATCTTTGCTAGAACTTTAAATAGCCACTCCCTTTGTTTCATTTTACATGGCACCCTTGATTCCAAAAAGATTGACATCTTTATATATCTAGAAGCTCTCTAAATTTAAACTTCCCATTTCGTTGTAGCATGCCCTCATAGCATAGAAATGTCATGGAATGTTCAAGACCACAAGTTCTAGGGGACCTTCTGGTGGTGCCAAGAGTCTTTCTTTTTTTAACTCAGCGCCTAGTCAAACACAGTGATCCTCTGTCACCCTTTTTTGTTTATTATTGCCATGGAAGGGCTTAATGACATGTTAAAGACTGCTCAAGCCAAACTGTTCTATTTATGCTCCCAGGCACGAATATCAAGTCTCAATAACACTTTTCCAACACTCATCCTCACCTAATCAACACCCATTCCCACCCAATCAACACCCTTTCCCACCCAACCACTTTTCCGATCATCATTCCCCTGAAAAATCTCATTCCAGTCAGTCAACTTCTCAGAAAACTGAAAATTCTGATGGGGAAAATAAAATATACTTTGTCGTAGGTTTTAAATCTTATGATATCTCCAGAAGCGAGTCGAGAGCAGAGGTATGGTACAACTGGACAGAACGAGATCGTAACATGATGAGAAGAACTTTTTTCAGTCAAAAGACGATGGAGTGGATATCCTATGCTCTCAAGGAGGCCTCCAAAGTGAAGGGTAAATCAGTGAGAAGATGGAAATATCAGGATCAATTCTCCAAATTCTTTTGTGCAAGGAATTATAACAGACACGGTCGCTATATAAGTAGTATAAGTAAGCAGTCCAAGAGGACATCACTCATTATTGTCCCTGAATTTGCCTTTAATATTGGGTGGTTGGACATCACATCCAAAATAGCAAACTTCATTAATGTTAAAGGCCAGAAAACAGTCACATTTACTCCTTCAAATATAGAAGAAGGACTGCCATATGTAGAAGCAACCAAAAGAAATAAATGGACAACAAGAGGAATTAATGCAGCCCCTGTGCAGAAAGAAAATGGTATCATTCACATCTCTGGAGGAATCACTTCCCAAAATGAACTTCTGTCTAGGAGCATAGTGGGTAGCTTCCCAAGTGGAATCTCTGAAATACCCACTATCAGAAATTCGTAGATGGGCAAGTAGCACCTGGAAACAAGCTCATGGACTTAACATCTATGAGATGAGTCAAAATTCTTTCCTCTTCGAATTCCAATCGAGGATTACGGCAGAACATGTCATCAAAGGGAAATGGTTCTGGAGATTCCACAGGTTTTATCTTCAATGGTGGTCACCAACGGTTACCTCTCTCCCAGAAAAAGAAGAAATCAACCATGTGTGGATCAGACTTGTAGGGAGACCTACAACTTTGGTCCCAGAAAGTGTTTAAAGAAGCTGGAGACCATTGTGGAGGCTGGTTGCAAACTGAGGAAGAAACAGAGCTTCGTAACCATCTGAAATGGGCCCGTATAAAGGTTCAAGGTAATGGAGAAGCAGTTCCGAAGGAAATAAAAATTGAGAGCAATGGAGTTATCTTCTTCATTCCAATTTGGTGTGAATCCCCAGTAAGATTTTGCTCAGGCAAGAGCAGAAGAGAGAGATCTATGGACCAGCAGGTAATTGAGAGTTCTTCAACAGCTGTGGGGAAAACCCTAGGTAAAGATGATGTGATTGGTCATGTAGGCTGTTCAAAAAATGTGCAGCCAATTAATGAATCACGTGAGCAGGCATGTGAGATTTTAAAATCTCAGGAGGGAAAAGAAATCTTTGGGCCTGGATGTCAATGCATTGAAGCCCAAAAAGCAAAGGTTTTAAAATTAGATCAAAGGCCCAACCCATTAGCAACAAAAAACTCTGCAACTAACTCTAACCACCATTTTTCTCTGCCCATAGTTCTTTCTGAAGCCAACCCAATCCTACAAGATGAGAAGGAAGCATCTGAGGAAATAGAAAAACAAAAAGCAGAAAACAAAGAAAAAGATGAATCTGTCTAAGTACAAAGAGAACTCTCAGACATGGAAGGTGCTCTGATCACCACCATAGAATCAGGAAATTCTTCATATGAAATCCAGCCAAACAGAAACATGCAAATCATTGATGTAAGTGAAGCTGCTGTCTGGGAAATTGAGGAAGCAACACCTTTGAACATACATACTCAAGAGGCAGAAAGAGATCCAGAATTCGACATTATTCTTTGGGTCCATCAAAACCTAATCAGACTAAGCAAAGAATTTGGAGTCGACTTTCAAGGTTGTGAAAAGGAAGCTTTGCAGCTATTCATGAAGATTGATAACCATAGACAAGCTAATAGAGGTGAATCAGATGCAGCGGTAAAAACAGTTCCAAAAATAAAGGGAGCTAAAGAGTTGAAAAGCTTGGATATCGGGAGTAATTTTAATAGCAATGGAACTAGAAGCAGATGAGGTTACATTATCAACCAAGATCAATGAAAGTCAACATTATTACATGGAATGTGAGGGGGCTGAATAAAGCCAGGAAAAGAAGACTGATTCGCAGTTGCATCAACACTTGGAAAGCTGACATGTATTGTTTCAGGAGACAAAAATAAAAGGGGACATCAAAGGAATTGTTAGAAAGCTATGGGCTAACAGATGGACTAAATTTGCTCAACTGGAAGCTAGTGGTACTAGAGGAGGCATCCTACTCATGTGGGACAGTAGAGTATGGGAAGGAGAAGTAAGCACCCTGGGATCTTATTCTATAACATGCAAATTTACCGGAAAAACTCAGAACTTCAATTGGCATCTAACCAGCATTTATGCTCCTAACACCAGGGAAGAAAGAGAAGAACTTTAGTGGGAAGTTGGTGCAGCAAGAGGCCTATATTCTGGTCCTTGGGTATTGAGGGGAGACTTTAACACTGTCAGATTCCCTTCTGAGAAAAAGAACTGCATCAGATCACTGACAGATTTCTTTGATTTTATCAATGATATGGGGTTGGTGGATCTACAGCTTCATGGTGGCAAATTTACATGGAAAAAAGGTTAAAGACACAACATAGCAGCCAGGTTAGATAGGTTTCTAATCTCTGATAATTGGGATGTAAACTTCAGGAACATTAAGCAATCAACTCTGCAAAGAGTGACTTCAGACCACACTCCTTTGTTGCTCCAGTGTGAGAATTGGGAACCAAGCAAATCTTACTTTAAATTTGAAAATTGGTGGCTTCAGACGGAAGGTTTCAATGAAAGAATCAAAACCTGGTGGGACTCTTTCACTTGTGAAGGAAGACCAGACTATGTATTAGCTTTCAAGCTATAAAAAACTTTGAAGGAGAAACTGAAAGAATGGAGCATGTCAATTCAGGGAAACCTTGAAATTCAAAAACTTAATGTTCTCAATCATCTGTCTGAATTGGAGGAAATTCAGGAAGAAAGAAGCCTGAATGAGGATGAAATAATTACTAAAACTGCTTTAACAGTGGAGTTTGAAGAAATTGCAAGGCATGAAGAAGTGGCGTGGAGACAAAGATCCAGGGCATTATGGTTGAAACAAGGGGACGGAAACACCAAGTTCTTTCACAGAATTGCTAATGCCCACAAGAGATACAACAACATTGACCAGCTTGATATAGAAGGTGATCTAATCAAGAATCCTTCTGACATTAAGAAGGAAATTGTCTGCTTTTACTAGAAGTTATATGCAGAAACAGAGGAGTGGAGACCCCAGGTTAATCTCAGAGCATGCCCAATGATCTCCACAGAAGAAAACCAGTCACTCCAGAGCCCCTTTGAAGCCCAGGAAATATGGAACAGTGTCCAAGCATGTGCGGGGGATAAAGCTCCTGGTCCTGATGGTTATTCCATGGCCTTCTTCACTCATTGTTGGGAGATAATTAGTCATGATATTATTGCTGCTGTCCAAAATTTTTATAACGGAGGTGTTTTTGAAAAGAGCCTTAATGCCACCTACGTGACTCTAATTCCCAAGAAAGTAGGTGCCAAGGAATTGAAAGACTTCCGACCCATCAGTCTAATTGGTAGTATAGACAAAATTATCTCCAAGTTGTTGACTGAAAGGCTCAGAAGTCATATGCAGACTGGTGGATAATCAACAGATGGCCTTTATCAAAGGTAGACAGATCATGGATGCTATTTTGATTGCAAATGAGTGCGTGGATGCAAGAAATAAAAGTTAAAAGCCAGGGCTATTATGTAAACTGGACATACAAAAGGCTTTTGATCACTTGAACTGGAATTTTTTGCTTAGCTTACTAGAGAAGATGGGCTTGGGGAGTAGATGGGTCAAATGGATCAGGTATTGCATAAGCACAGTCAAGTTCTCTATTTTGATTAATGGTTCACCCTTTTTGTTTATTATTGCCATGGAAGGGCTTAATGACATGTTGAAGACTTCTCAAGCCAACCGCTGGATCAGGGGTTTCAATGTATCTTCTAGATTTGAAAATCACACACTTTCAATATGCAGATGATACTATTATTTTCTATGATGCTAACACAGAACAACTGAAGGTTCTAAGGGTGATACTTATCCTTTTTGAAGCTGTGTCCGGGTTGCATATCAACGGGAGCAAAAGTTATATTTTTCTAGTCAATGAGGTGATAGGACTTCAAGCTTTGACTAACATTCTTGGTGGGAGAACGGGAGAACTACCAACAATATACCTCCGCATGCCCCTGGGAGCTAAGAGTAAGTCAAAAACAATTTGGAAGGGAGTTCTAGAAAAGTGTGAAAAGAAGCTTACCAACTGGAAGAGTCAATACCTTTCCCTGAGAGGTAGACTTACCCTGATCAATAGTGTTCTTGATGCTCTACCGACATACATGATGTCTTTATTCCCTATTCCAATCAGAGTTGTTAAGAAAATTGATGCTTCGAGAAGAAACTTCCTTTGGCGAGGCAACAGTGATGTCAAAAAAATCCATTTGGTTAAATGGGATGCCATAACACCATGCAAGAAGGAGGGAGGCTTGGGAATTAGGAACCTGAGAATTCAGAATCATAGTTTAATGATGAAGTGGCTATGAAGATTTGCTTCACCAGAAAATGCTCTATGGAAAGAAGTAATCACAGTAAAATATGGAATGGAAGGGAAATGGATGACTAAACTCAGGAATTCTCCTTATGGGGTCTGTTTGGAAATCTATCAGGAATCTATGGCTCAAGCTCATGACCAAATCAAGTTTTAAAGTCGGAAATGGGATGAAAATATCTTTCTGGGAAGACAATTGGTTGGGTCCCACACCACTGAAACATTTATTCCCAGACATCTACTACTTGAATCAACAACAAGGTGCAACTATAGGAGAAGTCTGGTCAATTCAAGGATGGAATATCACCTTTAGAAGACTCCTGAACGATGGGGAGATTGACAGACTAGCTCAATTCTATAACACCTTAGAGCAATTCAATGAGACATCTACTTCTGAAGACTGTATGCTATGGCAAAGGGACATAAATGGAAGATTCTCAGTCAAGTCAGCCTACAAATTGTATAATACCTCTAACAGTCAGATAGGTGACTGGCCATGGAAGTTGATTTGAAAGTTAAAGTCCCACTCAAAGTTGCTTGCTTTACGTGGCTGTTGTGCAAGGAAGCAGTTCTAACTCAAGACAATCTCATCAAAAAAGGCTTTCATTTATGTTCAAGATGCTATTTATGTGGAGCAGAGGCTGAGACAATCAATCATCTTTTTTTGCATTGCACCATAACAGACCAGTTATGAAGGATCTTTATCAATTTAAAAGGACTCATGTGGGTAATGCCTAGGGGTATTCTTAAAGTTCTAGAAAGCTGGAACAAGATTAGCAATACCTCCCGTCACAAAGAGAGATGGAAGATTGTCCCTTGCATATGGTGGTCAGTTTGGAGAGAGAGAAACCAAAGATGTTTTGAAGACAAGAGCAGCACCATCCAGAACTTGAAGATGCAATGCTTAGCCCTCTTTTATTTTTGGTGTAAACAATAGTTCATGGAAGACAATGAATCCTTTATTGATGTCTTAGGATCCTTGTAACAGATAAAGGATTATGATTCTTCCATACTCTTCATTGTAATTATAAATGACTATACTGTCTCGATACCGTTAGTATATATATACACAAAAATGTTACCTTCTCAAAAAAATGAAACGGAGGAAGTAATATGTAATACACATACAACAATTACACGGATCAAGAATATAAAATGAAGAGGAAGTAATAAGTAATACATTTACAATAATTACACAAATCAAGAATTGCTTGCGAGTATTGAGAGTGGCGTAGGGGTGGTATGGGATTATGATGGGGAAATTCTCTCTTTAACTGTAGAAGGGCAAATGAAAGAAAGAGGTTGCCGAATTGGCTGATTTTGAAAACCCCATAAATGTTGTCATACTAGAGAGGATGATAGCAGCCTGGGTGGGGAAGGAGACCTACCGGACTGAGTGTTGGGATCTTGAGGAGGTGTGGTGCGCTAGCGATTTTAAGGGAAAAAGATGGATATGGGTTAAGTGATGGGGAAGCGGGTTGCAAGGAAGATGAACGGCTGGTCCGAGGTGGTTCCGGTGGTTGCTTTCTGTAGGTGAACAGATGATGTCTGGGTGTTCTTTCTGTAATAGTGCAGTGCCATTGGCACTGCCCGTCTGTTTTTTCCTTTAATTTTTTTTCCTTCACTGATAAAAAAGATGATGTCTGGTGGGGGGTGGGGTGGGGGGGGGGGGTCAAAGTTGAGAAATGAGACAGCAGGTGATTTATATTAATTTCTCTCTCTATCTCTCTCTCCCCCTTCACACTCGCACACATTTCTTTTTTGGGTCAAAATTGTTTCTCTTTCTCAACCGCTTTCTCTGATTATTTTGGTAGCCAAATCTCCCTTGTGGTAAATGGCATTTAAGATCTTCCATTTCCTTTGGATACCATCAAAACTTTGACTGCTACCTTCACAAAAGAGAATCTTCTTTTCTTGTAACACGGGGATTAAGGTGGGGTCTCATGTTGTCACTTCCTTAAAATGCAAAAATTCATCTATTTGAATTTCCATTATTACTTATTGTATCAGCAGTGTGACTCTTGGTGGCCCAGGCAACAAGAACGGTGTGGCGATGGAGCTTACATATTTTGAGAAAGATCACTATGCTCTTTCTGTTGACCTCCTGTAGATCTGTTATATGGCTTGTTTTATTTGACAGGCAGCTAGTAGAATCTTCTGGCAAGTTGCAACTTCTGGACAAGATGATGGTTAAGCTTAAAGAACAAGGTCACAGAGTTCTTATATATTCTCAATTTCAGCATATGCTTGACTTGCTAGAAGACTACTGTAACTATAGGGTATGGATACAAACTAGTTCATTAATTATTATTAAACCTATTTCAGTTTGTCTTCATTGTTTGGAATTTAGTACACGTGCCTGTTATTTTTTCAGAAATTTCAATATGAACGGATTGATGGAAAAGTTGGCGGAGCAGAGAGACAAATCCGAATTGATCGATTTAATGCTAAGAATTCTTCAAGATTTTGTTTCCTGCTTTCTACCAGGGCAGGGGGTTTAGGAATAAACCTTGCAACTGCTGACACAGTAATTATTTATGACAGGTGATCTTATTGTTCCACTAGTTAATCTCCTTTCCTCAAAACTGGCTGCTTACCAAAGCAATGTAGATTGAAATATTTGATAATTGTGTGAACCTGAATACACCTGTGTGAGGTTTCCCTTCTTGAGTCATTGCATTATAAATAAGAGAAGCATCATCATTGGATAATAGTAATATGTGCAGCACTTTCTTAGTGCTTTGCTGTTTATATTTAAAATATATTTGCTAGCCAATTTTTCGAAAGCTAATAGGTAAGATAGGTAAAACTCTCTATGCTTACTAAATTTTTACAAATTTCATCTTGTTGAGCTGGTCCCCATCTTTCCTTCTCTATCCCACTAGTTTATAGATGCTGAAAGTACCTTCATTAATCTCCTCCATATTTTACCTTTTCTACAAACTATAGTTGTCTTACTAAAATATTTCAGTCTTTGGGTTAGTAATGCAAGACATTATTATCCCTTTCCTTAAGCTAAGAAATTCTGTACTTTTGCTCAACAAGTCTTTTGAGCTCCTTGATCTTACTTCCCCCTTTCAATCCCTCTTTCCTTACTTTCCATCTGATTGGCCTTTTCCTTGTTCCTCTTTATCTGGCAAACTCAGCTTTTGCGTCAGTCCTCTTATTTCAGTGCACTTGCTTTCACTCTTGCCATTCCAATTCGTCAAGGGTTTTGATTGTAGCGCTCTGGATTAAAGTCATGCTAATTGTTTTGTGATCTAGGATCACAGGTGTCCTTCAAAAGCAACTTAGACAAATTCTTCTATGTCTCATTAGGGAGGTTCTCCTTCCAGGCTTCCACTTTATTTTAATTTCAGGACTCTAATTCAATTGTGTATTTCATGTAAATCTTGCTTCAGTTAATGGGAGGAAAAAAACCACCTATTCTTACTAATATTGAATTTTACGCACCTAGTTAATAGGAAAATACTACCAATCCGAAAAGATAGAAGCGAATACTGCCTGCACCCGTATTGGTTCTTTATTAATCAAAGTCTTCAAAAATCTATTCCCGAATCCTGTGAAACCTACCCCTCCTTATTGCTTCCTGTTATTCTTCCCAAATTCAGTCTAACCTTGAAAACCTTAAGAAAACGTAATCATACCATTTCGCACCAACTACTAACCCAGCTTGTAAAAAGCTATTTTCCACATCACTAATTATGCTCATATCACCAATAATAATGTCAGAGCTCCACATAGACCTACTAATGCTAAAACAAATGGATAAGGGTCAAATATTCCCTCTACTTAGAGAATTTTTTAAAAATACCTTCACTAGCTGAGCTCTTTTATCACTAAATTAGGAATTTGGCTCTGAAAAGAATGAGTGATATGATTCTATTGGTAAGAAGCGCTTTGTTGGTTGTGTTAAATTTCTATCTGTTAACTGTATAGTGAAGCAAATATGCCTGAAGCTAAAGATATGGACACTTAGATTCCCCATGTTGTAGTTTAAAAACTGCTGGTCCATTCCGGGTACGTGTAATTACTTGCTCATCTATTACTTCGATGTTTTTCTCAGTGACTGGAATCCCCATGCTGACCTACAAGCAATGGCTAGAGCTCATCGGCTTGGACAAACAAATAAGGTTATACATTTTGCTCCCCTAATTCCCGCCTCCTATCCCAAATTATTATAAACTTTTAGCTCCCTTGCCATGCCAAAAATGGAGGTGGTCTGAATTAGTTTATTGAATTCTTGACCCTGTATATGTCAAATCAATGGCTTCTTGTATTGGCTGTTTCAGGTGATGATCTTTCGACTCGTAACAAGAGACACCATTGAAGAAAGAATGATGCAGATGACTAAGAAGAAAATGATTTTGGAACATCTAGTTGTTGGAAGGCTCAAAGCTCAAAATATCAATCAGGTAACATATCCACAAGCTCGAAAGAATGGTACATGAAGACCACACAAATGTGCATTGATTTATAAGGTTGATAGTCTTAGATATTCTATAATGAGGTTCTACTCTCCCCCTAAATCATGCTGTGGTATTTTAGAATTTCGCACATACAATTTCACGAAACACAAACTGACTTCAACTAATTTGGATTGAGGCATAATTAACGGTAGTTTCCTACAGTCTGCGCCTTCTTTTTGGACATCTAGAGGCCCAACTACACGTCATGTCCTCGGTTGTGGTTAGCATGCCATCCACCACTGCACTCCAAACAGTAATGTTATCTACATTAGACGTTGAACTTGTGCGGATGCTCATCATTTAGATAGAAACTGCGTACTAGATGCACATCATATGTATGTGAGGCAGCTTTGATCGGTTGCTTTGATGCAGGAGGAATTGGATGACATTATAAGGTATGGCGCAAAAGAGTTATTTGCTGATGAAAGTGACGAGGCTGGAAAATCCCGACAAATCCATTATGATGATGCTGCAATAGATAGGTGAGTTTTTCTTGCAGAAAAAAAAAGATAATAAGTTTTGTTTACCTGATATCAGTTTTTCATTTTTATAATTTTGGGGCATAACTTTTCAAAATCTCTTATTGCACATTCCTCCATCTGATTAAGTTGGACCTTGCAGCCTTCCCTTTTGTTGTATCCCAAAAATTTGGCCTATTGCTTATATGGCAAGTATTTCTCCCTTGAGTGAGAAAGTCAACACAAACTATTACTCCTTTTGTCCTATTTTATATGACACTATATACCTAATTGGGGCGTCTAATATTTTTTCCTTTTACCTTTTTACCTGTAATTTTTTTCTACAAATTTTAGACATTGTTAATTATTAGAAATAGTGTCGTTTAGTCCTTTTTGTTTAGTTTCTAAATGTATAAATTTCTGTATAAGGGAAATGATATTCGAGTTGAAACTAAAAAAAGTGAGTGGTTTTCCGTCGTACTCCTCATCCCACCATTCTTTTTGAGAAGGAGGTAAGGATTTTTATTTTTCAGATATTGGTGAGACAATCTTGTGAACTGCTCAGCATTTTTCAGTGCTACTCTTAAACTATGTGCAGGTCAAAATTGTTCTAATTTGTTGGGCTGGAGTAGCTACGGATTTCTTATGCTATAAAAATGTTGTAATTTAAGTAATGTATATATTTTACTATTTATCAGACTACTTGATCGTGAGCAAGTCGGAGATGAAGATGCTGCGGTGAATGATGAAGAGGAGGATTCATTTCTGAAGGCTTTTAAGGTTAACATCTCCTCTAGCATTTTATGGTCAAAAACAGATTTTGTGGCATTATGTCTCTTGCAACAAAGAAGATATAGCCACATTCACTATAAGTTTTTTTTTTTTTTTTTTAATTGTGAAATTTATCTCTTTTTTTATGGTTGGCAAATTGAAAACTGGAACTTAAACTTTGCAATTTGTATTCTTCTGTGGGCTTGGCCTGTTCAGCTTACATTTTAAATGTTGTTTATTTTGAGTTGGGATTAATATAATGTTGCTTCTTGATAACCTGGGATTAATACATTGTTATAATGTGTTAGATACTGAAATTAGTAATGATAGTTTAGTGATGAAGTTATAAGCACTGACTTCATATGGCACTTGTCTTTTGTATTGTTTGTCAGTTGTGTTTTTCACCTCAAATAAACATGCACTAAACTTCTCACTTAAGCGGTAGGAGCATTGTTGCTTTCTTTTCTCTATCTGATAGCTTGTTGCTTACAATCACTCTGGCTTTACAAATTTACAGAAGTAAGTTTAATGCAGTAAATATTTAATAATGACCCCCCGAAAAGCAGATTCCGAAATAGTCACCGGAAAAGCAGCCGGAAAAGGCTACTTTAGTCTCTACTAAGATTGTAGAGGCTTATACCATCTTAAAATAGAAGAAAAAGAAAAGGATATCTGAAGAAGGAATGGTTGCTTGAAGGATCAGGGATTTCTTCTTTCTGTAAATTCTGATTTTGATTAAGAATCTTGTATACCTGGTGGCCAACATCGCCTTAATGTTGATGAATATACTGTTAACCTTTTCACCAACATTGCCTTAATGTTGATGAATATACTGTTCAAAAAAAAAAAAAGAAAGAAAGAAAGAAAGAAAGAAGGAATGGTTGCTTTCTTTGGTCGTTGAGCATTGTGGGAATTTATGATGTCACAACTCACTAAACCTTCAGCTAACGTAATTAGTGACTATTTACCAAATCATACAAAGATACACAATCTTAACATTAATTTCTATTCACCTACCAAATCATACAAAGTCATAAAAACTCTCAACACTAGAGCTTATAATATTTGGATTTCTGGTGTAAATAAATTTACACGAATTAGATAGTCTACTTGGTTTTCTAAGCTCCTTTTAAGCATAATGTGGAGTGAGTTTATGCAACTGTACATATTCAACATCAAGCCTTGAGTGAATTTTATTTGCTTAATTATAACGGGACAAAAAGTATAAATAGTTGGTATTAATTGATGAAACCAGTGAGGGTATCAACCAAAGCTTGAGCTAGGAGAAGCACTCTAGAGAGTAAATGTTTTAGGATAAGTAGAAGTAAGATTGAATACATACACTGCAAGTTTAGCCATGAGGAGAGGAGTGAAGTTGGTGTGAGGCTAGAGGGGTTGCGGTGCCAAAATGTAAACAATTTAGGTATCTGGGCTTGTTGTCCCAAGATAATGGAATGATGGAGGAAGTTGTCGCTCATAGAATTAAAATTCGGATGGTTGAAATAGAGAAGAGCTACTGGGGTACTTAGTAATAAAAGGATGTTTGAGATAAAATGAGAGAACGTAGTTTGAGATGCTTTGGCCATGTCATGCGTCTACCTGCGGATGGACCAGTCTGGAGTTGTGAAACTATGGTAGCTGAAGGTGTTATAAGGTTCCGAGATAGGCCTAAAATCACATGGAAGAAAATTGTCTCGAAGGTCCTATATTTCGTTGGAATAGAGGTAGACCTAGCTAAAGACAGGGCACAATGGAAGTAAAAGTTCCGTCTATGTGATATCTATTAGTTGGCTATTTTAGGGGCTTTTTTAATACTAATTCTTTTGTTATTACTATTATTTGCATATTATTACTTTCCATATTTTTTCTATTTGGTATCATGATGACATGAATTGAGCTTAAATAGAGAAATATGATCAATGAGGATTCATATAGCTGACCTCAACTTGTTTGAGATTGAAGCTTAGTTGTTGTGAGAAAGAAATTAATGATTTTTATGCTTTCTATAAGGATAGTTTACTAAACAATGTAATGACCATGGATATACTAAATTAAATTAATGACTTTTATGCTTTCTATAAGGATAGTTTACTAAACAATGTAATGACCATGGATATACTATTTTCCTGATTCAGTGGAGCAAGTTCTATCATTTTAAAATTCGTGTTTGCATTTGTCTTTGTTTTTCATCTGTTGATAAAATGCTGAATGTCGTAGGTAGCTAATTTTGAGTACATTGAAGAAGCGGAAGTAGAAGAGGAAGCACCAACAGCCCCTGTGGAGAATAAAACAACTGCAAACAATTCTGATAGAGCAACCTATTGGGAAGAATTGTTACGAGATAAATATGAAGTGCATCAAGTTGAAGAACTTAATTCCATGGGAAAGGGAAAGAGGAGCCGTAAGCAGGTGCAAAATGATCTCTGGAAGTTTATTTAGTTTTTTCTCTGCTAAATGAGTTTGATGGCTGACCATCAAATAGCGTCATACCTCTCTGCTTCATTTTTTTATATTTCTGGTGTGCGCTCTTTCTTGGACAGGTTAATCTAGTCCTTTCTCACGACTAATCCGTTCTGATTTCGACATTTCATGTTTATTCTCTTCCTAGATGGTGTCTGTTGAGGATGATGATCTTGCTGGTCTGGAAGATGTGAGCACTGATGGAGAGGATGACAACTATGAAGCTGAAGCTGATTCGACTGATGGTGAGACAGGTTCACCGGGAGCAACAGTTGTGAGAAAGGCTCAACGAAAGAAAGCCCGAGGTGAGATATGGGTTCTCAATCTCATAATCGAATATCAGTTAAGACGAATATACAACATGTTAGTCAATAATATGTTGTCGTTTTACAGTTTCTGCTGAACCACTCCCTTTGATGGACGGAGAAGGAAAATCATTGAGAGTTCTGGGCTTCAATCAAAGCCAAAGGGCAGCATTTGTCCAAATTTTGATGAGGTTTTGTTTTTGTCTTTTTTCTTCTGTATTCTTTTTCTGCTGTATTTTCTTTAACACCTCTCACCTACTTCCTACCATTCTGTATTTGCATCTTTTGTGCATGCAAAAACTTGAGAATGTTGGAGATAACTTCCCTTCTTTACAGATTTGGAGTTGGAGAGTTCGACTGGGCAGAATTCACTCCACGTTTGAAGCAAAAAACTTATGAGGAAATTAAAGAGTATGTGCATACATCAACTTTAAAATTGTATACTTCTCAATCTTATAAACTAGATTACTAGTAACATGTAATCTCTGTGTTGCTCTAGGCTTTAGCTATCTCTCAGCTAAAGGTGTTTTAGTGAAGGATATCAAACTTGCTTTCTGTTGCTGAACCACTACCTCTTTCTGTTCTTGAAAGTCGCTCATCATGCTTCTTCTTACTCTTCTCCCATGCTGTCTCTCTCTCACATTTTCTTTATGCATCTTAGCATACATATTGAATAATTTGAGATAATTGTGGACAGTACATTAGGTCTTGTGCCTTTGCATCAAATGTGAATTGGATAATTGCTACAATACTGATGGTTTTGCATCAAATGTGAATTGGATAATTGCTACAATACTGATGGTTTGTTAATTGCTGTAGACAGCTTGATGTGGTATAACGTCTTCAAAGCTATATTATGTTATGATAACTGTAGTAAAATTAATCCCGTTAAGTAAAATAGCATCACTGTGTCAGCATAACTTATCTCCACCCAAAAACACATTAAGATTCTTCTCATGCATCTTCATGATGTGGATTTCCTTGTGTTGTGCTCTTATTGAATACTTAGGGCTCCACTTCTGCTGAAACATTTTTTCCCGCTGCAATTTCACATAAACACCCTGCAATTTCCCGGGTTGCCTTTTTTTTTAAATAACAATTTCATCAAAAAAAAAAGAAAAAAAAAGAGCAACTCAATCCAGTGTCTCCACTTGACTATCTGAAATTTGCTGATAATATTTACTGACATGTTCTGATCGCTGTCATACAGTTATGGAGCTCTCTTTTTGTCACACATTGCTGAAGATATCAGTGACTCGCCAACATTTTCAGGTTAAAGAATTTATAATTTTCTGAAAGTTTCCCCCTTTTCTTCTCCTTTCTCCTCTTGTTCGGAAACATTTAAATTTTTTATTGCAGATGGTGTTCCAAAAGAAGGACTAAGAATACAAGATGTGCTTGTCAGGATTGCCGTCTTGCTTCTTATAAGGGAGAAAGTAAGTTTTTATCACTGGTTCTATTGTATGTCTTATGTTCCCATGTCCTATATAGCTTCTAATTCCAGTATCACAACTCCTCACTGGTATGTAGTTGTAACTTTTTGGGTGTAGCCCATAGAGGACCTTCGATAGAATGTATTAGTTTTCGGATACACATGTCCTATTTGTTCCCCTTGTCTCATTCTTTACTTAAAGCAATATTATTTGGTTTACCACGGCTATACAAATATCGTAGCTTTTAAACTTAATATTCAGTCCGAAATCCCTTTCCTGCCTTCATAAATTTCTATGTTTATTGTTTCTTTTGTGTTCTCCAACACGACATTTTCTTTCACACTGATGCTAGTGGGAAGCAACTTGATCTTTTTGGCATAGCTACGTGGGATTCTATTCTCATGTAAAGACAAAATTGAAGTGTCTCCTTTTTCTAGGCTAATGCAATTTTGCTACATGTTTGACGTATCAGGCAGGTACAAGTATAATGTAACTTTTCCAGAAATGAATGGTAAAATGCCTTGCTGTTGCTTATTTTTTCAGCTTTTAATGTCTGGTAGTGATTAAAACAATTTATAACTATGATGTCTGCTCAGTTTTCGTGTAGTCATTTGATGCTAACAGATTTTTATGTGATATTTGATCTCCCATAAAACTGAAGCTTTCTACCTTCAGTTACATTGTCAGATAACAGGAGATATTTATTAGGCTTCAATTAAAGAGGTATTTTCATGGTTAAAGTTGATAAGTATCTCCTGTTTTCAGGTGAAGGATTGTTCAGAAAAGACAGGTCGCCCTCTTTTTGCTGAGGACGTTGTGTCTCGCTACCCTGGATTGAAAGGTGGAAAAGTTTGGAAGGAAGAACATGATCTTCTGCTGCTACAAGCAGTGCTAAAGTATGTAAACTTTTATCTCTATTGATCTATATCATGAAATTAGGAGCTTTTGAACCTGTTGAAAATAACTCTGTCCGGCTGTAATGGCGCGTTATAAAGAAAGACCAGGATAGGAGTTGATCAGATTTCTATTCCTCGTATATTCTCAATCAGTCTATCCCCTCGAATTCTCTCTTATTTCTTTCCTTCTAGAAGACCTACATGATTGTTAGTGGGGAAACATCTCAGGCTCTCCCATTTCTCTTCTTTCTTTTAAATTTCTAGCTGGAGAGTGTCTTTTTCTGTGCCCGGCATCACCCATTATAGCCGAATCATCTTAGAATCTCACACCACAATCGAGAAGTCACTGAGCTGTGTAGGAGGAGGTGGTCCACATCTTCATTTGAGAATGTGGGCATGAAGCACCAATTGACATATGTAATCTGTCTCTCTCAAATTCTCAGCTGTCAACGTTACTCCCTTCACTGCCAGCTGAGCAGAAAAGCAAACCTTTCTTGGTGCCCAGGTGATCTAGACTGATGATAGTGGGAAACGTTTTACGCCCTTACTAAGAGCTTATATGATAATATGACTTTACTAAACCGGATCCATCTCTATCCAACCCCACCCACACACACACACTCACCTTCATGAGTCCTGAATAACGTGAGATGTACTTTGGTTGTATTTCAACCAAGGCTTTTGATTCTGCAACTTTCTATTCCTTGAAGATTCATCCTAATCCTTACATCCCAATGGACTCCCTCTTCTTTTAACCTTCAAATTTGTTGTTCTGTAATATCCTTTTGGCTTGAGATAAATCTTTCCATCCTTGATAATATTCCTCAAAAGTCCACACTCACAAGGAAGCGTGATATTTTTGGTCCTCGTTTCAACAACTCCATACGTTTTTGTGCTATCACCTCTCTCCATATAGCATGCTCCTCCACCCTCCCCACACAAAACACCCACACATTTTTTTGAGACGTAACGTCCTTTTAGTTGACTAAGTGGAACTTCCTAGCTCCATTTGATGAATCCCATGAGAAATTTCTGTGGAGCCTTTTCAATTTGTCTAGGATGCTGGCTGGTGCTTGAAACAATGACATAAAGTACGTAAGGATGCTCGCGGAATGTTCTATATTAATACTCCTCCGTTCGACTGATACATTCTTTGTCATCTTCCTTAACCATTGCTAGCCTCTTTTCAACTCTCCCAATCATCAGCCTCCATGCTGCTTGATCCTTGGTAGTTTCTGAAAAGGGATTTTTTGTTATTTTTCTTTCCTGAAGAGGTTGATCCTTAATAATATTCTCATACTTGATTGTTCCTTCCGGTTTTTCGATAGAGGAATATATATATATATATATATTCATCTTTGGGCTAAGCACAAGTCCATATTCAAGAAGTATACAAAAACAGTAGAAAACCTATGAAAAAAAGATGGTTTTTACAAACTTTACCCAATCTTGAATGTTCCTTTCATATCACAACTTCTTGAACCCTTTCCTCAAATCGTAAAAAGTAAGTACGTTATATCTCACCAATTCACGGTAAAATATTAAGATATTGGTACCCTTAATTCCAAAGGCTTATCCTGCAGCTTACAAAAGTAGAATTTGTTTAAATGCTCCAAATCTTGGCTGAATAACTGAGAAGAATTTCTTTCGCTCAGTTTATGTTTCATATAAAATTCTTACTGATTTAACATCTGAGACTGCAATGTCACATCTTGCATATATTCTAGAAAACTTGTGATAATTGCGCTTTGCTTCGTCGCCTGGTTTTTTGCTTATTAATATGCTTTGGACTGCAGTTTTGTGTGTCCACGCCATGTAAACCATCATCTCACCTTTGCTCATTGAAATACAAGATTATGTATTTAGTGTCACGTATTTTTCACTGTACATTTCTTTTAAATTCATCTTAGTTGATTAGTTCATCTATGGATTACAGGAGCTGGTAGCACAAGCCTTAATCCAATAACAGTGAAAGAAATTTCTTAGTTATGGTGATATTGTTCTCATTTGCTCTGCATTTCTGGTTGTGCAGGCATGGTTATGGAAGATGGCAGGCAATTGTTGATGACAAGGAGTTGAGGATCCAAGAGATCATCTGTAAAGAGCTCAATCTTGCCTTCGTAAATTTACCCGTCCCTGGAGCTTCTCAGCCACAAGTTCCTGCTGCTCCAGGAGCTTCCCAAGGACTTCCTGCTTCAGGAGTTCCCCCAGCACAAGTTACTGTTACTGGAGCTTCTCAAGCACCAAATGGTGTAAATACAAGTACTGTCGGGCCTGCTGGAGCTGCTGGAAGTCAGGTGAAAGCTACTGGTGATGGGAATACCTATGGAGCTGAACTTTCACATGGGACAGGTGATCCTCCAAATTTATATCATTTTAGAGAGATGCAGAGAAGACAAGGCGAATTCATAAAGAAAAGGGTGCTGCTTCTTGAAAAGGGCCTTAATGCAGAATATCAGAAAGAAGCTTTTGTAAGTTGTTTTACTATACTCTTAAAAACTTGATGTTCGATTGCATGTGATCTAGTATGGAAATCTGTCAGCCATGAACATGTTTCCCAAGAGGTGGTTGACCCAGGTTCTTCTGTCTTTCGCATATGTCGTCAGATCAGAATACAAATGCAAGGATTTTTTAATCTATGTTATGCTCTCCTAGATCCATAGTATTATGTAGGCACATAATACTATGGAACTGCATATTTTCAATTAGTTCTCTTATTTATGAGTTATGAACCTCATGGGTTCCCAACTGTATATACGGATAGATTTTCTCCTCTTTAATCGTTCAAGCCTTGAGAACTTTACCTTTTCTCTTGGGGAAGAACCATGCGACATGTTTGGAACTTACTACAATTCATGGACTTGCTTAATTGCTTACAGTTCTGTCAGTGAACCAGTTTTGAAATCTACACATGGCAGCTCCATTTGTTACTTCTGTGCAGAGCTACACTTCTGTTCATGTGGTATATTGATCCTCACGTGTTTCCTCTAGGGTGATGAAAAATCTAATGAACTCCCCAACGAAGAGATGGTGTGTGATACCAAGGTTGCGGATGAGCCAAATCGAAATGTTGAAGAAGCCAATACCGAAATGATTGATAATTACCCAAGACTTGTAGCAATTTGTAAGTAGAGGCATTTACCTCTTCGAGCTTCTATAGCAAGTCATGCAGTAAAGGCACTGACCTTGCATAAAATTTTGCAATTCTTTGCATGCAGCTCCACAAGGAATCTCTGAAGTTGCTTGTGATGGTAAACCAGATCGTTTAGGTGTTGCAAGGCTTTATAATGAGGTGAATATTTCACTGCCAGACATACTTTGACTTCATCTCATGCACAATTGACACATTCTTGCCAGAATAAGGCAATAAAACCACACTCCAGAGCATGCATTCTGAAGATGATGCGTGTTATGCTTTACTCTTATGCTTTACTGTCTGTTCTGCAGATGTGTCAGGTACTTTCTGGAAACATCCAAGATTCATTTAATGTGAGTCACCCTAGTTCGGGAATGAGAAAGAACCTCCCTCGATTGGATGCAATTTGTCAACAGATGAACCAAATTCTGTCTTCACCACATCAAAATACTACAAATTTTGAGAGGAAACTGGTTCGAGAAGATCAGAATTCTGATGCTAGAAAATCCAATAGTCCAGTTCCATCATCTCAAGAAGATGATAGTGTGTTCAGTGTTGAGAAAGCACACGGCAGTTTACCAAAAAATTCAGATTCTGAATCCAAGAATGGTAGCAGTTCTACAGTTCCAGGCAGGAATGGGTGCAATGAGCCCCACAATGTTACTCCAGCAGAGATTCCTTCAGCAGAGACTAGACCTTGTGGTTTATCAACTGGAGAAGCTGATATAGAAATGGTGGATCATTCAGACGTTTCCACCTCCAATGTTGACAGAAGGAAGGAATAATCTTAACAGAAAAAAAGGATTAGGTTCTGTGGTTGTTCATATATTTGATGACTTAAAGTGAATCTAGGGTGGGTACAGCTAGCTGCTATAAGCATTCTGTTATTAACAAAAGGGTGAAACTTTTTTTTCTTTTCTTTTCCAAATTGGTAATATGGTTGTTGAGGGAGGGAGAAGAGGGCTTCCATGAGTCTCCTCTGCTGTATTCAATATTCTCTCTAACATCCTTCCTATGTCTTAATGGGCATGTTGTAAAATGAGAATCAGATTAGTCATATTTCAGGGGCTGCCAGCCTAGTCTTAGAACAAGTTATACCAGAGGTATCCTCAGCACTATTGCAGTTGAATTAAGAAATTTCATGGTTTGCAAAGAATTTTTTTGTGGGTATTCTTGAAGTGAACAGTCGGCTAATCCGTGAAATATTAAAGTCTTGTAACTTCCCATCTTCATCACTGACATGACAAGGTGTGCTTCTGCAAATAGGGGAAAGGGGAACTCCGGGTCTCTAATTTACTTCCTATATAGTACATGTGAAGCTAGCTGCGGATTCCTCTACTTGTTTTGACTAGCTTTTGTTGTAGAATAGTAAAATTTGGACTTTGTTGCGAATATAACTTTTTTAGTACTCCCTCCGTCCCAATTTATGTGACACCATTTTCTTTTTTGTTTGTTCCAAAATAAGTGGCACCCTTCCTTATTTACAACTATGTAATGCATCATTTCTATTTTACCCTTGTTGGGCCTACATAATTTTAAACCTACCAACAACTTTTTTATTACTCAAATCTTCTCTCTCTTACTTTTTCAAGGGTAAAATTGATACTTAATAAGGTCAACATCTATTTTTTTAAACTCAGTGTCCGGTCAAATGGTGCCACATAAATTGAGACGGAGGGAGTAATTATTATTGTTATTTGAAAAACATAGGCATAACTACAAGAGGCAGATAAGGAAAAGTTGTTACTATTTGTTTATTTATTTAATTTTAAAAAAATAAGCTGCTTTGTCAGATTCTTTGGGGTGAAGTGCGCAAAAGGCCAGTTTGGCCACTGGTCTTATACCAAAGGCCACTAAACCCAAAACATTAACTTTGAGGCCACTTTAGTTACACCCACAATAAATGAAAAACGAAAAAGACTAAATTACCCCTCGTTTTATATATACAACAAAGAGTTCGTTATTCTCTATACTTTGTCGCTGCTGCTGCTGAATTCTCTTCACCAATTCTTCACGCCCCAATCTCAAATTTTCAAATTTCTTCACAAGTTTTGCTTCAAAATTGTAAGTATTCTACGTTTGAATTTTACGTTATGCTGCATTAGGACTGAGTTTTAACTAAATTCAATCAATGTGAACTGAATTCAGAGAAATTCATTTAAAATTTACTAGTTTTAATACCTTGATGTGCTGTTGATGACTGAACTTCAGTATCGCCATTGTCGTATTAAGTATCAGCACACTAGCACTGAAGTTTGAACTAAAATTCAGTTCATTAAGTATACTACGTTTGAATTTTACGTTATGCTGCATTAGGACTGAGTTTCAATCTATGTGAACTGAATTCAAAGAAATTAGTTTAAAATTTAGTAGTTTTTATACCTCGATGTGCCGTTGATGACTGAACATCAGTATCGCCATTTTTGTGTTAAGTATAAGCGTACTAGCACTGAAGTTTGAACTAAAATTCAGTTCATTAAGTATTTTACGTTTGAATTTTACGTTATGCTGCATTAGGACTGAGTTTCAATCTATGTGAACTGAATTCAGAGAAATTAGTTTAAAATTTAGTAGTTTTAATACCTTGATGTGCCGTTGATGACTGAACATCAGTATCGCCATTGTCGTGTTATCAGCATACTACCACTGAAGTTTGAACTAAAATTCAGTTCATTATGACTGAATTTCAGTGCTTAAGGGGTGAAAAGTTCATTTATAAACTGAAAAAAGCAACCTCAAGACTTTGCGATTACTTATTGGCATTGCCGTGTTAAGTACCAGCACACTAGGACTGAACTTCAGTTCATAAGACTGAACTTCATTGGTTCAATCCTTATGCATATAACTTAAGTCCACATGAACTGAACTTCAATCCACATACCGTAAAGCTTTTTATAAACTGAAAGAAGGAACCTCAAGACTTTGTGATTACTTATTGCCATGGTTATTAAGACTGAACTTCATACTAACACAATTCTTTCTCTGGTTTACTTATTCAATGCAGAATGGATACAGTTTGTTTGGTTATTGCTTTCAATGGGAATTGGACAAAAGATTACAAGTACATGGATCATGAAACAAAACTTCTGCTCGTTAATGAAATGATCGAATTCAAAACTTTCATGCACAAGATTTATGAAGCAACACATTTCAATGGCACTGTCAATATACGGTTTGATATTAGAATGGACTCAAGCAGAGGAATGCTTGTAACTACAGAAGAAGAACTGAGGACATGCATGCTTTTGTTGAAGAATGATCCGACTTTCAAGAATAGCCGTTTTGTGATTGACAAGCTAGAGAATCAAACTCCTCGTACAGAAGTTTCACCCCAGGAGGGAACACTGATAATGCAGATCGACTGCATTCAAGCAATTGAAAATAATCATACTCCATGCACAGAGCTTCCACAACAAGAGGGGGGCTTGATAATGCAGATCGACTCCAACCTAGCACTTGAAACGCCTGGCATTGCTGAGACACTGCAACCAAACAATACTCAATTTCAGTCACCAGCACCAACATTTGAATGCCCTAGTAGCACACCAGCTGCCAAGAGCAAACGGAAAAGGTCCAGGGTAAAACAGAAACAATCTCCAGCGATGATATTAACAGGAGATGTATCATCGAAAAATGTAGCAGCATACTCAACATTTGACACCAAAGAAACCATGATGAAGTGTTCTGTCAAGATGGCAATCAAGGAGCATTTTGAGTTCAAGGTTATCAGATCAAATAGAACGAGATATGAACTGAAATGCATCGATCCAAATTGTGATTGGAACATCAGAGCAAGAAGGATAAAAGATTCATCACTGTTTAAGGTAATTAAGTTTCAGAATACACATACATGCTCCGTTGACGTTAAAAAGGCTGATCAAAAACATGCCACGTCAACATTGATCTTGAAAACATACGCGACAACAAAACAGAAGTTAAACCAACATTTATTGTCAACGAAATGAGAAGGATACACGGGGTTGAAATAGGATATCACAAGGCATGGCGTTCAATTCAAGCAGCAAACGCATTAATTAGGGGACGGCCTGATGAGCATTATCATCTGCTCCCTTCATACTTGCATGTGCTGAAAGAGAGAAATCCAGGCGCTCACACAAATCTAAAGATAGACAGTCTTAATCGGTAAGCATTTCTCAAAAGTGAGTTCGATTGCTATACGGAAATTGAAAACTTTCTCAGAATTTTTTTAAAATGTTTCAGGTTTATGTATATGTTTGTTGCTTTCAAGCCATCAATAGACGGGTGGAGGTATTGTCGACCAGTGATAGCAGTAGACTCGACATTTTTGAAGGCGAAATATCTAGGTGTTCTCATCATTGCTGTAGCAAAAGATGCAAATAATCAAATCTTCCCTCTAGCTTATGGGATTGCTGACTCTGAAAATAATGAAGCTTATACTTGGTTCTTCACTGAGCTGCGAAGGACAATAGGTACTCGTTCTGAACTGGTGTTTCTATCAGACAGAAACAAATCAATCGCGCATGGAATTGCACAAGTTTATCCTGATAGCCACCGTGGTATTTGCATCTACCACTTTGAAAAGAATCTAAACCAAAAGAACGTGAGAACCACAGTGATAAGTCTGTTTCAAACTGCTGCGAGAGCTTATAAGCGTGAAGAGTTTCATTATTTCATGTCCGAATTAGAGGGAATAGATAGAAACACGTACAACTACATAATGGAAGAACCACCTGAAAGATGGGCTAGATCTTTCTCACCGAGGCGACGATATGATATGCTTACAACAAATATAGTTGAGTCGATGAATTCTGCATTACTTGAAGCAAGAGAGTTGCCCATTTTAAGCCTTTTGGATTTAATCATTCTTAAGAAGCAGAAATGGTTTTGTGAAAGAAGAACTACTGCTCAAGAGACTTTTCATAGCTTATCAAGGTGGGCAGAAGATGAATTGAACAAGAAGATTCAACTGGCCTTCACAATGAATGTAAGTATACAGCGCCAAATATGCAATCCTAATAGTGTATAAAAAATACAGATAAAGATAGACTGAAAATTCAGGACCGTGAATGGAACTTCAGTAAAAAAAAAAGGGGGAGGGGGTTCAACCTTTTGAGGATAGCATTTCTGTACGTAACCACTGGGGGGTGGAGTTCAAATACTTGTTGATACAAAATTCAGTCCATAACATTAAGCAAGTTCAAGTACAGACAGTTCGATCCTTGTGGGATTGAACTTCAGTCCATATGATTTGAACTCCAATCAGTCCATTAGAACTGTACTCATGAACTCTTCCTCTGACTCACTAATAGCCGATTTTAAATAACATCTGTGCTGACTCACAAAAGTTATTATTTTTCATTTCAAATAGGTTTTCCCCACAGGTACAACAACATTCAATGTGCACGATGAAGGAAAAAGCTTCAACGTCGACTTAAAGAAGAGGACCTGTGACTGTATTCAATTCCAGACTGATGAACTCCCATGTGTACATGCAATTGCATGCATTGAGAAAAGACGCCTGCTGAAATCTAAGTTCTGCTCAAAATGGTATACACGAGAGTTTTGGTTTAACGCATATCAAGGTGAGGTGAATATGATAGGGCACAAAAGCTCTTGGACTGTACCAGATATCGTGAAAAGCCAGAGGATAGAGACTCCTAATGTCAAAATACAACGAGGAAGAAGGAAAACAAAGAGATACATCTCGATTGCTGAGGCTGTACGAGTCAAAGGAAACAAATGTAGTCGATGCAGAAATAAATGAAGATATTCAAATTGCTGATAGTTTCTTATCCAACATTCAAGATAATGAAGGTATTCAAACTCTGAATGCATTGCAGTTTATTTTTTTATCTGTCTATATGTTAATTAGTTTGATACTAGTATTTGAATTCGAAACACTTTCAGTCCAAAGTTCAAACTCATTGTTGCAGCATTGTGAACTTGAAAAACAAAAAAAATCTATAAAACTCACAATTTATTACCAACAAAACATAACAGACAACATAGAGATGTTATCTTATCAAGCATCTTCAACATCAGACCCACTACTAGAACTGGAACTTAAAGGTTCAGTAACATCCTGCCAAATAGTAGCACTTAAAACCACACGATCTGAGGATTCAACAACTCCAAAAAGTATTCTAGTTCCTACTACAAGATTATTACTACGGAAAAACTCCCTCCATCCATTAGAGAACCACCTTTCTCTTCCCACTTTTAGGTAATTCATCCGGAAATGAGTACCACAGCAAATTACAGTTGCCGGAACATTACGTCTGGGAAGCATAATTGCCAACAATGCTGGCAAAACCTTTGCAAAAAAAAAAAAAAAAAAGAACTCTGTTATTTTATAATAACAAATAACAAAAATAATACTTTTGAAAGACAAAAATTGTATGAATAACTTACAAACTGATCTGATTCAGTATCCAATTGAGTCAAAACTGCATCAATGAGTGCTGCCATCTTAGAAATATAAATTATTTGGTTGTTCTCTTCAATAATAGTAAGGTCTATTTCTATTGCTATAATTATAGAAAAGATATTCTGTATTTTTGTGTGTTGTCATTTTATTTTACTGTTGGAAAAAACTGAAGATTCTTTCTTCTTTTGTTCTGTAGTCTATCCCAACACAACTGACGGAATACATGACCCCACTAGGATTTAACTACACAGTTGACGGAATACATGACCCCAGTAGGATTTAACAAGTGCACTGCAATATCAGTCCATGAAGGGGGGGGGGGAGTGAAATTCAGTCAAAAAACTGCAATTAATAAAAAAAACTACATAATCCCAGTATGATTTAACAACTGCACTGTATTTTTCAGTCCATGAGGGGGTACTAAAGGTCAGTCCATTAGTGGGTACTAAAGTTCATTCAATAAGGGAAGTGAAGTTCAGTCAAAAACTGCAATTAATAAAAAAAAATACATAAAGTGCAGTGCAATTTCAGTCCCATTGAGGGATAGTGAAGTTCAGTCCATATCTGGTTAGTGAAGTTCAGTCAATGGAGGGGTACTGAAGTTCAGGTCAAAAACTGCCATTAATAACCATAACTGTACAGTTTCTGTAAGACCATAAAAAGCATAACTGTACAGAAACTGTAACACCATAGGAAACATAACTGTACAGAAACTGTAACAACATAGAAAACATAAACTTCTTTGACTACATTTAATGAACCATAGAAACCATAACAGTACAGAAAACTGTAAAGACAATCCACTTGGCATTTACTGATTTTTAAACTATAAATACCCCCTTTGCAGTTAAAGGAAACTACAAAGTTTATTCACTCTTCATCTGATACATACTACACAGTTTTTTTTGTCAGAAAACAAAATATGGCAGATGAAAACAATCGTGTGGAGGAACTAGGCAGTTTCAATAAAAAAATAACATCGTCTTACTATAATAGAGATGATTTTGTATGTTAAAAGAAATGACCAGAGTATTTTTTATATTTTTCATTTAATTTTTCAGTCTTTTGTGATTTTGTTTATTAATTGTGAAATATTCTTGCTTTTAGATCTTTCCAGACAATTGGAAGCAGAGGCTGCCAAGTATAAATGGACTGGCATGCATAATTTGTGAGGATGGAGATGATGATGTACATTTGATGCACTTCAAAGTTGGGAGGCACGCAAGGCTGTGTAACGGTTGGAAGGCTATGCTTATTAAGAAAGGCTTCAGAATAGGTGATACGCTTCGTTTTGATCACCTATGGCACGAGATGATCGACGGTGTTCCATATGTTGTTTTTGGTGTTTCTCTTATAAACAATCAGGCTGGTGAAGGAGATGATGATGATTTAAGCAGTGATGATGATGATGATGGTGGAGCATCAGCAGACAATCCAATTTTAATTGAATAATTTCTAGTAGTTGTTTGTTGTTTTACTTTATGCAGTACTGTTTGTTTTGTTATTACAATATCTATTTTTATATATCAACTTTAACCTAATTATGTTCTATATATTTGAATCTCTCATTATTAACTGAAAATAACTGAAGTAGAAGCATCCTCATGGACAAAACTTCTGTCCATGAGGATTAGAAGCTCCATGTTTAAGTAAACATAGAACTTAAATCAACATGGAACAGAACTTCTATCATCATGGACAGAACTTCTGTCCATGAGGATTAGAAGCTCCTTGTTTAAGTAAACATAGAACTTAAATCAACATGGAACAGAACTTCTATCATCATGGACAGAACTTCTGTCCATGAGGATTAGAAGCTCCTTGTTTAAGTAAACATAGAACTTAAATCAACATGGAACAGAACTTCTATTATCATGGACTGGAGTTCTGTCCATGAGGATTTTAAGTTTCAAATTGAAATAACTCGATTAGAAGCTCTGTCTTTAAGTAAACACAACTCATCGTGGACAGAACTCCTATTTTCATAGGCTGAAGTCTCTAGCCACTTGCATTTGATTATCTTCTTTCACAGAATTAAAAAAAGGCTATACTTGGAATATATGTAAATGTAAAAAATTAACATTAAACATTAATAACTGTTGTTACATATATAGTCGCAGAACTTATAAAAAACTCTACACCATAGAAACTTCATACATATTCAGTTATGGAGATGGTGGTGGAAGAGCAGAAAGATCAAAACGAACATGTGATGCTATAGCTTCAATACCCTGGGTGATCATTCGCACTTGTAGCCTTTGGACGTTATGCATATGCAAAAAATCATTTCGCATTTCCTGTATTGCATTCTCCTGGTCCTGCATCTGACGCCTTAGGACTGCAATCTCCCATTGTATATTATTTGGAATCCCTATTGCTACTGGTGCAAATCCTGGTACTGGGGCGAACCCTGCTGCACCTGATTGTTCTGCTTGTGGTGGTTGATTCACACTACTTTCAGACATTCTTGCACCTGAAGTTTAGAAATCTCAAAATAGATAATCCTAAAAATAATAAGATGATAAGAATTAACAGTCGGTTATGTATTTATAGAAAAAAATCAATAAAATTGTAACAGTTGCAACTTGTAGTTCAAAAGGTACAATAAAATACTAAAAGTTGCAACTTATAGTTCAAAAGGCACAATAACATTTTAAAAGTTGCAACTTATAGTTCAAAAGTCACCAATCTATAACAGGTAAAATAGATATTGAACAGTCACAATGAGCGTAATAAAGTTCAATCAATGATGATAGAAGTTCAGTGCATCAATGAAGATAATACTTCTGTCTCTGAGGATAAAGCTTCAATCCCCCTGTAGATTGAAATTGAGGGCATATAAATTGAAGTCCAACCTATGTGTGGTAGAAATTCAGTCCTTGTGGTTTGAATTTCCATCCTTGGAGACAGAAGTCCTAGTGGACTGAAAACACACACAGACACAGAGTTGATGTAAAACTTCTGTCATAAGGATAAAACTTCAGTCCATCCTGTGGACTTCAATCAATTGGAGACATGCATTCATCCCTGGTGGACTGAACACACACATACATACACACACAAAAAAAAAAAAAAACACATAGGGGGTGTAAAAAAAGTTCACTCCATGAGAATAGAATTTAAGCCCTTAATGGTAAAAAACATCACTGCAACAAAAATGGCATTTACATAATTCTATGCATAATAATCTGTTCATCTGTACATAATATCTGTTTCACCATACTTTACCAAAAAACTTTACAAAATATATTACTAGGAATTCTGAAGATAAAAACAAAAATATCTACAACTGACATATGTCTTCATTATGTTCCCCATAATCATGCTCAACAAATTCAGGTGGAGTCTCAAATCCATCCCTAGCCTTTGCACGACCATGAGCCCAAAGCTGACAACCAAACCGCTCCCTGTAATGATGAATTTGATCTGGTTGAACCTTGTCAACACTTTTACCTCTGGTCAGTAGATCAGCATACCATATTGCAAAAGCGCCACAACTAGTCCTAAAAAATGAGGCACCAAGACAAAGAGTAAGACATAAGTAGGCAGAGGGTTATATAAAATTTGCACTAAAACTTGCACAAAAATGAAAAGACTTACGCATCTGGTTGATTCGGTGATAGTACCCAATGGGCTTTATAGGCAGCATTGAACTTGTCGTTTTTGAAAGAATCATGTAGAGACCCGAAGTTGACATACTTGAAAAGATGTGGGAGCACAATAGCATAAGCCTTGACGTGGTCGAATTTGTCTCCTGGTGGCTTCTTTCTTTTGACCATCGAATCATATACACGTATTTTCTTGTCGTGCAAATCAAAGACTGCCAAAAAGTAATGTGTCACCATTTGACCAGGTTTTGCTTGCAATCGGCACGGAAAATAGAGTTTATCAACTCCACCCCAGGGAATTGAACACCTCCGTTCCATGCCATGAAGGTAATTGCACATATACTGTCCAATACCGTCAAGCCAGATTTCATCACCTGGTCTTTTACTTTTGTCTTTGAATTCTGACTGATAAATAGAGCACATATAACTATCAAAAACAAGATCAGTAATTGACAGTGTATGAGGAAACTGGAACAAATGGTAGCATGCCCTCTTCCTAAGATAATACATAGCAACATCGATATGCTGCAAAAAATGAACCTGTTTAGTCAATACACAGAATAACGAACACGGAACAAACAAAAGAACAGAAAATGCACTAACATTATCAGTCAAAGGGTAGGCAACATCTACAAACTCCAAAAACCACTGCTTGTCTGGCTTGATTGTTTCCAACTGATATGGATTACTGTTGTAATCATTATTGCGTATATAACAAGCACGGTTGTTCCTAATTAAAAAGATACAAAATACAGAACACATGTTACTTTTCCATCAGGAATGAACTTAAGAATATCATAGGCAATGAAGTTCAATCGTATAGGGGACAGAACTTTGCACGTCCTTGTGGACAAAAAGTCCATGGCCTGTTGACTGAGGTTCAATTCTTACAGACAGAACTTACTCCATATGCACAGAACTTCAATCCATAGGGACAGAACTCATGGGATAAGAAGTTCAGTCCAAAGGGAATTGAACTATAGGTTTCCAAATTCATCCACTATGCACTGAACTTAAAAAACTACAGACAAGAAATCATAAAAAAATACAAAGACTTACTGTTCAAGTTCAGTGTCATTTCTTTGAAATAGCAAAAAAGATTAAAACTCATCCAACACTGCTGGACTAATCTTCAAGTGGTGGAATGGACAACTACGTCTGTAATTACCCTTCCAGTCAGTTGTCTTCTTTTTAGTCCTTGTGGTATTATATAGAGATAGCAACCAATGACTGGGCTTTCAGTCCCTTTTCCCCAGAAGACCTTGCTACTCCGACTGTTCTAACTTAGTACTTTCAGGGGCTTGATCACTTGACTTGGCAATCTCCCTAACAATCGGAACAGGCCTCTCCTGTTCCTATGTAAGAATCTCTTGTTTACCTGCTTCATCGACCGACTCACCTTTGCCCACAACAATTCTGTCAGCCTGTTGTTCTTCATTCAGCTCTTCTTTCTCCTGTTCCTGAGTCATTACTTCTTCTTTGCCCGCTATACTGACTGACTGTTGTTTGTCTACAAGACTTTCAAAAGTCTGTTGTTCAGTCAAATCAACTTATCTTCTTGTTTGCTCAATAGCCTGGGCATTCTCCATAACAATCTTAAGAGGCATCTCCTATTCCTGTGTCGTAATCTCTTCTTTGGGTGCTTCATCAATTGACTGACAGCCAAGAGCCTGCTGATCTTCAGTCATATCCCCATCTCTTTCAACTTGGTTACTTCTTTCAGCATTCTCCATAACAACATCAACATGCATCTCCTTTCCGTGCGAAATCACCTCTTCTTCTACTGTTTCGTTGACCGACTGCCCTTCTGGTTCTTCTCTTGCTGCTTGATAACTCACATCAACATTATCCATTTCAACGTCATTGGTCCTCTCCTGTTGCAGAATTATTCCTTGTTCTTTTCCAAGTTCAACCTGCTGCTGATTTTTCGACATATGTTGCTGAATTTCTTCAGCTCTTGGTGTATCTTCAGCATCACATGAACCCCCGCTAACACTTTCTTGAGTCGGTGGCAGTATATTAAAATTAGGCATATCAGGATGTGAACTATTTTTCTTCAACTTCTTCCTTTTCCTTTCATAGGTTTTTGGTTGGATGGGTGCAGAAGTTGTACCTGATTTCTCCACAATCATATCCTGAGGGAGCAAGCGAGGTGTCGACAGATCAAGCTCTCCACTTATAACTTGCAATTGAATTTCAAGCACCTCATTCTGTGATGCAGTCAACTCACCAAACATGTCTAATTCACTATCAATATTTTCATGAATTTGTCTAGGCGTTTCATTGACAAACACACCTTGCAACGCTCCATGCAATTGTATAGCTGAATTTAGACCTGCACCACCACCACTAACTTCTTTTCTTACATCTGAACATCTTTTTGATTTCCTAACTACACTGCCTTCACTGGAGTCTTGTCTGTCATCTGAAGGAGATTTTGATTTCCCGGATACAGCGCCATGACTGAAGTCTTTTCTTACATCTGGAGGAGACTTTCTCTTCCTTCCATCACTAGCATTGCCTCCAGATGAATACAAGTTTAAGGAATTACGAAAGCTGCCAGATTGTTCCTTGCCCCTTCTTCCACTAACATCTTTCCTCCAACTTCCTTCCTTTTCCTCAAAATTCTTAGCAAACTTCTTCATAAAATCCAGAACACAATCAACCTTGTTATCTACACCACGAACCTTGTTATCTACACCACGAATATACTCCCTTATGCGCCGTCGCTGACTACGCATCCTCTTCCGAAATTTTATATTCACCTTCTGCAAAAAAAAAAAAAAAAGATATCAATAGAACTGATAAAAAATATTCAATTAAAATAAAAACAGAAAAAGATGAATGCACATGATACTTGAAACTCACTTTAACAATTGCATTAACTAAATCTTGATCAAGATCTACACCATGTCGAGCATCCTGCCTATCATCACAAGCACCCTCACCCACGTAATCATCATCCTCAGTCTCAGCAACATCATCCTCACCCACATGATCATCATCCTCAGTCTCAGCACCAACATCTTCACTCTCAGCACCACCATCCTCAGTTTCAGCACCACCATCATCAGTCTCAGAACCATCCTCAGTCTCAGCAATATCTTCGCTCTCAGCACCACCATCCTCAGTCTCAGTCTCAGCAATATCTTCACTCTCAGCACCACCATGATATATTTGAGCACCACCAACCTCAAAATCATCACACGTATCCTCACTATCTTCAACAACTTCTTTTCCTTTTAAAAGTTTACATGCAACAACAGGTACAACAGGACCTGCTTCTGTCACATTCAATTCCACCGACCTTTTTTCTTCCTCAGACAGAACAATTGGAACCATTTTAAATTTGTCAAAACTCTATTAAAAAAAACATGAGAAATATATTAGCACCACAGTAAAATAAGAATAAAACTTTTATATGCAGAAATAGAAATTTTGTCCTCATGGACTGAACTTCAATTGGTACTATTTTAGAAGTTCAGTCCATGAGGACAGATACATAGATGGAAGAGAAGTTCAGTACATAATGATAGAACTTCAGTAAGGCTGAAGAAGTTCAGTACATTAGGATAGAATTCAGTCTATGAGGGTAAAGAACTTAAGCAACCACACACACACACACACAGACACAGATATAGAAACTTACATTTACATTATGAAAATACTGATCAACCAAAGTGTTATACTGAGGATTTTTGAAACTAATAAACCTAACCATCCTTGGGAAGCCATGACCATTATATGTACAAAAGTTAGAACAAAGTGTTGGAAATAAATCCAGAAACCAAGCGCATAACACAAACGGGAATCCCAGCACATAGTAATTTACACCACTTTTAAGAGGTCTCATTGCAGAGTTAACTAGTGCTTCAAAACCCGCACTCCCCCAAGGATAAACTCTACAAAGATCCTCGTTGTCAATGATATCCAAGTAATGCACTTCAACCAAGCTTGTTTTTTTGTTAGAACACAAAATGATTGACTGAAAAATATAAAACTCCGCAATCTTCACTGCATCATCTTCATCAACCAGAGATGCCGTGGTCATTGATACTAAAAATTTACGAACGTCTGATACCTGAAGATTGCTTTTGCCACGAAAGTACTGCTTCAGAAGCCTCTGATCCATATTTATAGCAGGTCCATCAAACAATTCCTCACAGTTTGCAGAAAACCTCAAACCAGTGTAAACATAATATTCTTCGGGACCAAAATGGATGAGATGACCAAAAATATCAAAACTTAATCTATTCGGATCACTGCTCACAATACGTGACAATAATAAATAATGCAGTAACCTCATAGAAGTTTTGTACGACTGCAACTTCAGAAAGCTTCCAAACACACCATCTGAAAGCTTCTTACGCTGTGCTTTACTGAAATTTGAAATGATATTATCCAAATTGTGCTCCCCTTGCCAATATGCATTCATGTTGAACCAGCGATCAAATGGATACACTAGATTCCCTTCCATTCCAGCATCCATATTGCAAAAAGCTAACAAATAAAAAAAAATATCAGTCACACATACAAAATAAACAAAATACAGGTTTGAGAATACACACAGACACACGCACACACACAGAAGTTCATTCCCTAGTGGGCTAAGAACACACACACAGTCACACACATGTGGGGTGTAGACTTCAGTGCACTAGGAATGGAGCACACACACACACGCGCGCGCGCGCACACATGTGCGGGGGTGCACTTCAGTCCACTATGAATGAACTTCCATCCTTGGAGACAGAAGTACAATCATAGTAGGCTGAGAGCACACACTGAGTCACACACATATGGGCGATAGGCTTCAGTCCACTAGGAATGAACATCTGTCCTATGTGGACTGAGCATACACACATTCATAAGTTCTTGGTGCTGCACCAGCTATAGACAACTTGGATCAGGGTACAATGTACACCAAGTTCAGAGGAAACCAGGGAAATCAAAAGTTCAAGAGACAGGCAAAGAATTTGTACTGTGATTTCTGCAAACTGACTAAATGGCGGCTGGAAACTAAATGCCTACCCTCAAGATTACAAGAAAAGAAAAACTGGTCCTTCTGCTTATAATGTGCAATCAGAAAGTGAAGATATTCCTTCACAGATTGGAAAGATGAGTCAAAACTGGAAGCTGCACTATTCCAAGCGTGTTCAATGAAGTGCACGCTTCATGTGCTGAAGCGTGAAGCGACTGAAGCGTGAAGCGAGCGCTTTAAGCGATGAAGCGACCACTTTTCAAAACACTGATTTCTACCTAATGGTGACATTGTGACACATACTGGCACAAGCACCATCTCAAAGCAAAAAATACAATATGTGTCACAAACACACACACACACACACACACACACACACACACACACACACACACACACACACACACACAGAGACAGAAGTTCAGTCCATCACACACACAAACACACACAAACACACACACACACAGACACACACACACACACACTGAGTCACACGCATGGGGGGGGGGGAGAGGACTTCAGTCCACTAGGAATAAACTTCAATCACTGGAGACAGAAGTTCAATCCTAGTGGAACTTCAGTCCATCACACACACAAACATAAATTCAGTCAATCACACACACAAACACACACACACGCACACAGAGACAAATACACACACGCACACACACATAACTTTACTACACACACACATTACGGAAAAAGTAACTACTAAATACGGAAAAAATATACAAATTTAAACTTAAATAATGTTACTTAACTTAACAACCACATATTTCACAAAAAAATACAAAAAAAAAAAAAAAAACAAAAAGGTCGTATTTGAAAAGAGAGAAATGTTATACCTGCGAAAATGCAAAGGTGAAGAGAGAAATGTAATTCAACGTACGTAATGCAACTGAGCAAACGAAGTGGTTATTTTTGCATGAAGATTCAGTGAAGAAGAACAGTTAAAATGCATGAAATGACCGGTTAAAATGAAGAAGAAGGGTTTTAAAAACCCCTGTCAATTCAGAAAAGATGAGGGGTAATTCGGACTTTTACATATGCCCCGTTTAGTGTACTGGCACAAAAGTGGCCTCTAGTATAAAGCCACTAAAAATAGTGGCCTCAAACTAAATACCGGTATTAAAAGTGGCCTCTGGGCAAAACTTTTACATTCTTTGAGGACGGAAGTAAGACGGAGCCGTATTGATAGATAAAACTGCCTGTCCTTTTCCTGAAATAACCTAGCCAAGGTTTTGCCTGCTCATGTCTAGTTAGGCTTTTTGTCAAATCATACTGGAGTTGGTTCTCTAATTTTTAGTCAAAGTAGCTTTGCTCTTATGAAAAGGGGGTGGTGTTACCCATTTTTCATAGGCTTAAGGTAGATTAATGAGCTTAAAAGTGAGTGATCAAAGCCTCCCACCTATTCTTTCTAGTTTGATAAATTCCCTCTGTATCGCCATTGTTGAATACTTTGCTCGTGTCTAAGTTATTTATTAGGGGTGCTTTGAATGCATTCATAATCATTGAAACCAGAAGAAAAGTTGGAAAAACAATTTGAATCAGAAGTTTTAAATAGAATCCTCCTAATTTCCAATTAAATTTTACCTACCAGGAGAAGGTAAAAGAATTAACAATGATCACCCATGAGGACAAATCACGCTTCCATTGCCTGTTATAGTCTATTTTGCTAGGCGATTTTTATAAACTTGGCAAATATGTGGCTGAGTGACCACTAACCAAAAGTCGAGTTGTTGGGGAAAATGGTGCTAATCGTCTTATTTGATGAAAATCAGAATAGGTACCAAAGACACGATGAACGTAAGGGTATAACAAATAAGTTTTATAACTTAATATTAAAAGTATTATAAATTTATAATAGGAAGATGATATCGAGATAACATAGCAAGTAGACAATAAAGAAAATAATTCTTTATCATTTGTAAAGCAGCATAATCGTAATGAGAATAAGTTTTGACATTCATGGGTACTAGATAATACTTGCAATCTGGTACTTTGTCTTTTGCAAGGTCTTCTACGGGCGATTCATGATTATGTTAGTGATCTACCTGTTCATAACTTGATTAGGAGAAGATAGTGGTCTAGGAAAACAACTTGATATTTACTTAGCTTGGCTTGGCATGCTTATTTCAGGCTTAGATTTGATAGTTCAGCTCGGATTGGCATGGACTGTTACTATCTAGATATATTTCTAGCTTATCTTTATTTTATTTCAGGCATGTTTCTGGATTGACTTGGCTTCGATTAGCTAACTTGTTTGGCATAGGCTTAACTTGAATTAACGTGCCTTTGGCTTTTTTTCGTTTGACCTTTGATTGGTTAGGCTTGGTTTGGCTTTGCCTAACTTTGCTTAATTCTAACTTGGCTTGGCTTAGTTTCGTCTGGCTTCTTTAGGTTTGCTAGACTTGACTTGTTTCTAGCTTGTTTATAGCTTTGCTCAACTTTATTTTTTCTTGCTTGGATTGTTTCTAGCTTGGCTTGATCTATTTCTAGCTTGGCATTGTTGTTTAAAGCTTAGATTTACTTATGTAAGTTTGACTTCGCTTGTTTCTAAATTTGAAATATTTATAGCTTGGCTTATCTTATTTCTGACATGTTGATAATGGACTAAAAAGATATATATTTTAGTGATTTTTACCCCGTATTTTAGTGATGTTTATGAGCTTAAATTGATTATGATAGTAAATTTAGCTTAATAATGGCGTTGGAATGTATAGGTGTAGATTATGATGAAAATAACATGAGAATTGATGATCTGGAGCGTTTCATGAATGAATTTTGAAGTTGGAGTAAGTTGTGTCAATGTCATGCCAGCACAACTTGAGCACATGAAATTAACTCTCAATACCTTATGCAGAAGTCATGTCAGCACAACTCCAGCCTGCAGAGAATACATTCAGCACCTTTTACCCAGCTCGTGCCAGCGCGCAGCCAGCACGCAACTAAGAATCAATGGAAGTAGCACTTAACTTAGAGAAGTCCTAACTTGAGCGGGAAAAGGCTATTTTTACCTAGGTTTTTCTTAACACTATAATACATCCTAAAACCTCTAGAACATAACTTTGGACCTATTCTACATCAAAAGGAGGCAAGGAAGAGAGGAAATCAAGATTCAAGGCTCTACTTCATCCATCTTTCCACCTTATTGTGATTTTTATATAGTTATAGTTATTTCTTGTCTTAGAATATGACTATGAGTGGCTAAATCACCCACTCTAGGGTTGATTGAACCACTCTACATGCTTGTGTGACGATAATTATTGTTTTATGAATGGACCTTGTTAATTCTTTCTATCTATGTTGTTTATGATTCATGATGGTTAATTTGTAGGATCCCCAATTAATTATCCCCTTTATTCTTGTGATTACTAGGAATAAATTCATGAGTTAGGGTTAACCACGTAGCAGTATTTCAACCTAAAACAAAGGCATTGCTTCGATTGTCAAAACGGTGAATTAGGAATATTGATCCTTACTGTGAACCATAAGTATAGTACTCCCTATCTTCATTAGTTAATTGAAATAGTTATTTAATGAAAGTTATGATTATTTAATAAGTGGGTAGTTGTAAACTTGGAGCACTTGTTCAATAGGAAAAGTTAGGGAAAATTGATAGCACTATACTTTAGCACAAGTTAGGAGTTGGGAAAATCAATCCTAGGCTTTCCATCTCTTGAATCAAATCTATCTTATATTCCTTGTTATTTAGTTTCTTATTAAGTAATTGATAAAACCAAATCAAAGATATACACTCAAAGTTGATTGGGTAGATAATTTGGCTAGATTAACTGCTAGGAGTCGTATTCTCCATGGGATTCGACCTCGAGACTTTAAGTACCGAGCTATATTTGCCGCGGCCACTTAGTCCTTTTTATAGGGCGTAGTTGAGTGTGATCAAATTTTGGTACCGTTGCCGGAGAACACGGTGTATTTCTAGCTTTTAGGACAAAGAGTTGTTATTTTAATTAACTTCGCCTCTATATATATTTGTTTACTTTATTAAAAAAATAAAATAAAATTATGGCATCAGGAAATTACATGTGGCTAGGTGATAATTCATCTTATATGTGTAATATGTGCGGTAATCAAGGTGATCATTATTATGGTTGTGCTAATACTTCTCATTCATTCCCGAGCCCCTATTATGATGACACTTATTTCTCTTATGATGCGATGAATTGGAGGATGATGATGAAGAATATGAAGCTGAATTGAAGAAGATTTTGGATAGACGTAGAGCACAACTATGCCGTACAGAAGCTCAAGTGAATCAGTTGGCTGCATTATTGGGAATTCAACAACCTAGCCAAGAAGACATGGAATTAGAAGAAGAAATCATGGCTATAGTTGAAGATCTAAAACATGAATTTTCATTGGAGGAGACAAGGGTTGAAAGCCAACCATCTAGCCATATGGTGTGGGACGATGCTGAGGATGAAGATGTGGTACTAGAGTCGGACACAAAAATTGAAGCTGAAATTCTAGTTGACTCTAAGTCGTGCCAGAAAGAGGATGTGAATAACGAATCAAAGCGTGAGCGGGTTGCACCGCATTCTAGACACTTTTCTACATTGGTTTTAGAAGGGGACATGGAAATTGGTCATTCTGAGCCGATTGAAGAGTTGAAGGATGATGTGTATGATGCTAACACTTTTGAATTTGTGATGCCATCTAGGCACGATAAAATCCTCGTTTGAAGGCCAGTGAATACAACATGGTATATTTGGTGCTTGGCCAAGAGTATAGCCGAAAATTTGGGGATATTCCTAAGTTGGCGGCAATGTGCAAAAAGAGATACTTAATGTTTGATTTGCGAGAACTTGTGCCACCTCAAGAGCATAACCAGAGAGTTTATTTACAATTGGGGAGGCGATTCATAAGCTCAAGTTGGAGGAAAAAGTATTGACTGTGGGTTATGTCATGCCACGACATTAAATAAGGCACTTCTCGGGAGGCAATCTGTGATTGTAATTGGATACAAGTTAAAAAAAAGGAAAAAAAATTGAAAAAAAACCAAAATACAAAAAAAAGATGTTATCTTTTATGGGATGTTACTTGATGAGTTTCTTTGTTTTGCAGGTTTCGACTAGTTTGAAGTCTAAGTGTGGGGTGCTTGCAACCTCATATGATTGGATGAGGGTGTCCTACTATGGGGGAAGTTTGAGTACCTCGTGCCCTAAGGAAGTTCACAAGGATGTTCTTCGGGCTTAGAGCCCCAAAGAGTTTCTCTATCACCCTTAAATTTATTTTTAATGCATTGAGGGCAATTCATGATTTTAAGTGTGGGGTGAGGGATTCTTCTTATTTGTGCTAATAATCCCTTTTATTTATCTTTGTGCATCGGTTCTTTTCCAAAGGAGGTAGTTTGAACCGGGCATATGTAGATTTTGTTTTTTAGGAGTAGACTGTAGTAAATGGATGAGAGAGTCTTGGATCCACTTTGACTAGTTTTATATAGATACTTAATTTGGGGTATGTGAACTTCATGCATTTATTTTGTCATGATCTAGTTTGCCTTGAGAAACACTGAGTGTATTATTTGAGACCTAGGATCATGATGTTGACTCTAGATTTGCTTGAGAGTTTTTCTTGTGTTTGCTTTGTTTAAGAGCGGGAATTGAGCCATTTTGAGTAGGTTATGTGCCATGTGTGAGTGATGATTTTATTTTCTCTATGTTTAATATTTGATGTCTAGAACTTGTCTAGTGTGTGTGCAAAGCGAAATGAGATATTTGCTCGATTAGGAAGTGATATAGGTTTTCCTTTCATAGCCAATTTATTTGAAGCCTCAGATGTTTAACTATATATTAAATAAATGTGAGTTCTCATGAACGACCAAGGGCACTTCGGTAAATTTAGCGAAAAGCCAATTTTGATTTTTTCTTAAACCAATGACATATAGCCAAACCCAACAAAGAGTGAACCAGGTGGATTTTTTACTTTGCCACGTACTACACATAAGGGTATTGTGGTAAAAAGATTAGACTTTGATTCTTACAACTGTCCAATTCTCACCCACGTTAATGTCCTCTTAATTTGCCTACACCCCATTTTTGATTTCTTCAGTTCACTCCATCTACCTGCTGCTTTCTCTGCGCCTCTCTTTCTTCTTGGTAAGTTGTTCTTTATTTTTTTTATTTTTTTTTTTGTGCTCGATTCAAATATTTGCTAAATTTTCACAATGAAATTGTTGATTGACTTTTCCTACTGTGTAGCTTGGGGTTTTTGTTGGTTGTAAATTAGGGCTTCTAAAAAAGAAATTCGTTTCCTAGGCATTCTATATTAGGTTTCTAACATATGTATTGTTTCAGTATTCCATATATTTTATGTGTAATCAAAATCTTGTACACTCTTTGACATGCAATGGTGATTTGTGCTCTACTATGTACTCAATTGATTTGTGAGTTTGTCGAGGTGCGCGTAAACTGGCCCGGATACCACTGTTATAAAAAAAATTTTGATTTGTGAGTTTAATGTGATAGTATTCCTTAATAATTCACTCCATGCATTTCTGAAAAAAAGACCAATTGTTTTCTAAAATAAAATAAAATAAAATAGAATTTTAATGCTTTTCTACTATTTCGTTCAATGCTTTACTGCTATTTACTGGTTCTTTATTTTTTGTTTTCTCATTTTTAGGAAAATTTGTTAGAGATATTTGGTGGTTCTAGAAGCTAATTGGTGATTTTCTTAGTTTTTGTGTCGCTAATTAACTTAAATAGTGACATATACATCGTATACGACTTCCGAGTCTGTCTTTGAGGCTGCGGAGCAATGTAGAGAACTTGTGGTGTTATAAAAAAATAATATACCTTTTAAGTTGTAAGTGGCAAATCATAGCATGTCATCATTAAATATATGCACCCACGCATATAATAGTAATGTAAGATATCAAGCATGTTCATAGATTGTATTGTGTTTTTGTCTTTATCTATCATTGTGAAGCCAGCCGATAGGACAGGTGTTGAGTTCTTATGTTAATGGGTTAACTACTTCTCTTTTTCTATGCATGTTCTCTCTTATTTTTCAGCTTTCGTCCGAAATGGCACAACGATTACGTATATGTGAAATTACTCCTCATACAGGCGACTGGACCTGCAAAATTCAGGCTGTGGATAAATTTGGTCCACGAATAAGTAAGGATAAAAAGTTAAGTTATCTGAATATGATCTTCCAAGATAAACAGGTACTTTTGCATGTTGCTATTAAATCATCCATTTCATCACATACGTCTTTAACTATTTTAATTTCTTATACATATGTTGTATGTCGAATATTTACAGAAAGAACAAATAAAAGCAAGTATTTATGGAGAAAACATCAAATCAGAAAAAGGACTACTTTTTTTAAACTAAAACTCTATTTTATTTCTTCTCTAAGTTAATCACCTGAGAAGGGAGTGAACTACTGTCTTATCAACATGCTTTCCCTCTTAAGAATTACCTGATGCAGGAAATGAAGTTGTTTTTGGGTGCTGGTGATCAGTCAGGTATTTTGTTGTGCTGATGATCAGTTAGTAAGATAGTCATATGAACCAGACACCAATACTTGATCGTTGTGAGTTCTTCTTCTTCCTACTTTCTTTTTTGTTCTGCTTTTACTTTGAAGATTCTGAATTATTTTTACTCTTTTGGTATTCTCTTGGATTCTCTGGTAACTTTTGAGTTTAATAAATCTTCTTATTAATGGAAAACGAAAGTGCATTGTTAGTGTAGCGTCCAAAACCATATCAAAATAGGACTACAAGAAACTTTGTATAGGTTGTTTCACTCATTGGATTTGAATGAGTTGTCAGTGATATAGATTATTATGAATAATTATAAAAGAGTGTGTATGAAATTGGTTTGGTCCAAATTTAGAAATTTACAGTTGCTACTGGCCAACTGGAGCTAAAATAGAGGAAAGTTTCAATCTTTAGACAATTTATGTTTGAGTAGATTTTTCATATTTATAAAGGCTGTATTCTTTGAAAAAGTAATTGTTTTCTAGAAACAATTAAAGACATAATGAATAATAGAGAGGTAAGTACCAGGACAAGAAAATAAAATTCAAATGCAACCAGGAAGTACCGGAGGATGAATACCCAAATTTTGATCCTATGAAAAAGAGAACAATGGAAAGGAAAGAAGATAATGCATAGCTAAAGCCCCTCCCCTGCATATATACTTCTGTGGTTGAGTTCAGATATTGTGTGATTTTATTTCAATTTGATTAGTTTGAAAATGAGATAGTTCAAGCAAACAATGTAGGGCTAATAGCTGCATGGCCTATTAATTTTCCTGAACTAAGCTTTCAGCTCTACATTCTGAAAAAGGAATTCGTTCGTGTTTTTTTTTCTTCATATTAGGACTGATTATCTCTGCTCTTTATGTATTTCTCAGATTCGGTAAGTTATCTCTCCATTATCTTTGATTACTTCATCTGTGTGCCTGTATCTATACAAGAATTTTATTTTATCTTTACCTGAATGTTTAGAAACAGATACTTCGATGCATTCGGCGTGTATATTTTTGGGTATTTGATGAATGCCCTTTAACTGATTCTGCACATGCTTGTGTTCTTTGATAGTCTTGTATCAATTTACGAGCAATCAACGGTACTAAAAGGAACTCAATGTGAATTAACAGAGGCTCCATAGAAAAAATTCTTAAAGGTCACAACAAATTTAATGAATCATCTTATACCGCAATGAGACATTGCTATTTCTTTCAAGGCACAGACCAGACGGTGTTCCTGTTTTCTAAAGAAATTAGTTGACAACAATTCTGTTAGCCTGGACTTTTAGATTACTGTATCATGGTTGAAAAGGAATTTGTATTTGATGTTATTTATACTGATTTGGATATTAATCAGTTGAAGGTCATGGGAAAAGGATCTTGAAATCTCAGTAGCTTGTGGCTCGAGTTTTAAGAGATTTGCCTGAATGATAAAAAGAGATTAAATTATTATGCATTTGAAGAAATCCTAGAATATACTCAGGTAATTTCTCCAATATCACAGTTAGAAGTTTGACTCTTTATGTTCGTCACTCAGTCCGCTTGATATCGACTTTAGTAAACCTGAACATGAAAGCTCCAAAAAGAAAATAGATTTTACCTTGGATTTGAAATTGGGGTTTAGAGAATTTGAGTTAGAAAATTTGTTAATTGGTGATTTAATTGCTTCAAATTTATCAGCTTTGATTTTTTCCAAGAAAAAATTCTCAGGTTCTATCCCTGAGGAGATTGGTTCTCGAGAAAATCTTCTTGATTTTGTTGCTAATGATAACCAATTTTCGGGGCCTTTACCTATTAGTATAGTGAATCTTGTACAATTGGGAAGGCTGGATCTTCACAACAATGGGTTAACTAGTAAGCTTCCAAGTGGGCTTCATTCTTTGAAGAAACTGAATGAATTGAACTTAGCAAACAATGATTTTTCTGGAGATATCTCTAAGAAAATTGGGAGCTTGTTTGTTTACTTTTACTTCATATCCACTTACTTAAAACCTATTTCTAGCTCTCAATATTCCCCTTAGTACTCTTTATTTTATCATGAGTTACTGCTTAAGTAAGTAACTCTCATTTAGATTACATTATGTGGTTATGAATTACACATCAATATAATAAGTGTTTCATATATTTATCTTTTTTGTTCTAATCATTTGGAAATAGGTTTGCAGATCTATCCTGAAATGATAACAAGATTGCAACTACTGCTTGGTTTTGAACTGACAAGGGCTCGTTGCCAACTTGGAAGAAAGAAAGATAGCAACATAGCAACTGATAGATCAAGGAGATAACTGCAATATGCTTGAAGATATTTTGAATTTCCACTTATTTTGGGATATGATGTATATCTAAATTATATAACTGTGACTACTATATATTTTTGTACATGTCATAAAGTCCTTTCACTATGGTTACCTATGATGTTCTCAAACAAAAGACTGTAGATCACTCAACCTAAGACTGTAGATCACTCTACCTGTTATTTCAAAAAAATTCTGTATGTTCTATTAATTATCCATAGAAGGCCTTTCAGGAAGAAAGGTTACATTAAAACAAAAATGTCAAAATTGTGAACTTAACCTAAGATTGTTCAAAGTTAGTTTAATAGGTGAAAGCAACGACGACATCAGGCACCCGTGCTTCGCACGGGTACGACATCTAGTTTACTAATGAAATTTGACCTTAGCTAACCCTTTTGAGCATGTAGCCTTTTCTTTGATGGCCATTGGGATTCCTATTTCTTGTGCTAAATATCTGTGAGTTTTACTTATGGCGTTATGAGCCTAAAAATCTAGTTAATGAAATGAGAAATTTGTGTTTGTTGGAAGAAGACAAAAGGTGTGTAGGAGGATGCTATTGGAGGGATTTACTAAAAAAAAGGTGAAAGTTTAGAGTATTTGTGCAATAAATGAAAAATGTATTGAGAAAAAAAATTATTTAATAGATGGAAGAAAATAAAGAGTGGTCTCTATCATTAGCTCCTACTTTGCTTAAAACAGAAGGTTGATAAAGGTTGACTCTGTGCTGGTAAAAGAAAGATTTGTTGGGAGGAAAAATATTTGAATTAATTGTGGTGTATTAAATTGTTTGGAGTAGTTAGTCACTATTATCTATATGTATCCTACCCGTCCCATTGCCTACATTACAACCAAAAGAAGTCCTACAGTAAGAGCAAGCTTATGGTATGTCATGTCTTGTGTTGCATGTGAGTTCTTTTCTAAGAGTGAATGCTTCATCTATATGTGAACTTTTTTCATGATCATTCTCTTGAGTGAATTCCTTCTCTAATTTTTATTTGATTGTGACGGCGCACGATTTATGATAAGAGAGCTCTTTTATTAGTCTCTTGAGTAGAGTGAGTATTTGCATGACTTATTGAGTGAGTCTATAGTTGATGTGGGATTGAGAGGTTGATTTGGTGCACTTGATTATTTTTAAATATTCTTGGCATGGAATTTGTGTGAATAAAGCATAATGAGTGCATATTCAACTTGTTAAGTGCCTATATAAACCCAAGTCATTGTGTAAGTTATTTTGGTGTATCTTGATTCAAGGTGTAAGTTGCTCGAGGACGAGCAAATGTCTAAGTGTAGGGTGGTGATATTGGGGTAAAAAGATATATATTTTGGTGATTTTTACCCCGTATCTTGGTTATCTTTATGAACTTAAATTGATTATGGTAGTGAATTTAGCTTAATAATGGTGTTTGAATGTGTATGTGTTGATTTTGATAAAAATGGCATGAGAATTGATGATTTGAAGCGGTTCATGAATGATTTTTGAAGTTGGAGAAAGTTGTGCCAGTATCATGCCAACACAACTTGAGCACATGAAATTAACTATCAATATCTTGTGCAGAAGTCGTGCCAGCACAACTCCAGCCTGCAGAGAATATATTCAGCACCTTGTGCCTAGCTTGTGCCAGCGGGCAGCCAGCACGCTGCCAAGAATCAATGGAAGCAGCGCTTCACTTGAGAAGTCCTAGCTTGAGAGGGAAAAGGCTATTTTTAACTAGGTTTTTTTTAACACTATAAATACATCCTAAAACCCTATAGGACATAACTTTGGACCTATTCTATATCAATAGGAGGCAAGGAAGAGAGGAGATCAAGATTCAAGGCTCTACTTCATCCATCTTTCCACCTTATTATGATTTTTACATAGTTATAGTTATTTCTTGTCTTAGAATATGACTATGAGTGGCTAAATCACCCACTCTAGGATTGATTGAACCACTCCACATGCTTGTGTGATGATAATTATTATTTTATGCATGGACCTTGTTAATTCTTCCTATCTATGTTGTTTACGATTCATGATGGTTAATTGGTATGATCTCCAATTAATTTTTCCCTTTATTCTAATGATTACTAGGAATAGATTCATGAGTTAGGGTTAAACACATAGCAGTATTTCAACCTAAAATAAAGGCATTGCTTAGGTTGTCAAAAAGGGTGAATTAGGAATATTGATCCTTATTGTGAACCATAAGTGTAGTCCTCCATATCTTCATTAGTTAATTGGAATTGTTAATTAAAAAAAGTTATGATTACTTAACGGAAGTGGGTAGTTGTAAACTTGGAGCACTTGTTCAATAGGACGAGTTAGGGAAAATTGATAGCACAATACTTTACCACAAGTTAGGAGTTGGAGAAATCAATCCTAGGCTTTCTTTCTCTTGAATCAAATCTATCTTTAATTCCTTGTTATTTAGTTTCTTGTTAAGTAGTTGATAAAACCAAATCAAAGATATACACTCGAAGTTGATTGGGTAGATAATTTGGCTAGATTAACTGCTAGGAGTCGTGTTCTCTATGGGATTCGACCTCAGGACTTTAAGTACCGAGCTATATTTTTCGTGACCGCTTAGTTCCTTTTTATAGGGTGTAATTAGGCGTGATCACATGTCTTTTGCTTGGCTTAACTTAGCTTGTCTTTGGCTTTCGCTTGGCTTGTATCTAGTTTAGCCTAGGTTAGCTTGCCTTGGCTTTTTCCTCGCTTGGCCTCGCTTGGCTTGCTTCAGACATGGCTTTGCTTGTTCCCGACTTTGCTCGGCTTGGCTTCGCTCAACTGGCTTATTTCTGGCCTCGTTTGGCTAGGCTTAGCTTAGTTTGTCTTGTTTTGGCTTAGCTTTGATATGCTTATTCCTATCTTGGTTTGGCTTACTTTTAGCTTTTCTTTTCTTGGCTTGTGTTAGTTTATCTTAGTTTATTTCTAGCTTTGGCTTGGCTTGTTTTTAGGTTAGCTTGGTTGGCTTGGCTTAGCTTATTTTTGGCTTTGGCTTTGCTTTATTTTACCAACTTATGGATTGGATTGGCTTGATTTGTCTTATTTCTTGTTTGGCTTGGCTTGACTTGGGTTAGCTTGGTATTTTTCTGGGTTAACGTGGCTTTGTTGACTCAACTTATTTCTAACTTGTATTTTCTTGAGGTGCTAAGGTTCTATCCGAGGAAAGGTTTCCTGACAGATGGAATGAGCATCATAAGTATTTTTATGATGGAATTTTCAAAATTTATTTTGTCTCTCTTGAACATATGTTTTCTCCTTTTTTCCTTCATATTATAGCTCTTGTGATCCATGTTGAGGCACTGGAGGGGATCCAAGAATGGGTAATCAGAATTCTAAAGGTTATCGAAATTGGGGAAAGGAATTGAAAAGTCATCTTCGAAGCTCAGGGATGGGTTGCCAAGAATCATGGTGTGTACCCTTAGTTACTTTATAGCTCATTCCGTGTTCCCAGTTCATCCATTTTTCTTCTCTTAAAGGCTTGTTCATGAAAAAAATAAAGTTAAGGGAGTCCCCGTGCATTTTGAAGATGATAAAAGGGAAATTAAAGCGGTCATTTCTGGTAGGAAGAGGAAAATACCTTTTCCCAACTCTGCTACTGGCCAATCTAGCTCTGTTGTCACTCAAAGGTGGGAAAGGATTGAGAGTTCCCGATCTTTCCACCTCCACTATGAGCCTGATATTGTTGTTGTTTTGCCGGAGTCGACAATGCAAATTATCAATGTTGACAATGAAAAGGACTGGACTCTTTTTGATCTACTTTCCGATTCGTGTTGCCACCGCCTCTCCTTTACTCCCAGTTCCCGCTACTTCCACAACTCCATCACCCTAGACCGTAGAGCAACAAAATGCATCTTCTCTTATCCAGGTCAATGCACCACACATTCTCCGTCACGATCCCATTTCCTCATAGTGTCTTTTTGACAATTCAAAGCATGTCACGGAGCCTCTCAATGGTACTCCCTCTGTCCCAATTTATGTGGCACTATTTTTTTTTAGTCTGTCCCAAAAAGAATGTCACATTTCCTCATTTGACAACTATCTAATGCACTATCTCTATTTTACCTTTGTTAGGGCCTACATACTTTAAAAGCTATCAACAACTTTTTTATTACTCCAGTCTTCTCTTTCTTTCCTTTTCAAGGAAAAATTTGCAATTTTACGAGGTCAACATCTATATGTTAAATCCGTGTCTGGTCAAATAGTACCATATAAAATTGGAAAGAGGGGGTATTATTATGCCTAGAGAGAAGACCTCGATTACGGGAATGAGTTCCTAGCTTTTAGCGACCAGTCAATGCTAATATGCTTCCGGTAAGAGGTCTTTAAAATTTTATCCTTTTTACCATCTTGTTTTAAATCACTAATCTTCATCAAATTCTGAACAGTTGTCTGCATTGGCCGCCATTATTCAGGAAGGATCCTAAATGTGCATAAATGGTATTCGATCTCTCAAGAATGAGAAAGATAGGATGTTGGCGGTGAATATAAAGCTTGTGGTCGAGCATAGGCATCTTAAGTTTGTGTTTGCAAACTTAAAGTTAAAATAAGCCAATGCTAATAAAGACATGGAGAGGCTGAGGGAGCAAGTAGTCGAGTGCGACTCCTCCTTTGCCAGAGAGAGAGAACATCTCATGGCTTCGTTAACATAGAGTCATGAGGCTTATTCTCTGTTGTTAAAGGATTTTGCTGCGGCGTGAAAGTAGCAAAGGGTCTTGGCGACAAAAGCAAAAGAGGTCGAAAGGGCCATAGAGACTTCTAGTGAGATAGAAGAAGTTTAAGCAAAAGTTTAGAAAGGCTTGGTCCAGAACTGACAGTAATTGGGTGATGGTAGAAACCCGTTTAGATATTTTTCAGTAGGTCATGGCCAGAAATTTGGACCTTAACTTAGCCATCAAGAAAGAAGAGGGGTCGTCTATCCTTTCTAATTGCGTTTGGATTCCTTGCCTCTCGAGGATGAATCGAACCTCTCCGAGGTTGAGGAAGGTTCAACTGTCTGCAAACCACGCATATGATCTCTCGGTTTCTTGAGCTTTTATGTGTGTATAGATAGCCTTTCGTAGCATTTCTATATTCTTTTTGATTATTTATTTTCTAAGTTTAGTCTCTGGGCCTTAATGACACAAAAGTTATTTACGAATTTTGAACATTACTCCAGCACATTTGTGCTTTGATGTTTTCCTCTCGGTGCATTAGGTTTCAACAGAACGAGGGCTCGTAGAATTGCGTATAAAAATGACGTCTCATTTTTGTGCATGTATAACATGTTCGAACAAGTAAGGGTGTGCAATTTTGCAAGTATGAGGGAAATACGTCTCCGGATACGAATAATTTATAAAAATTTTATTAACTTCGTTTGCTATAATGAAGCCGCTGCGGGGTGTATGTCGTATAGTTACAACTGCCATCAGGCGCGTAATACATTTAGGAGGCCGCTAGGCGAAGAAAGAAAAAAAGGTTACGCACTAGACGTAGTAAGGCCATTGTCGAGTGTGAGTTATATTGTTAAAGTCGCTAACATGCGTATAATACATTTGTGAGACCCCTAAGGCTCTTAAAAAGATAGAAAAAAGTTGTCGCTACTGGACCTATATACACAAGTACTTATTTTTATTAAGATACAACCAAATGCTAGGAAACCAAAAACTAGTCTTCAACATAGTGTGTAATACCGTTAGTGCTTGGTCTTGAATAAATAGAAGTCTGGGCACTAGTTTCTGTTCCAAGTTCTCGAATGACTGTGCCTCTAACACATGCTTCAGAGAGCTGCTTGTAGTCATCCGGTTGTAGCTCCATGGGCCCCATTCTTGAGAAATGCAGTATTGAGTGATGAGGAACATTATTGGGGTTTTATGTTACATGTTTTTAGATGAGTCGGGGAACTACTATTGGTTCCAAATGTTCCCGCATGTCTATTTTTGTCATTATTTGCCCGGCTATGCATGTCCTTCGTGAAATTTTAGTTGGAGTAAAAAAGAATAGTTAAAATGAATAAAAAGGAAAAGAACTCATTAAAAATTGAAATTATTTAATATCTCCACTCGGTGAGCCCAGTGGTTGTGACTTAGTTGGACTGAATTTGAGGGATGACCCCATTTCTTAGTGATGCAATGTAACATTTATGAGCCATCTTCTGCTCGCCTTTGATCTTCTTGATTCCACACGGGAGTTCAGAAACTTGATTACTTGTTAAAGAGTTTATGGAACTGCCTCCATCATGTTGATCCATGACCTCCTAAGAATGACATTATATGCTATATCAACAGTTAGTACCTGAAAAGCAGTCTCCTTGGGGATAACTTCAACATGAGCAGTCAGCGGAATTTCACTGAGGGTTTTCTCGCTTGAGTTGTTGAAACTAGATAAAACAGTTGACTTTGGGATGATTCGATCCATTAGTTGCATCATTTCCAATACACGGACCTGGATGATGTTGACTAAGCTACCTTTATTCATCAGAACACGTTTGACATTAGAATTGTGAACGCGTAACTTAATTACAAAGGCGTCATGGTGCAAGAATATGAGTCTGTCTACATCAAAATTTTCAGAGTCTCTTCTCACGTGTCACAGAGATTTGGCATACTTCTTAACAATTGTGAACGGGACTCCGTTAACTTCTAAACCTTTTAAAATCACGTTGAGTGCTCTTTTGGGGATGGAGCTAACGAGCATGCAAAATACCTTTTTGAACAGTAGTAACATGGTCGTTGGAATATAATTACCATAGGGAACAATGCCATACAATTAAGATATGGGAGGAACTAAACCTATTGATTAAGCCAAACATGGGTGACAAATATTGAACGATGCTAACAACTATGACTACACTAAGAAAGCATGTAAATATAATCAATAGCGACTCAATCAAGGATGAAATGTAGTAGAACGTATGGAATGGAATTGACCCAATGTTAACCAATTTCATGTAAAGAGCCCCTATCAATTAAGCTTAGGCGCGCACTATGATACTCAAGCTATTTTACCTGGATAGACCTCCTCGGTAACTACCAAGCCTAACACCTATCACTCTCTCGGTGCAAAGAGGTGTTTCATTAAGCTCAATCGATATTTTGTCCGAGTAAGGTATCCCCCTCTCGGTGTTCAACCCGTTAACCCGGGGTAAATGCAACAACACCTATCCCTGATATCTCGTTAGTCACTATCCCATTCTAGAAATACCCTTTCTGTGTAAGTCTAGTACTTGTAGGGCTAGAACTAGTATTTGCAACTACCAATTCATTAGAACTAAAGCAAGTATTTAAATAGCCAAACACCCAAATCAATCATGGTAAGGGGAACTCAATCGCTCAAAAGTACAAAGTTGTCAATATACAAGCCCTAGCTCCACAAATCTATCAACTACACATGTTTATAATGTCAAAATTACACTAACAAGTCAAGATAATGAAATACAAACCAAAGGAATGAAGAAAAGGGAAAAGAGTTTAACAATTGGAACTCCTACTCTACAAACCCTAGACTTGGTTGATGAATTATTGCCCCAAAGCTTGAGAAATAAGCCAAAGATGCTCTCAAATTCATCCAAGGAGCTATTTATATGTTGCCCAATTCAGCTGAGGTGAAATTCCATCTCTGTCCAAGGCTGCCCAGGCACGACCCTTTGCCATTGCTTCACTAGTAGTGATGTCGCAATGAAGATTTTGCTAAACCTTCACGATCGCTCTGTCTCTGGAGTTGTCGTGCCAATTTCTCTGATTATGCTGTGTGGTCGCGCCTGCACGTGAGCGGTCACGATGAATACTTTTCCAGACAGATCCTACAGCTTTAACAATTGGCCTTGTTTTCATCCAATTCACTCCCGCAGCTCCCATAACCTGCAATATGCAACCAAAATATGATAAGTGCGCGTATTTGGTCCATAGTACACAACATAAGGTCAAGAAATAGAAAGCAATGTGTGACATTTTGGCCACACATCGTACCCCTAAACTTAAACCATTGATTGCCCTCAAGCAAAGAACACTTCACTAACATCGAAGTTGCAATTCAATCTTCCATGCACTCATTCACAAGGGCCACAACAAATCAAAACTCTTTCAAGATCAACAACAAATGACATTTATTGGCATCAACAATTAAACTAAGTCATGTGACACAATTTTCATAAAACACAAAACACTAGACATGACACGAGACTTTTAAAGTTTGGCTCATTGTCTCAGAAGCTCACTTCTTTTCTCGCTCACCCCAATTGGAAAGTAAAACAAGAGTCCTCAACTCAACTTGACAAGTGCCTTCACCACACAAGAGAGTATCCCAAAACACACAATAATGCAATATCAATACAAATAGGATAAATGATAGAAAGAATTCACTCAGTCTCTCAAGCAAAGTTCAACATGCACACAAGAGACACCAAAAGCTTTCCCTTCATGTACCATTCCACTAATGTAGGAATTCTCGGCTCGAAATCAACTAAGACTTAACTAAGGTTGTAATTTAGGCTTTTGGTCAAATGTGGGATAAAATTTGGGCAAATAGTGACTACACACCTTTTAAAAGCACACTTTCTTTTTCTTGCACTTACACCTTGCTAAATTTGGGGATTAGGCACTAGTCTTTTCCTTCTTTATTCATCAGTTCTATTTTTTTTTTCCTCTTTTCTTTTTTTTTCTACTTGCTTTTTTTGTTTCTTTTCTCTTTCTTTTTATTTTATTTCAAGAATTTTCTTTTCAACTCACTTTTAATGCTCTTTCCCTTTTTTTTCAACAAATTTCCATTCAACTTCCAGATTTTCACCAACTAGCTCATGCCACCCCAAAACTTAGGCTTTTGCTAAAGTCGCTAAAGCTGCACGTCCTTCAATGCATACAAAGAGGTTGGTGAAAAAAGAGGATTAGTACTTTTTAACACTTAGAATTGGTCCGGGCTCAATATATGGTTGCCTAAAGAAAGAATATTAAGCACAAAAGGGTTGATTAAGATCATAATTCAAGGGTAGACTTTTTAGGTAACTAGCGGGCCAAAGAAGGCCTAAAATCATTTTTCGAGCCAAACATTACCTAGGATTTTGCTTCAAAGCATACTTAGGGCAAGTTCTAAATCATAAAGTGCATACATGAGCACACCAGTACCTCACCACACATGGTAGAAACAAAGAAAGGAAGACAAGTACATTCAAGTCCCAATTCAAGGCAATTAAACTAAAAAAAATCACTCATAGTCTAATGAGAACTAATTAGTGAACACAAGAGCCAAAAGTTGAATTTCAAGATCATCACACAATTCACCAACTCAATTTGCTAATCACTTTTCAAAACATGCTCACATGACAAAGATTAAATAATGGTGGTACCAAATATTCCAAAAGCTGGCCAAGGCACAAAAATCCACAACAAACTACTATTATTTAATACTACTACTACTACTGCTGCTACTGCTCCTGTTGCTCCTGCTCCTGCTGCTGCTCATGCTACTGCTACTGCTGCAGCTACTGCTGCTGCTGCTACTGCTGCTACTACTGCTGCTGCTGCTACTACTACTGCTGCTGCTGCTGCTGCTACTGCTATTGCTATTGCTACTACTGCTGCTGCTACTATTACTGCTACTGCTATTGCTATTGCTACTACTCTGCTACTGCTACTGCTATTGCTACTCCTACTGCTATTGCTACTGCTACTGCTACTGTTACTGCTGTTGCTGCTGCAACTGCTACTGCTACTGCTGTTGCTGCTGCATCTACTACTACTACTACTACTACTACTACTACTACTACTACTACTACTACTACTACTACTACTACTACTACTACTACGCTACTCCTACTCTTACTGCTGCTACTGCTACTGCTTAGCAGATGCCTACTGCTACTACTACTACTACTGCTACTACACTACTGCTTAGCAGGACTATTACTGCTGCTGCTGCTGCTGCTACTACTACCACACCACCACCACCTCCTCCTACTACTACTACCACCCACCACCACCTCCTCCTCCTACTACTACTACCACCACACCCACAACCACTGCTGCTGCGGCTGCTGCTAATGCTGCTCCTGCTCCTGCTCCTGCTCTGCTGCTACTGCTGCAAAAACTACTACTACTGCTACTACTACTGCTTAGCAGGACTATTACTGCTACTGCTACTGCTGCTGCTGCTACTACTACTACCACCACCACCACCACCACCACCTCCTCCTACTACCACCACCCACCAACCACTGCTGTTGCGGCTGCTGCTAATGCTGCTCCTGCTCCTGCTCCTGCTCTGCTGCTACTGCTGCAAAACCATGGCAAAGAAAAACCAAAGAGGTTATTGCTACTACAATGATATTCACGGAGAAAAATATTTAATATGAGAAGTTTCAGGCCCGAGTGGGTTGCCTACGCATTGCAAGAAGTGCGAAATCAGAGAAAAGAAGTAACTTTCCAGATGTAGTTCATGGGAGTACTTTTTTCTTTAAAACTAAATAGCTACTACACTAACTACTTAATGCTACAACTACTAACATAATAACTAATCATACTAATATAAAAAGAAAGGTGATCATCCATGATGTTCCAAAACAAGAAGAAGAGAATCTCAAATACCACAAACACTAAGCAATATTACCAATACTACACTAAACCTAAACACCCCAAGCTTAAAGAATGCATTGTCCCATGTACAACTAAGCAATGAAATACAAGGGTGTAAGGGAATCCCTGATGATAAGATCACTCTGACTATCAGTGCTCGAGTAGTGAATAGTATTATCATCCGAATCCTCCTTGGAGCTACTAAGCAAGTTTAGCTTGCTCATCATTTTGTTCAGCAACCTGCTTGTCCTCTTACCGAACTTCTTCTCCATTTTGTCCAGCCTGTTATTGATCTTCACCTTCTCATCAACTATTGTTTCCAATGAATAAGTACCAGAAAGCCTGGAGGAAGAACCCTCTCCATGTAGGCTAGAAGGAAGACTTGCTACCAGCTGACTAATGTGAGCATCCACTGCTGAAATCTGGGATGAAATGTATCTCATATTGGACTCTCCTAATGAAAGTGGTGGAACCGGAGCGTAGGAACTCCCTGGTGCAGTGGTAGTAGCCGAGAACTGCCCAAAAGCTGGATCATCAATATCTATCTAAGAAGTCACCTCAACTTTCCTCTTCTTGGTCTGAATAGCTCTTCTAGCTCCCTGTTTTAATAAAGGATAGATAAGCATGTCAGAACTCATTCTAGCATCATCAGAATATGCCTCCATCCTAGCATTCTTACACAACTGTGTAATCAAGGATGGAAAGAATAAGCTCTTGGTTCTCTCTCATACAACCTCTTCAATCTCTCCCACAATTATCTCCCCAACATTAACTCGAAAACCATCAATCAAGGCTGTAATTAGTCGTGCTTTAGGCACAGACATATCAGTCTCATTTGTCGAAGACATTACTCTGGCGCATATAATAGAAAGCCAAATCCTGGCCTCTGCAGTGAAATCATTTGACATAATCTTTTCTCTATATGTGGCTCAATCCGACTAAGTGCCTCCTTGGAGCTTGTCTACTAACCACTGGATATCTCCTTCATTTGCACGAGCTATGTACTCCCCATTATCAACATCAACAAGCTTGTATACAACATGGATCATAAAGGCATCAAATCGCACCATCTTGCATGTCACGGTGGTCACAAATCACCTGTAAAGTTTGTGGTTATGGCATTTTCGAGAATTTCCTTGCCATTGAAGTGTCTGCTTTTATAGGTTCTTCAGCAAAACAACTCCATCTACTAGTTTGCAGCCTGTGAAAGAAGTCGGGGAGCTTCTCCTTCACCTTGTCCATTTGGATTCCTTTTTCCCAAATGAATCTCCTTTCATGGTCCTTGTTATACCTATCCTAGCATGCTCTGGACAAGAATAGTGTGGAATCACAGTCCTCTCATTCCTCTTCCGTTAGGTTTTGTTGGTGGTCTTCTTCAGCCATTTGAGATGAAAGAGCACCTACAAAGATTACATTTGTCAAAGCACACTTCGGGTAGTTAATACAGACATTAGTAAAGCTCTTGAGCCAAAGAAAGAAGCCAAATACTGAAAGCCAATATGGTTAGTCTTGTGTCTACCGACTTTAGTGTAAGCTTGATCCTAGTCTTGCAAGTATTGGTTTCCATGGAATATTAGTATTTGATTCCATGTAATACTCTATGTGATAATGTAGTCAGATATGTACCAAATAAACTAGGTGGAGAGATAAGGTGATAACTTTGTACTTGGAAGGACTCTTCTTCCTTCATGAGTATAAGAACACTATATGTGATTTTCACAAGAACTATTTTTGATACCTTTAGAAGTCTTTTACTTGTTATTTTCTTCATGTTATCAGAGCTTAGGCTCCTTTAAAAATATATATACGATCATGAAGCCTCTTTTTTCCTCTCAATAGCCATGTCAGTACCATCATCATCAAGCACCACCCTATCTCTATCAGCTGCTTCACTTCATCAACTTGTTGCAATATGCCCTATTAAGCTAAAACCCATAAATTATCTTGTTTGGAAGACACAAATCCTCCAACTTATGCAAACTTTGAAGATTGAAAAAGTAGTGAGAGAAGATCCTCTATCCGAATCTATAGAAAAAGATAAAGGAGAACCTGTTCCTAATCCAAAATTGACCGAGTGGGAAGAACATCATGTCTTGGTTAGGAGTTGGCTTTACGGAACAATGATGAAAGAGTCAATGTTCCTCATTATTGGTTGCACAACTACAAAACAAATGTGGTTGAGCCTTGAGGATACTTATGTTTATGCCTAAAATTATACGTCTAGGTAAAACAATTATGGTTGGGGCCACAACCAATACAGTAATTACGATGGAAAAGTATGTAAATATAATGAAAACAGTAATAAATAGACAAGGCGAAATAAGTAAGAAAAGGTAGAATAATTCTTATTCCTTAAGAATAGCCGGATTCCGTGGTGAACCGCATGATGTACAATACAATGTAAGGAAGGGTATTTATAAGAGTGATACCCAGTCCTAATGATGTACAATACAATGTAAATAGGGGTATTTATAGGAGTGATACCCAATCCTAAATAAGGTAAAATACAAAGACTAATAAGGCTATGGGCCTATAACACAAGGCGGTGGTATATACTAAACTCTAGCTAGGAGATTGTAACCCCTAGGTGGAGGATGTATACCCTACGTCCTATGGTCGTCCGCCTAAACGGTGTTGGCTCCAGGAGCGGGCGTGTATCCTCTGCGCCCAGTGACTTGTAAGATAAGTTTAGTCTCGCCAGTTGGACTCGTATCCCCGTAATAGTAGGTGGCATATTTTTCCCACACAGTCAGTCCGCCCACTTGCTGAGTGCTACGCAAGAAGTCAAGAAATAAAAGCAGCGTGAATGTGAAAAGATATCTTACTGACTCCTTGAAACTCAGAGTCTCTTTGACCAAAAATGATACTGATTTCTTCATGAATCCCGCGTGCTTCCTTCTGATTGGTTGATACCGATTCCATGCACCTTTCTAAAAACAACTATTAACTGCTCCGAATCGTTTCATATCTCCAGCAGTGATGACGTCGGTTCGTTTCACATATCATCCGTATCTCTTTATCGCCTATAAACAGGGGCTTCATGACTGTGGAAAAATTACAAACTCCTCTTCAGAAAAATACTCCACTTTCTCAACAATTTTTTATGATAATGAAGAACTTCTTTTTCTTTCAAACATGTTTTCCTTCGATCCTGGTTTGATATTCCCAGAAAACCTTCTTCGTTCCGAATCGATGTTGCATGAGGAAAAAGTGGGAGGAAACTCATTTATAGTTACCTTCTGTTCTTTCTTCATCCACAAAGGAGTGAATGGAGTCCACCGAGTCATGAAATTAGACTGGAATTCTGATGATGATATTCTTCGGAATGTCCTTATTGTGGCAGACGTTGATCTCGGTATTTCCGCCTTCACGCGTGATGATTGTTGTGATATTCTTCTTGCCATGTGGCACGCGGCAGTAGAGAAATTCCATCCCGTTTGGGCTTCTTGTAGGCGTTTATCTTCCAGTTGCACAGGAACATAACCCGGAAGCAACTTCTTTTGCACGAGGAGTGCGTCTCTGGTATATCCTCTCCTTCTTCGAGCAGTTGACGCCCAAGAGAATTCTCCATGCCAACGGCGTTCAAGGAGGTTGTATAGCTCTGGCCTGTTCCTCGGTTTTAGAGTTTGCATTAACTTCCAATCGTTCGGGGAAAAGGGAGTATAAGGAGTTTTCGAGATTCACGAAGGTTCCTCATTGAAGTCTCTCCAAGTGAATCCAAGTGAAGTCTTCGGTGCCCATTCTGCTGTCTCTGCCTTTCTACTGAGGGACACCTCAGTTGGGCTGATTTTTCGAATTCCTGCGGCGCGGCGTCACAAAGATGTTGCTGCTTGAGTATCAACTTGGAAATTTCACCTTCTTGTTGCTGGGAGAGACTTCGATGCAAGAGATAAAATCCAGATGAAGAGTCTCCAGCCGTGCGAATTTCGAAGGAACCTGCGAATTTAGTCTTCCATTTCCTATTTTTTTCTACAATATGTTATAAATAAATGTTGTATTAAGGAGGAACTAAAAGTTTGTTATTAATAAAATGATCTTTCATCAATATTTTTATATGTACTTGCGTTATTACATGTTTTGTAATGTATAGTCAAGCAATATGTTTTGTACACCTAAGGATTAGATGGCTTCCGATCGTCCTGACTAGTCTAATCGTTTAAGAACGTTTATCAGTGAGTCTACTTTGGGCAATTACGTTCGTTGTGCACCAATATTTGGCGGCTAGGTTGCATCTGTAGGAGATGGCTGTTTGCGCCCATAATGGGACGACTTTAGCCCGTGTGATAACAGACACTTTTGTGTCTGACTTCGAATGTGTCTGCTTAATTACTCAAGTATTTAAGACTATTTGGCACTACGTGAACAGACGTCCCTATCGGCGTGTAGGTGCAGTTATTGAATTAATGAGTTCAGCTTACGAATAAGGCCTGGTGGCTGAGCTAGACGTGATCTAGCTGTAAGCGAGTAGTGTACCCTACTTTTTATAGCAAAAAGTGAGCATATTACTTAGACTTAGGTCTGGCCGGGGCTATGAATAGTCGGATGGTAGATGGATCTGAATAACTAAGTAAAACTGACTAAAAATAGTAGTTTTATTGATGAATAGGGCGCGGAGCCTTGCAAGAGAAAAAAGGGGGATGTGCGCCCGTTGTATGACAGTAGAAGTAAACATGAAAGGGGAAAATACACATCTCGAGTATATGGGTTTAACTGAGCCTTTGAAGAGCAGTATTTCTTTAGCCATCTGATGTTCCAGTTATTTGGAATGACTATTCCTTCAATGTCCTCAAGAACATACGCACCTTTCCCAGGTATGCCTCAAACTTTCTAAGGCACTTCCCAATTCTTAGAGAGCTTACCTGCACCGGCCTGCTTGGTGTTCTGAGTGACTTTGCGGAGGATCAGGTCCCCGATGTTGAAGAATCATGGATTAGCCCTTGTATTGTAATACTGCTCTACCCATTGCATATGGACCGCAAGGGGTGTGGACGCTATTTCTCGCCGCTCGTCCAAAGTATCAAGGGAAACCTTCAAAACTTCATTGTTAGGTTCTTCCTCGGTGAATGACTGCCGCAAGCTGGATTCTCCAATTTCCAAAGGAATAATTGCTTCTGTTCCATATGTCAGTCAAAATGACGTCTCTCCGGTGCTGGCTTTGGATGTAGTTCGGTAGGCCCACAGAACTCCGGGCAGTTATTCCGGCCACTTTCCCTTAGCTTCCTTGACTCGCTTCTTCAGATTCTCTAATATTGTCTTGTTCGAAGATTTAGCTTGACCATCAGCTAAAGGGTGATTGGGAATAGAGGTTATTCTATTGATTTTCCATTCCTTCAGAAAAGCAGTGATCTTTTCCCCTATGAACTGAGGACCGTTGTCGTAAGTGATTTCTGCTGGGGTATCTAATCGACACATAATGTTCTTCCAGATTAACTCTATGACTTCCTGGTCCTGAATCCGAGCGTAGGCCCCTGCCTCGACCAACTTGGTGAAGTAGTCTGTCATGATTAGCAAGAACTTGACACTATCGGGTACTTTAGGCATGGGCCCTATGATGTCCATTCCCCAGTTCATGAAAGGCCAAGAGGCTGTTGCTGAGTGTAATAACTCTATCGGCTGATGAAGTACATGAGAGAATCTTTGGGAGCTATCACACGCCCAGGCAAACTTTCTTGCGTCATCTTCCATTCGGGGCAAAAAATAGCCCGCCCTAATTAACTTATGAGCTAGAGATAGTCCACCGGAGTGATTTCCACATTGTCCCTTGTGGATTTTCCTGAGCGCGTAATCCATTTGAGAGGGTCCCAAATATTTAGCCAGAGTTCTACTAAACATTCGGTGATACAACTCGCCATTGATTAAAACATATGAGCCACTTGGGCTCTCAACCTTCTACTCTCCTTTCTATCTGTCGAGAGTACTTCTTTGTCCAGGTACTCAATGATCATATGTCGCCAACCCTACGATATTCCCACTATGTTGACCTCGCGATGCTTGATGTCCGCGTATGTTAGCTTAATGGTGGAGACAGGGTTGTTTGTGTTTAAGTCTGCAGTGGCCGCTTGACTGGTTAGGGCATCAGCCTCCATGTTTTATTCTCTCGGTATCTAATTATTCTACCATTTTTAAAATTCTTCAGGCATTTTTCTACTCTGACCATGTACTCCTGTATACGGGCGTCCTTGGCGGTAGAAGCCCCGGTTACCTGATTAACAATGAGCTGGGAGTCACAATTGATACTGATCTCCCGGGCCCCCAATATGTAAGCTAATTCTAAGGCTTGAATTACTCCTTCATATTCTCCCTCATTGTTCATCATCTAGGAGCAGCTGACAGCTTTCCTAAACACGTTCTTCACTGGGGATTTGATCATTATACCAAGCCCGACCCCTTTTACATTCGAGGCCCCATCGGTGTGGATCACCCATTCTTCAAGGATAACACCCTCCATTATATGGGCAAAAATACGCCACCTACTATTAGGGGATACGATTCCAGCTGACGAGACTAGACTTATCTTACAAGTCACCGGGTGCAGAAGATACACGCCCGCTCCTTGAGCCAACGACCGTTTAGGCGGCACAACCATAGGATGCAGGTTATACATCCCACCACCTAGGGTTTACAGTCTCCTAGCTAGAGTTTAATATACACCACCACCTTGAGTTATAGGCCCATAACACTATTAGTCTTTGTATTTTAACTTATTTAGGACTGGGTATCACTACTATAAATACCCTTACGTTATATTGTACATCATGCGATTCACCATGGAATCCGACTATTCTCAAGGAATAAGAATTACTCTGCCTTTCTCTTACTTATTTCGTCTTATTTATTCATTACTGCTTTCATTATATTACGTACTTCTCCATTGTGATTACTTTATTGCTTGTGCCCCAACCATAATTAATTATTTAGCCTAGACGTATAATTTTAGGCATAAAAAGTTTGGCGCTCACCGTGGGGCCCAAGCATTTGTAGGTATTCTACGAAGGAGAAGACACAATCATGTCAAGTGACGACAACAAGGCTATATAAGCCGTCAGTAACGAGATCCAATAGCTAATTCATAACTTGATCAACACGACGGAAATGGTGAACTACTATCTAAGATCAAAACCCAGTTACCCGTCGTCATGGCTAAGATCTTACCAGAGTATCATCCCTCATTATAGTATCATCCCTCATTATAGAGAAATACCAGCGGTAGACGGCTCATCAATACGATCTTCGGGGGGCCCAGGGTCAGAAGCGTCGGGACCAAAGCCATTATGGTCTACGAGGCTCACTAGTAAATGACCAAGAAGCCACGCATTATAACCATCGAGTTTCACGACGAGGACTCGTGACGAGCCCGCCACCCTCACTACAACGCTCTAATAATCACTTTGAAGGTACATGACTCTCGAGTCAAGTGTGTATTGATGGGTCCTGGCAGCACAGTTAACATTATTCAATAGAAGTTGTTTGCCAGATGGAGATACAGAATCAGGTAATCCCCAGCCCGTACTTTATCACCAGTTTTAATAGCTCGAACGAGAAGTCTGTGGGAGAGATACTCCTTCAAGTACACCTACTAGGAGAACACGGGTGACCTCCTTCCAAGTAATGACATGAGACCTTTTTTATAACATTATCCTAGGGAGGCCCTCGATTCACAAAGTACGTGTAGTGCCATCTACGCTTCATCAAATCTTTAAGTAACAAACTCCTTGGGGGTGAAAGAAATTCAGGGGAACAGAAGTTATCCCGGAGCTGTTACGCAACTATAGTTATAGATGCCACCAAAAAGGAGACAAAAAATCAAAAGAAAAAATTAGATAAGTTGCTTGGCCCTGATTTGATCACCAGCGTACCTCTCGGATACGGGGTCCATGAGGTGACTGAGTCTCAGGAGACGGCTATCACGCCCTCCGACCCAGAATAAGAAGACAAGCCAGCCAAATCTAGAGTCGATGATCTTGACCCGGTGATCTTCAACGAGGAGGTTCCGGATAAGAAAGTTTATGTGGGGGCTAAGCTCTCAGCCGAAGCCAAGCAAGAATACACTAACTTCCTGCATGCTCGGTCGGGCACCTTCACCCGAACACATACCGAAATGCCGAGGATATCAACTAGCGTCATCATACATAATATGAACATCGATCCGAACTTCAAACCAGTCAAATAGAAGAAACGACCGATCAGCCGCGAAAAAGGACAGGCGGTCCATGAAGAGGTTGAAAAACTACTAAACTACGGTTCCATTCGTAAGGTTCAGTACCCTGACTGGTTATCCATTGTTCTGGTAGTCCCCATGAAAAATGGTAAGTTGAGGATGTGCATCAACTTCACAGATCTGAACAAAGCATCCCCGAAGGATTCTTTCCCTCTGCTCAATATCGATCAACTCATCGATTCGACGGCAGGCCATGAAGCCTTGAGTTTTCTGGATGCATACTCAGGGTACAATCAGATCCTCATGACCCCGGATGATCAAGAAAATACCTCTTTCATTAAAGACAGGGGGACTTATTGTTACAGGGTAATGCCTTTTGGACTGAAAAATGCAGGAGCAACTTACCAGAGGTTGGTGAACCTAATATTCAATGAGCAGATTGGCAAGACAATGGAAATTCACATCGATGACATATTGGTCAAATCAGAATTCACCAAGGGCCATGTCAGCCATCTGGAGATAGCGTTCGACATCTTAGACAAATTTGGAATGAAGCTCAACCCCCAGAAGTCTGCCTTCGACATATTTTGTGGGATGTTTCTTGGTTTTATTGTTTCCAATAAGGGCATAGAATCAAATCCCATGAAGATCAAAGCAATCGAAGCTATATCGGAAGTCTTGAAAAGAGAAGTTGAAGTTAAAGGCTTAATGGCCGAATTGCAGTACTCATCCACTTCATCTCGCGATCGTCAGAGAAGTGTCATCAGTTTTTCAAAGTCCTGAAAAAGAATAAAAGCTTCGAATTGATGGAGCAATACAGCAAGGCGCTGCGGGAACTAAAGCAATATCTGGCAAATCCCTCGTTGCTTACCATGCCACGCGAGGGAAAACAGTTATTGTTATACCTAGTAGTGTCCGAAGTTGCTGTTAGCGCCATCCTAGTACGAGAAGAGAAGGGAGTGCAGTCTCAAGTCTATTATGTCAGCAAGTCTCTTTTGGACGCAGGAACTAGGTATCAACACATGGAGAAACTCGCACTTGCTTTAGTCATGGAAGCGAGAAAGTTACGGTCATATTTTTAGAGTAACATCATTGTCATGCTTTCATCTTTTCCCTTACGAACTGTTCTGCACAAACCTGAACTATCAGGCATGCTGGCAAAATGGGTCGTCGAACTTGGGGAATATGACATCATTTATCAGCCACGTACGACTATCAAGTCGCGGGTACTAGCGGACTTTGTCGCCGACTTTAGTACCGATTTGATGCCGGGAGCTGAGGCAGAATGCGGGATGATGGATGTTTATGCCTAAAATTATACGTCTAGATTAAACAATTAATTATGGTTGGGGCAACAAGAAATACAATAATTACGACCAAAAAGTATGTAAATATAATGAAAATAATAATAAATAAACAAGGCGAAATAAGTAAGAAAAGGTAGAGTAATTCTTATTACTTGAGAATAGCCGAATTCTGCGGTAAACCATATAATGTACAATACAATATAAGGAGGGGTATTTACAGGAGTGATACCCAGTTTGAAATAAGGTAAAATACAAAGACTAATAAGGATATGGGCCTATAACTCAAGGCGGTGGTATATACTAAACCCTAGCTAGGAGACTGTAAACGGTCGTTGGCTCAAGGAGCGGGCGTGTATCCTCTGCACCCAGTAACTTGTAAGATAATTCTAGTCTCGCCAGCTGGACTCGTATTCCCGTAATAGCAGGTGGCATATTTTTGCCCACATAACTTACCTACAATATAGCACGGATAAGGAGTTTCAGTTGAAACAATAACTTTAAACCGTGAAACTCGGATCAAAATCTGTAGATGAATACATAAGAGATTTTAAAGAAATATGTGATGGCCTTACAGCTACACACAAACCTTTGGATGAAGATATCAAGGTAATTAACTTTCCTAGAGGTCTTAGAAGCAAATTCAAGACCCTTCGCAGCATGATGTTAGGAAAGCCACCATATCCTACCTTCAATCAACTTGTGAATGCCCTTAGAGGTTTTGAAATGAGAAAAGATGGAGATGAGCAAGAGTCACAAACAAACCTTGATTCAACTGCAATATTCATGACATAGAAAAATCAAGGATGAGGTTGTGGTAATTTTTTCAGAGGAAGAAGATATAGAGGAGGATTCGACCAAAGACAGTATGGTACACCATTTAATGGAGCAAATCAGTCGAAAAAAAAAACTCAAAGGAAAATCCCTGCCAGATTTGTGGGAAAAATAGCAACACAACACTTTCATGTCTCTATAAGTGGGATTATTTCTATCAAGCTCAACAAGAAGTACCTCATGCACTAGCAACGATGTCTCGCGGAGATCAATATGACAATAATCTCTATATGGACTCAGGTGCTAGAAATCATATGGTACAATCATCAGGTACTCTTTTAATTCCATCTCCATTTAAAGGGTCTGACTGTGTAATGATGGGTAATGCTGATAAATTGTCCATAACACACATAGGAGATAAATAAGTTGGAAAATCTACATTTAAGAGATGTATTTGTTGTGCCTGAACTCAAGAAAAATCTCATCTCAGTTAGTAAACTTGTTAAGGATAATGCTTGTTCCTCAAAATTTACTAACAAAGGTTTTGTTGTTAAGAACAAGAGAACGGGAACAATTCTGGCAAAAGAGAATAAGAGGCGTGACTTGTACACATTGAAAATGAATTTTCATGATGCATTGGCAACAATAAAGGCGGAGAAGAATTCAGATATCATATGGCATCAACGATTAGGACATCCGCATTCTAAAATTATTAGTTTTCTTCATAGCAATAAAAATATTGATGTCAAGAGTTGGAATAGAGAATTTTCTATTTGTACTAGTTGCCAAATGGGGAAGAGTTGTAAATTACCCTTTCAAGTGTTGAATAAAAGAGAACTTGAGCTATTAGTAGAGATACATAATAATTTATACCCGCCCCTATAGCATCATCTCAAGGAATTAAATACTATGCTATATTTATTGATGATTGCACAAGATTTACTTGGTTTTATCCTCTAAAGAAAAAGTCTGATTTTCTATCTACTTTTATGAATTTTCAGAAATTAGTAGAAATCAATTTCAAGGAAACTTAAGGTGTTCCAATGTGACGGAAGAGGAGAATTCAATAGTTTGGATTTCATAAATTATTTTGTAAAAAATGGTATCAAAGAGACACATATATTGCCCTCAGACTCCAAAACAAATTGGAGCAGCAGAATGAAAACACATGCACATTATTGAAACAGGCCTAACTATGCTTTTTAATGCAAATTTAAGCATTTTTCTTTAGGTTGAAGCGTTTATGACTACAGTATTTTGTACCAACATGATGCTTTCCTCTACACTAAGTATGCAATCACCATTTTTTAAGTTTCATGGACAAGACCCCGACTATAGTACTTTGAAAGCCTTTGGGTGTCGATGCTTCCCATATCTCAAAGGAAAAAATAAAAATAAGTTTCAACCAAAAACGTTTTCATATGTGTTCGCATGTTATAGTCTGCTTCACAAAGGTCTTAGATGTTATCACCCTCAATCCAAGAAGGTTTTCATCTCAAGAGATGTAATTTTTGATGAACTTTGTTTACCTTAAGTGTCTTCTAGTAATTCTCTTGGTGCAGAATCTGGTGACCCTCACTTTTCTTCCTTCAAATAATTTTTGGGATACTCTCCTTGACAATGTGATGATTTAATTTTCTCTACTGGTGCATGCCACTCAACTCCCTCTATTGATGTACATGATGAAGTTCATCCCGTAGATCATTCTGCCAATTTGGAGGTGCCTTCTAACTCAGCTGCATCTGCCCTATCTTTACCTTTAACATCCCAACAATTTGAGCAACTTGCAGCAGCACAGAAAAACCCACCCACACCATGCTCCAATAGCCCCTCATTTCCGTCAAGTTCAACAGGTCCTACTACTTCCCTTGACCCAAACACCATACATGGTATTGATATTTTTGTTGAGCTTCCGCCTCTTTACAACCACCCTCCACCTACAATTACCAAACCCACAGATAATATACCCCACATGCTCATTCGAACCAAAACAAAAATAATGTCTAGTCCTAATTTTGAGTCATTGTCCATAAGTACCTCACTTCACCCCGACATAGATGAACTAAAAACCATCAAAATAGCGTTATCTAAGCCACACTGGCTGTCTGCAATTAATGAGGAACTGCAAGCTTTACACACCAATGACACATGGATATTAGTTTCTAGACAGCTATATATGAACGTCGTCGGTTCTTGTTTGGTGTTTAATACTAAACTTCAAGCTGATGGGTCGGTGGAGCGCTTCAAAGCTCGCTTAGTTGCTACGGGCTATAATCAAATTGAAGGAGTATACTATGAGGATAACTTCAATCTTATTGTGAAGGTTATGACTATTAGGATAGTGTTGTCAATTGCTACTACGCTGAATTAGGAAATCAAACAACTTGATGTTAAAAATGCATTCTTGCACAGAGATCTCAAGGAGCTTGTTTTCATGGAGCAACCACCTCGATTCTGATATCCTACCTTTCCTAATCATGTTTGCTTGCTCTAGAAGGTCCTATATGGCCTCAAACAAGCACCCAAGACATGGTTCAATAAGTTTAGCTGTTATCTTCTTCTCATTGGGTTCTGTTCCAGTAAGGTAGATTCGTCTTTGTTTGTTCTTCACTCCACGTCAGGTACTATTCTTCTCCTTCTCTATGTTGACGACATTGTTTTAACTGGAAGCAAGCCCTCAATGTTAATTGGTCTAATTCACAAGCTGCAATATAGTTTTTCCATGAAAAACTTGGGACCCCTGTACTATTTTCTTGGCATGGAAGTAATTCGAACCACGGCTGGTCTTTTTCCTAGCCAGAGCAAGTATGCTACTGACATACTAAAACGTGCAAACATATTTATGGCAAGGCCTCATTCCACTCCACTCTCCCAGAAGCACACACTTCACAGCTCTTCGGGTCCTCTTGTTGATGCCTTTGAGTATCGTAGCATCGTGGGGTCCTTACAATATTTAACATTGACTTGTCCGGAGATTTTTTTATGTAGTTAACTTATTGTGCCAATTCATGCAACATCCTACAAAAGTTCATTGGATTGGGATCAAACATGTGCTTTGTTACATCACTGGTACTACATCACTTGGCCTGCACATTTCAGCTCAATCCTCGCACAATTTGGTAGGCTTCTGCCGGCTGGGCTGGTTGCCCCATTACTCGTCGATTGACTACGGGTATTTTTTTTTCCTTGGCTCAAATTGCATTAGTTGGTCTTTTAAGAAGCAACACAGTCGCTAGATCAAGTGCCGAAGCTGGTATCGCTCCTTGGCCTCATAGTTGCAGACCTTACATGGATTATATATTTGTTGAACGACATTGGTGTATACTTAACTCAGCCTCCACTACTCTTCATTGACAACATCAGTGCACTTCACTTGATTTCTAATCCAGTGTTACATGCTAGCAAAAAACATGTCGAGCTTGATTATCATTTTGTATCGGAAAAGATGGTTCAAAGTGCTATGATCACCAAATTTGCCCCTTCATAGCGTCAACTTGCAGATATCTTTACCAAGCCATAGCAAAAATTGCATTTTGAGAATCTTCGGTCCAAAATGGGTTTTTTTGGCACCCCCACACCAGCTTGACGGGGATGAAAGACAACCTGGTTAGGCTTAGTTAGTCTTGTGTTTAGCGACTTTAATGTAAGCCTGATCCTAGTCTTGCAAGTATTAGTTTTCATGTAATATTAGTATTTGATTCCATGTAATACTTTATGTGATAAAGTAGTTAGATATGTACAAATAAACTAGGTAGAGAGATAAGGTGATAAATCTGTCATTAGAAGGACTCTTCTTCCTTCATGTGTATAAGAACATTGTACGTGACCATCACAAGAACAACAAGAACTATTTTTGAAACCTTTAGCAGTGTTCTACTTGTTATTTTCTTCAAAGACTATCAAAATGGGGATGTGCCAAGTTCTATGTTTTTGCTTGGGTTTTAAAAAAAAAAAAAGCACGATTGCATGATGCTCAGGCACAATCATGCTGCACATCGAACAACCTTCTACGTCATCGTGACTTCTCAGACGCGATGGCGAAGAGGAGAAGTCGACATGTAGCGCGTTTGTGTAAGGACTTACGCGACCGCGAAGGTTGTCCTTCCCCAAAAAAGAGCTGACCTCGGCTTCAAAACGCAGATTCCACAAAATAAGGACATCAATTTCAATCACAGGCCCTTCGTGTGACAGAATTTAACACGAGTTTTTGCTTCCAAACTTCAAAATTAACGACTAGAGTTTGTTGAAGCCCAATTTTGTCCCTCCTTTTTGTATAATTGGCCATAATTTAACTTAAAGGTGCACTTTAACTGTTTGAGCAAATTCGCATTAGAAGGCATGCATTTACGTGCGTCGTTATCCTTATTTATACATTATATATTTTTAATTGTGATTATATTATGTAACTTGCGTCATTTAGGCTATTTGTAAAACTGTGGTTATTTGTGTAATTTATTGCATAAATAAAATTTCATAATTATTTGTGACTATTTATACCTATTTTAATTTATTTATTTATCTATTTCATATTTGCATTTCATTTCTGTATTTTATTTATGATTTTTTCACCTTAAAGTCAATTATATAATCTAATTAAAAATACTCCACTTAATTTTATTTATAATTACCATATCATTTTGAAATTCAAAACCTCCCTGAATCTGGATAAATATATAGTCTAAATACATTCTTCATTTCAAACTTTGAAAGAAAATCTTTTCATTCCTTTATTCTTGGTCTAGATCCACCTACTCCCCCCTAATCTCTCTCATATCCCCTTAATCCCATAAAATCAGATCCCAAATTGGGAGCTTTCCTCCAACAGTTCTCTTTTATAAATGGCGTTATATATTTCTTGGCTTTGGGGGGGGGGGTGGGGGGGACTGGGAGAGATCACGGACACACCCATCATCTTCTCCGCCCCGCAACCCCGTTCCTCTATCTTTTTCTTTACCCCTCTTTTATACTCAACACCCAAACACACAGTATAATACCACCGACCCCACTCCTCCTTTGGTCCTCCTCCTCACAGCACACGATAACAGAAACAATGGGAGTAGAATTTACGGATCGAAAGGGAGATCGGGGTTTGGGGGGTCATGATCGAAAGCACTAATAGCAGCGAGGTGGCAGCGACGCCACCAGAAAACGGTTCGGCAGTCGCTCCCTCGCGCTTCCACTGCTTCACCGGTGTTTTCTTTAATCTGCTTTGATCTGGGTTTTGAGCATTGATAGATACGATTTCACTGTTTGTCAAATTGGAATAGGCTTGGATCTATTTTCTCTGCCACTTCTGCTAGCAGCTATGGCGTTAATTGTTTGTCTATTATTTGTATTTGTGTCTTTTGTTGCTACTGACTTTTATGGATTTTGGCAGAATGAATTGGCTAAACAAATGGTTGTCGATCCTCTGTTTTCCTGTCACTGTCGCTGCTATGGAATTTGGTGATGTGATCGTGTTTATCTGCAGGGATTGAAATAGCAATGTTGGAGTAGCAGCGACGCCGTCATTTGTCTGGTGTCGCTCCCCCTCCGCCGTTTTTACTGTGGTCCTGATGTTTAACTCTCGCCGTCGACGAGTGTTATTGGGTCCCGACGTTGCTTTTTCAGGCACTGACTACGTTATGGCCAATGAAAAAATATATTTATTTATATTGAGGCTTCAGGACTAATTTGAATATGATACTACACTTAGGCCAATGACGTTTGGAGGCCAATACAAGTCCCGTCCCGTATATACCGTCCCTTTACGTGTCCCGAAAACAAAAAAAAGGCGATGACGATGCATATCATTTTGCAAAATAAGCGATAGCGGAGTAGTGGGATCGAAAGTTCTTGGCATGGCAACACGACCGGCTCCGTTTTGCAGCCGTACCGACATCCCTAACCTCTTCTTGACGCAATACATATTCTGAGCCGACACTTTTAAAAATCCCCTTCCCCTTTATTTTAAAACTATTATTATTATTATTAGCATTATTATTATTATTATCATTATTTTCATTATTATTATTATTATCTACTAATATTATTATTATTATCATTATTATTGTATTTTTACTATTATCAATATTACTTATTATTTAGTAATTCTGTCACTTATATTTTGCGAGGTAAATTCGGATGGAAGACGGCCTAGCTTTGAAGAAAATACTTAGAAGAAAAGGACTTTTTATTATTATTATTATCATTATTCATTATTATTGCTATTATTGTTTTGTTGTTATTATTATCATTATTATTTACTAACTTAATTTCATCTGTTTTTTGCGAGGCACACTTGGATAAATGTCTTCAAAACGACTTTCCAAAAAAATACTTCTAATTTTACTCGCTATTATTTTCACTTAATATTTATTTTTATTATAAACTAACTAATTTGCTTTATTTTGCAAGGTTTAATTCCCTAATGAAGAAGCCTATTAGCAAACTCGTATCTTTTGTCTAATTTCACATATTATACACATAGTATTTAAATCATTTTTTAGTCAGTTTATTTACTTAACTGCTTGTTTTGAATCCCAACATGAAGTCTGGCCGGTAACCACATTTGGTGGGGCTCGAGAGGTGCCTAATCCCTTCCTCTTGAGTTAACTTGAACCTCTTATCTAGAAATTCTGGTTTGTAGACTAAGTTTCAGAGTTAATTGTAAAATTGGCTAGAAATAAAATAGGTGCCCTAATACGCCTAGTTAAAAAATATGTTAGGTGGCGACTCCAAGTCTTTACCCGTGAGTCTCAATAAGTCGAGCCTATTTCGAACCCTAACCGGAGTTCAGGGAAAAATGGGCGTCGACAGAATGGCGACTCCGCTGGGGACATCAAGGTCCAAACCATAGCGGATTTTAAATTGGGATTCTTTACTTGTTTTATTTTCTTGACATTTATTCTGAAACTAACTTTTCTTCCTTTCCTTTTTTTTTGCAGGATTGAGGTTTATTTTCAAATTTTCAAATTTTGGCGCTATATTATTTATTTGTTTTGTTGTACTCTTTGTAATTGTTTACACTTCCTCCACTCCTGAAAAGTTTTTACACTTGCTCACACCATAAACGGTTACGTGGATCCCACGGCCGTTTCACTCTCAACAAAACCCTTTAGGAGGAACGTTTGGAGCATAGTTGGTCCGTGGTACAACCAACCCCTTCAAACGATCTCACCCTTTGGTAGTCCGCCAGAGGAACCATATCTTTGTCTAGACAAACCCACTCTTAGAAAGTTCTTTTAGGATAACACAACATGTCCTAAACTTCAGTTATTATTTTCGAATCTTCTAAATCTTTTTCTTTAAAAAAATTTCACTTCATAATTCTTTTACTTTTTTTCAAAATTTTCAACCTATTTTTCAGAATTAACTTGTTTGTTTCTCTCTTTTAAAATTTATTTTTAAAAATATTTCGATGTGTGCTCCATTTTCACAAATTTGCTAAATCTTTTCTTAAAACAAGTTTCACTTCATAATTCTTTTCGCATTTTTAAAATATATTGCCTAACTCTATTAGCCTGCTTTTCAAAATTAACTTGTTTTATTTGTCTTTTCCTCTTTTAAAAGTTGGTAAAATATTTGCATCTTTTCATTTCGTGATTTTTAATATTGTCTAGTTTATATTAATTCTATCTTTCGAAACTAACGCTTTTGTTTAGTTCTTATCCTTTTAAAATTATTTTACGAAATACTTCACTATGTGTGCATCAAAACATATGCATTTCTTTCAAAAACTTGTGCATTTCTTTTAAATTTGTGCATATCATGCATACCTTCCGCCGCTCCTGGCAAGTTTCTAAATCGTGCGGTGGTTACGACCACCTCTTCCCTCACAAAAATCTCATTTTAGGGGGAATGACTTGGAATCTATTTGGTCCAAGACGTTCCCGCTCCCGAGTTTTCCGCCTGGGAGGATAATAAAACTCAGTCTATCCAACTTCATCCTTTAGTAGCAATGCTAGGAATCATGCATCATGACATATCACTAGTCGGCTTGTTCTCAAGTCCAATAGGCCAACTTGTTCAAACAATCTGAACGGATTTTTGGCCTTAAAAAGTGTTAAACATGATTTATTGGCATATACTTAAAGGATTGAACGTGCAAATGTAGACCGTTTATGGGATTTATTCTGCATTCAATGCCATTCAAAGGCACAAATGGTATCCGAAGAGGCATCAAAGCCGAAATTGAATCAGAAACGATTGTTTATTCCTAAGCGGTTGGAATCATTCTGTATTCAATGTCATTCAAACGCACAAAAGGTAACCGAAAAGGCATTAATGGCCTAATTTGAAGCAGAAATGACCGTTTGATAGACGGGATGACACATAATGCGCATTTATCCTTTAGACATTATATAAAGACTTGCCATCCGTGGTTTGTTAAAAGTCCATTAGCATTTTCCTTCTAAAGTGTTTAAAGGGTTTTCAACTCATAACGACACATCTCCTCATATACTCTGTTGCATTGTTTTCAAAAGCTTGTACCACACGCTGATCATTTTGCTCACAATAAAGCAAATATTAGGAATCCTTTCTTTCCCTTTTTCCTATCACCCTCCACCTTTTCCAAAAGATCATGGCCACTAGAACATTTGACATGGTTGTTGAAATTCCTCAGTTGCTCAGAGATTGGTGGGGAAATATAAGCATAGATCAACAAGATCGAGTTAAAGTGGTGTTGGGGAACCTAGTTTCACAAATGGAGCACACGACAATAAAAGGGATAGTAGAAGCAGCAGTACACTATTGGGATGCTGACCGAGCGGTTTTCTACTTTGGAAATGTAGAGTTGACACCGTTGCTGGAAGAAATAGGCGGGTTGACTCAGTTACCATTCGAAAGTGAAGAAGTCTTGATGCCTAAAAACATCGCACCCGAGGAGTTCTTCGAAATGATAGGGTTTAAGCCCGAGTTATGCACTGACAGTATAAGGCAGTCGGGAATTTCTTTGACTTCCCTCTACATCAAATTTGGGTATGGAGAAGCATTTCAAGAATCTAAAGGCTATTTCAACATTAACCAGGCAGATTGGCAAGAACGAAGGGTACTTGCTTTTGTCACCAGCTTTTTGGGGACTGTCGTGTTTCCAGACCAGAAAGGACGAGTCGACGTTTGCATGGTATCAATTGCTGATGTCCTACTCAAGGACTTTGACAAGAAGTACACTTTGGAACCCGTGATTGTTGCAAAAATATACCGAGCTTTAGAAAGATGCAAGAAGGGCGCTAGCTTTTTCTAAGGTTGCAATTTGCTTTTACAAATTTGGTTGATGGAGCATTTGCACAAGAAGAAGAACACAGACCAAGGCTTCCACTCCATACCAAGAGAAAACTATATCTTGACACATATCACCCGCATGGACAGTGCTTTTGAAAAGTGGGACCGACCAACAACCACCGAAGGCTGGCACCACAGGCTTTCTCAGTTGACATCTGAAGACATACAATGGATGTTTGATTACTTTCCCAGCACAGCAGTAATCACACGATCCGAAAGAGACTCATTTCTCATCTTACTGGGCTTTAGAGGAGTTTACCCATACACTCTTTTAAGGGCACTTAGACAAGCAAGGAGAAAGCAGATTGTACCCCCAAATTGCAGACATCAGAAGTTTCAAAGCTGATATTTTCGGAAGGGTGATACCATTCAAAGACAAGATATTAGAACTTTGGAAAGCAAGGCACCGAATGGAGTTCGACACTATTGGACGAGACAGGTTTGACGCAGGTTATGATGAAGATTACCCAGACTGGCTAAGGAAAGACATAGCAAAGGCAGTTCAACCAAGAGCAACAAAGAAAAGGAAAACAAATACTGATGAATTGGAATCTGAGTGCAAGAGGATACACAAACAACTGGCAAAGGCACGAGAGAAAATAACGAAGAAGCAAAGTTTGGTCGAAGCAAAGGACAAAGAAAAAGGCAAATGGCGCAATAAGGCTGAACTCCTGACAAAACGCATAGAGTCTATCGGTGTATGGGCCAGCAAATGAATGAATTCTGTGGTTGACAAAGGAATAGAAGAGAAAGGAATGAAGGCTTGGGAAATGTTGAAGAACTTCACATGTGATATATCCTGGCTCTTGACTGATGCAGACAATATCATCTTCCAAGGATACTCGTCAGGGGCAAGTTCATCCAATGAAGATTCGTCCGATGAGGAAGAAGATGAATCTTCTGAGGATGGATCAACATGAAGAATGCTCGCTCAGGCCATGATCTGATTTCCTAGCAATGTTTAGTCTTTTCCTTCTCTTGCATTGTTTCAATATCAACCATTGTAATAAAGACCAATGTTTGATAAATGAAAATTCTCTTTTAGACTCCGCATTTTATAGTAAATGAAATGATACATGTGGCACAAAGCACTTTTCAAATCATCGTGCGTAAAACGGTCCTTTATATTATAGACTGCATTTCTTATCTGATATGTGTGCATTACGTGAATTTGCTTGGTTGCTCAAGGTCTCTTTCTACCTAAGTCAATCCCTTCCCAAATCCAATCTCCCACCAAAGCACCTCATCCCCCTACTCTATGCCCAAATCCTGATATCATAAATCTTTCGCATGTCTTGATAATTCTCTATCCCTTACGAGCTCAAAAACCTATTATCCAAAAGGTTGGCTTAAGTTGAATACCAAGGCAGAAGATTTGGTTAAGCAAAGTGCACTTATCAAGGATTTTTCAAAATAAGAAGCGTTTGTAATAGCAGGCATTATACACACAAAACGGAAAATTGACAGGGCAACAGGTTTGTTGGTCGAACTAAAAGGCACACATGACTTACCAAAATACTTTGTTTTGACACAATGTCTGAGGATCATTTTGTCGGTCTAGTCAATTTAAGGCAATCCAAAATATTTCCAAACTTGCACCTTTTCATGGCCAAAAAAACGTTCAAAGTGTTATCACAAGGTAATAAGGAAGTGAGAAATGATCGAAACACGCTTGACGATACAAAGGTGGTTGATTCAATTTGGAAAAGAATACAAAGGCACCAAGATTCCACTATATGACGGAGCTAGAAGCTCTTGCTGAGTATTGGAAGCATATACCTACCAACTAGCAAGTGTGGGACGAGACGATGATCTCAAGATGAAGCTATTTGAGACACTTACAAAACCATGAATTAATTTTATAACAGTCTTGACTGAAGCAGTGATCTAAGAATGGTCTCTTGGCAACAAAATCTACCTGACAAGCAAAAGCTAAGACAAAGATTGAATTGCAGCAGTCGGTTGACAAGTATGAGTGACAAGTATGAGAGACATTGAGTATTTCTCTCAAAGACACACGGGCATCATGACACACAAATTTGCAAGAAAGGATGACAAATGCACTAAGGTCTTGGTGTTCGACAAAACCCAACTTCCTTTTTCAGTCATATATATACCCCTTACCCGAAATCCTTCCCAACTTTTGATGGAGATCTAACCAGACCCATCTTCTACTCAAGCGAGCATCAGTCATAAAGCACCCAAGCAATCTTTCAACCTCTATGCAATTTGTCAGTCTCTAAAATTCAAGTGCTAATTTATCATCCGCGATCTAGGCATTCTGTTAAGCTATATATGTTGTTTTGCATCAAATATTTGCTAAATGTCCTAAGACAGTTTTGCTCATTTTATCACTCTATTACGGTCGCTTTTCATCTGAACACTAAAATTGGTCAAGAATCTGTATTCAGAAAAGCCGAAATGGCAAGCCAAGTTGATAACATTTACTTCTGAAATAAAGTCTTTCGAACCACCAGGATAGGACACCAAGAAAACTCAGATAAGCCCAGTTCCACTTCTAGTACAACTTGTAGTATGAATGAACCAGAATCAGCTGGCATTATATCCACACAAGAGTCGCGAGAAACAAATCCAATCACTATACCACCGAAACTGTAAAACTCACAACCTCATACTACACCCGACTTGCACAATAAATAACCTTCCTTTGTCAAGACTTTCAACAAGGACCTTATCAAGCTCCACACAATCAAGGACAAACGAAAAGACAAAACCTCACACCTTTACCACTTTAGCTAAATCAAAAGATATTGCAACCAACAAACGAAATAGTCCTTAGATACTCATTCTGAAATTCAACCCAACAAAGATCTACACCCATCACTCAAACATTCAATACCATAACACGGCAAAATATCCAGCACAACCCAAGACAAATACAATTTTGGGTAGCCTCCAAATCCGACAAATCCAACCTCAGACTGAGAATTCAAGTACCCATACAATTAGAGTCATCAATCATCACACTAAAGGACGAATGCAGATTCAAGCCAATACACTGGTGTTCAGTGCAATGCAACCACTTTGTTTCGACTAACGAATCTTTCTTTGAGAGCAGATTTTTCAATACAAACACAAGATTCACAGACAATCACAACAGACATGATAGCACTTCAGCCACGTCAGGCTTATAATATGACGACTAGCCCCGTCAGGCTTATAATATGACGACCAACCACGTCAGGCTTAAAATATGACGATCAGCCACGTCAGGCTTATAATATGATGGCTAGCCCAGTCGGGCTTAGAATATGACAATTAGGCTCGTCCGCCTTAGAATTGGACATACTCATTTTTTCTGTTTTGCAGGCACTACTATAATCAGCCCTGTCCGGCTTTAAAATAGAACAAACTCACATATCTTGCTTTGCAGGCACCACTACAATAGGCTTGTCCGCTTTAGAATTGGACATACACATGTATTTTTTTGTTTATTTTGAAGGCACTACCATGATATGATGATCTATCAAAGGCAATAAACTGGGGCAGAATTTTTGAGGATCCCTTCAAAAATTCCAAAAGACGCAAGCTGACACTGGGGCCTAGAGAGACGAAGTACAGAAACTGGGAGTTCCCCGAAGAGAACTTGACCAAGGCCCAACATTCATGAAAGCATTATAAAAGCAGAGAAAACGACGATGTTCCTACCGGCATTACAGACATGATAATGACGTCTTATTTTTTAGCGCTTCACTTTACTTTTGTTCGGAGGGTACACAGCCCGGCGACAGGCACTTACTTTTTGTTCGCATGATACATAGCCTGGTGCGATAGACAAATATCTCTTGACGAGAGGCACTTAGTAGCTCTTGACGAGCAGGCAAAATAGCTCTTGACGAGCAGGCAAACAGCTCCTGACAAGAAGGCAAAATAGCTCTTGACGAGCAAGCAAAATAGCTCTTGACGAGCAGGCAAACAGCTCCTGACAAGAAGGCAAAATAGCTCTTGACGAGCAGGCAAACAGCTCTTGACGAGCAGGCAAAATAGCTCTTGACGAGGAAGCAAAATAGCTCTTAACGAGCAGGCAAACAACTCCTGACAAGAAGGCAAAATAGCTCTCAACGAGCAGGCAAAATAGCTCTTGACGAGCAGGAAAAATAGCTCTTGACGAGCAGGCAAATAGCTCCTGACAAGAAGGCAAAATAGCTCTTGACGAGCAGGCAAAATAAGCTCCCGACGAGCAGGCACTTATGATACACAAATATCTCATAACGAGGGACCACGACACATTGACAGTTGACAATCCAATGACAGGAAAGTCCATTTTACATTTACAAATATTATCTGCAAAAGCTCACACTTTATTGCAGGAAACAGCAAGACCGTGTTCCAGGGTATACAACCCGACACGACAAACAATTATCTCCTGACAAGATGCACATAAATTAATATCCCCAGAGGAGAAGCATATATTTCCTAACACTCAAAGCACCTGGAAACAGACTAGACAACTACATGACAAAAGAGAGCTCAACTTTACAGGGAGTTTACTTTATCATCATCTTTGGTTGCACATATCCTACTTTTGTTGCAGGACACTCTTCGACCCCTTGACAGACCCTTGAGCTAATTCCTATATTTCCATACTTGCCCCGAAAATCATTATGCACATGAAATTGTGCAACCGCAAAACCTCAAATACATACTATGCACCACTATGGGACACCATTCAAGAAGCCTGGTCCTTCGATAATGTCTTTGCTATACTCACAAACTATTTATCTGCCAAGTCCCAATACACTCAAATCTATATTTCCATGCTCACACAAGTAATCTACATTTTCATTCCTGATTGGAGTCTATGTTCCTTCCTATTCAAGCCTAACTGTGTCAATCGTGCGTGTTTTCATGCTTAATCGGGTCCATATGTTTGAATCATGCATACGTATTGTGCTTTACCCCCTCAATATTCCCCAGCTCATTCAAGACAATATTGAAGGCAAAATGACCCATTTATCGAGAGAAAGTGGAAACTATGTCTCTGTAAACTCCTCTTTATGGGTGTGTCGTGCACCACATCTTCATAACTAGGATGATTACAAGCTCTTTTTCCACGCTCGATCTATTGATGATATTTCGTCTTCGATAGTGCCTCCGCTTTATTCTTCAATCATTTATCTCGCCAAGAGGCAAAACATACACAAATTTGAACTTTACATACTCCGAAAAGTTCACTCTTGACATCTAAATCGTGCGTCATAAACATCTCAAACAGGCAGCATGCCATTCTAGAACTACATACGGCCTGATTCTCGTGAAACCCGAGATATGTAGGCAACTCAGAGACCGGGGTTCGGCCGAAAATACCCCAAAACTCTCATTTTCTTTTTCACCACTTTGTCTGTCTGTCGTGACAAAATTAGCTACTCCGTCAACTATCTTTGCCCGAGGATTCTTTCATCATCCCCGGGCAAAGAGGGGCAGCTGTTGACACCCAATTTTATCCCTCCTTTTCGTATAATTGGCCATAATTTAACTTAAAAGTGCAGTTTAACTGTTTGAGCAAATTCGCATTAGAAGGCATGCATTTACGTGCGTTATCCTTATTTATACATTATATATTTTTAATTGTGATTATATTATGTAACTTGCGTCATTTAGGCTATTTGTGAAACTGTAGTTATTTGTGTAATTTATTGCATAAATAAAATTTCATAATTATTTGTGACAATTTATACCTATTTTAATTTATTTATTTATCTATTTCATATTTGCATTTCATTTCTGTATTTTGTTTATGATTTTTTCACCATTAAGTCAATTATATAGTTTAATTAAAAATACTCCACTTAATTTTATTTATAATTACCATATCATTTTGAAATTCAAATCCTCTCTGAATCTGGATAAATACATAGTCTAAATACATTCTTCATTTCAAACTTTGAAAGAAAATATTTTCATTTCTTTATTCTTGGTCTTGATCCACCTACTCCCCCCTAATCTCTCCCATATCCCCTCAATCCCATAAAATCAGATCCCAAATTGGGAGCTTTCCTCCAACGGTTCTCTTTTATAAATGGCATTATATATTTCTTGGCTTTGGGGGGGACTGGGAGAGATCACGGACACACCCATCATCTTCTCTGCCCCGCAACCCCTTTCCTCCATCTTTTTCTTTACCCCTCTTTTATACTCAACACCCAAACACACAGTACCATACCACCGACCCCACTCCTCTTTGGTCCTCTTCCTCACAGAACACGATAACCGAAACAATGGGAGTGGGAGAATTTACGGATCGAAAGGGAGATCGGTGTTTGGGGGGTCATGATCGAAAGCACTAATAGCAGCGAGGTGGCAGCGACGCCACCAGAAAACGGTTCGGCAGTCGCTCCCTCGCTCTTCCACTGCTTCACCGGTGTTTTCTTTAATCTGCTTTGATCTGGGTTTTGAGCATTGATAGATACGATTTCACTGTTCGTCAAATTGGAATAGGCTTGGATCTATTTTCTCAGTCACTTCTGCTAGCAGCTATGGCGCTAATTGTTTGTCTATTATTTGTATTTGTGTCTTTTGTTGCTACTGACTTTTGTGGATTTTGGCAGAATGAATTGGCTAAACAAATGGTTGTCGATCCTCTGTTTTCCTGTCACTGTCGCTGCTATGGAATTTGGTGCTGTGATCGTGTTTATCTGCAGGGATTGAAATAGCGATGTTGGAGTAGCAGTGACGCCATCATTTGTCTGGTATCGCTCCCCCTCCGCCGTTTTTACTGTGGTCCTGATGTTTAACTCTAGCCGTCGACGAGTGTTATTGGGTCCCGACGTTGCTTTTTTCAGGCACTGACTACTTTATGGCCAATGAAAAAATATATTTATTTATATTGAGGCTTCAGGACTGATTTGAACATGATACTACACTTAGGCCAATGACGTTTGGAGGCCAATAAAAGTCTCGTCCCGTATATACCGTCCCTTTACGTGTCCCGAAAACAAAAAAAAAAAGGTGATGACGATGCATATCATTTTGCAAAGTAAGCGATAGCGGAGTAGTGGGATCGAAAGTTCTTGGCATGGCAACACGACCGGCTCCGTATTTGCAGCCGGACCGACGTCCCTAACCTCTTCTTGATGCAATACATATTCTGAGCCGACACTTTTAAAAATCCCCTTCCCCTTTATTTTAAAACTATTATTATTATTAGCATTATTATTATTATTTTAAATTATTATTATTATCATTATTTTCATTATTATTATTATCTACTAATATTATTATTATCATTATTATTGTATTTTTACTATTATCAATATTACTTATTATTTAGTAATTCTGTCACTTATATTTTGCGAGGTAAATTCGGATGGAAGACGGCCTAGCTTTGAAGAAAAGGACTTTTTATTATTATTATTATCATTATTCATTATTATTGCTATTATTGTTTTGTTGTTATTATTATCATTATTATTTACTAACTTAATTTCATCTGTTTTTTGCGAGGCACACTTGGATAAATGTCTTCAAAACGACTTTCCAAAAAATACTTCTAATTTTACTCGCTATTATTTTCACTTAATATTTATTTTTATTATAAACTAACTAATTTGCTTTATTTTGCAAGGTTTAATTCCCTAATGAAGAAGCCTATTAGCAAACTCGTATCTTTTGTCTAATTTCACATATTATACACATAGTATTTAAATCATTTTTTAGTAAGTTTATTTACTTAACTGCTTGTTTTGAATCCCAACATGAAGTCCGGCCGGTAACCACATTTGATGGGGCTCGAGAGGTGCCTAATCCCTTCCTCTCGAGTTAACTTGAACCTCTTATCTAGAAATTCTGGTTTGTAGACTAAGTTTTAGAGTTAATTGTAAAATTGGCTAGAAATAAAATAGGTGCCCCAATACGCCTAGTTAAAAAATATGTTAGGTGGCGACTCCGAGTCTTTACCTGTGAGTACCAATAAGTCGAGCCTATTTAGAACCCTAACCGGGGTTCGGGGAAAAATGGGTGTCGACAGGGTTTTGTATAATATCAATCATGAATTCTAAAACGTAACCATTTCTTCACAAATAATTCAACAATGTGGTATATCAGACTTCATCCATGTTCCTTTAAGGCTCACAAGTTTCTAATTCACACATGCAACAAAAATTTCACTAGGAGAGAGAGAGAGAGAAAGAGATCTTACACATTTTCTTCTAAGAATTGAAAGAAATTAAAGAACATACCTTTGAAATGGAGATGGAGTGCACAATACAAAGATGAAAGGAGTGAGGCTCTACCAGTTTGAGATGCAAAGGGGGGAATGGATTTGAGGGAAATGGCATATTTGAGTTATGACAACTCTTGGCTTTTGTTGCCCTTTGGGTTTCAGAAACTACTAAAGAATAAAGCACACATGAACATAAAGACGCATTCGTGCTTTGTTACATGGTCAAGCCAGCGCGAACGCGTTCGCAAAAGCTTTCGTGAGAACAAAGCGTGATCACGCTCTAAGTTCGACACGTTGAATAATTTCATTTCAAAAGTCTAGAGACCTCTCAATTTCATACTTAGCCAAATTTTTCACCCCTTTTAAAAGGGCGGCCACCCAAGCATTGGGCTGGGGCCCTTTGACCTTCTATTCAATTTTTAAGCCAAAAAAGGCAGCCTACCCTGTGGGTCTCCAAAAAAGTTCAAAGACCATGCATTTTTATACTTAGAAATTTTTTTCACCCGTTACCAAAAAGGTGGCCGCTCAACAAAAGGGAGGTCACCCTTGCTCATACTAGCACGATCACATAGTTGCTCGCGCATTCACGTAAGGTAAAAGCTGGCCTTCATTGGTGCGATCGCGCCTGGTTGAGCCCGGAAGCTCCAGCCACTTTTTCTTCATGTTTTTCCATAGACAATTCATTCCTCATGCCACTCCCTATTCATAAGAAAGTCAAAACTGGTGGAACTATGTGAGATGATCGAAAAAAATAAACGAAAATTAATCTAATTATGTGATAGAAAAAAAAAAGAATTTTAAGAGATTCGATTTACCTCCCGACAAGCGCTTTGTTTAAGGTCTTGGCTCAACGGCATCCATCATGATTTTCTCTCCACTTGGTGAAGGTGAATTTCAACCCCAACATGGCATCAGAATTGTTGTGCTCTTTAGGTGGGTCTACAGACATTGAAGCTTGCTAGGCCGGATTCTTCATCTTAAATTTCTTGGCCTTCAAGTGAGTAATGTCATTTGTCTCCTTGATGTGGAAAATTCAAAAATATAGCCACTTTGATCATCATTGCCCAAGTCATCCAAACGTGAATTTGCTTCCATTTCTAGTCCTTCATCCATACATAGAGTTGAGAATGAAGTGAATGAGGTCCAATTCTTTGCAACATCAATTGGTCTCCAAGCATGACATCATCCTCTTCCAAAGTGCTAGAGTCTTCATCATAAGATCATTTCATATCTTCAATAGACTCTAACACCACCTCTTTGGTTTTGGCATCATCACCATGTGGCACGAATGTGTGATATCTTCCATTAAGCTCCATGTTTTAACATGTGCTCTCTTCTCCAATTTCACCCATTTCAAGCATATCATTCACTATCTCTTCTTGTTGGGTCTTAGACGCCTCATCCATTTCATGCAATAAACCCCAAGACACGAGCATCAATGTCGAATTGGTCCACCCTTTCTCCTAACTCTTCTCTTTCTTCTGCAAGGTCCATCCGCATTTCATCAAATTCTTGAAGACATGTTTCATAAACTTCCATCCTTTGAATTTGTCCTTGTAGGCAAGATTGGTTCACAATTTTTTTTCTTCAAAAATTTCCTCTTCATCCACATTTTCTTCTTGAACCCTAAACTCATCATCCATGTAAGATCCTTCTTGGAATTTTGCTACATCCTTAGACTCTTGATCATTGAAAGCTTCAATCATTTGCTTCATTTTTTCCTCCAAGTGATGAACGACTAAGTCATTTTGGTGGACCACCTTCTTTAATTCCTTGATGTCTTTGGCTTCTTCATTATGGTGCTCAACTATTCGTTGCAACAAGTATTCACATATATCATTTTGAGCATGTTATTCTTGTGAAATAGATAAGTCCATCGCTTCTTGAAACTTTTTATGGATGCCTTGCCATTTGGGCTCAAGTTTCATAACATTTACCTCATTGGACCTATCAAACTCCCAAGACACATTGGCACCATTATGAAAGTCATTTGGGTAGAAATATGGTTTATTTGAACACTTCCCCCAATGATCCTTATATAGTGTGGGTCAAAGTAAATATGGCAAGGACCATCAACTAAGTGTCTATAACAATTCGGCTTATTTTTGTTCCAAGCTGTCATTTTAATCAATTCCACACAATTAACTACTTAACTATCACACACACTTATATATAATGCACAAAATACTATTCATAAAGTTTGGAAACAAAGCCAACAAATCCAACCCCTCAAACTACCTAATACGCTAATTATTCCCCGGCAACAACGCCAAAATTTGATGAGCACGCAAGACACCTTTGCAAAGAGCAGCGACACGGTTGTCACAATATAACTACCCAACTATGAGTTGGGATCGATTTTCATAGGGAACAATGTGATGGGATTAAGAAAGAGGAGGAATTAAACCTATTGACTAAGCCACATAAGGGGTGATAACTGTAGAATGATACTAATAACTACAACTACACTAAGAAAGCATGTAAATATGATCAATAGTGACTCTTCCATGATGTAAGGTAGTAGAGCGTAGGGAATGCAATTAATCCAATGTTAACAATTTCACGTAATGAGTGCTAACCAATTAAGCTTATGCGCGCACTATGACATTCGAGCTTTTATCTGGATAGCCCATCTCAGTGACTACCAAACGTAACAACTCTCACCCTCTCATTTCAAAGAGGTATTGCATTAAGCTCAATTGATATTGTGCCTAGTAAGGTATCCCCCTATCGGTGTTCAACTCGTTAACCTGGGGTAAATGCAACAACACCTAGCTCCGGTACCCCGTTAGTCACTATCTCATTCCTAGAAATACCCTCTCGATGTAACTCTAGTACTTGTAAGGCTAGAACTAGTATTTTCAACTACCAATTTATTAGAATTAACGCAAGTAGTGATTAAATAGCCAAACACCCAAATCAATAATGGTAAAGGGAACTGAATAGCGGAAAAGCACAAAGGTGTCAATATATAAGCCCTGGCTCCACCAATCTATAAACTACTCATGCTTATTGTGTCAAAAGTACACCAACAAGTCAAGATAATAAAATACAAACCAAATGAATGAAGAAAAGGGAAAATGATTTGACAATTTAAACTCCTAGTCTCCAAACCCTAGGGTTGGTTGTGACTTGTGAATTCTTGCCCCAAAGCTTGAGAAATAAGCCAAATATGTCCAGGCGTGACCCCGGAGTCGTCCAAGGAGCTATTCATATGTTTCCCAATTCACTTGAGGTGAAATTCCAATTCTATCCAGGGCTGCCCAGGCACGACCCCATGCGATTACTTCACTAGTAGCGATGTCCCGCTGAATGCTTTTGCTAAACCTTCACATCGCTCTGTCTTTGGCGTTGTCGTGCCGACTTCTCTGATTATGCAGTGCGGTCGTTCCTGCACGTGCGCGGTCGTGATGGACTCCTTTCAAGACAGATCCTCCAGCTTCAACAATTGGTCTTATTTTGACTTATTTTCATCCAATTCACTCCCACAGCTCCCATAACCTGCAATATGCAACCAAAACATGATAAGCGTGCATGTTTGGTTCATAATACACAACAAAAGCTCAAGCAAAATGCAACCTCAAAGCTTGTGGGATTGCTGATTGTTTAGGTTTCTCTCATAAGTTTGCTTACCGTTGTCACGATGAAAGTTCAGCAATCATTTCTTCCATAAACATGCAACCTCAAAGTGGAGACTTTGTAATCCTCATTACCCTGTCCATGATCGTCATGGAAATCATACCAAAATTCTTGACTTTGCTTGTTTGGATCCTTTCTCATAACTTCTGCCCATATGATGTTTTCTCCCAAAATCTTTAAGGTTGCGACCACTCCAGCAGTGTGACGTTGAAGCTATGCTCAGATATTTTCAGTGTTGGGGGTTCCTTTGATACCAAGGCTGGTCTCACGGGAACTCTATAGCTTGTAGCTATATGATCTCGACCTCCATCCATTCTTTTGTCTGGCTGTTGCTGGGGGAATCCTTAAGGATTGATTTTACTCTTTTCAATTCTAAGGCTTGGGCCTACACACCTGGTATAATATTCTTGAGCATTGTACTTGTGATCCCGACTTGATGTCCTTTCCTCTAAGTGGATATCAGAACTGTACCTACTGTGAACATATCTATAAACTTTTTGAATGACTCATTCTCTCCTTGTTCGAAATCATATATGTCTTTAAATCTTCTCCACCTTTTGTGCTCTGCTATGGGCATTTATGAATGCTTTACCTTTCATGACATAAGAACCAATTGAGTTTGTGGGTAGGAGTGAATACCAAGTGAAAGATCCTTCAGTAGTCATCTCCTTAAACTTCTTTACTAGCACGACCTAAATCTCTTATTTGGTCTACCATTCTCCTTGATCTTGGTCACATATGCAGTAACTTGTCCTTTGATGTTGGCCATATTTATATACTTTTTGATATTGATTCACCCCTAATTTTACCGTCCTTTGAATATTTTGTATGGTTTAATATGCCCAACTAATATAAGTTCATGATATTGTATTGATTGTGTATTAGTATTATGTTGTTTAGGAACAATTGATGTGAATATTTGAGGAAATTGAACTGAAGTTGGACGCGAGCAATTTGATAATTCTTCAATAAAAAAGTTAAAGCAAGCGTAAAAGAAGCAGGAAGCTGATCTAGGACACTTCAAAGCATATTGACAAAACTAAAGCAAAGGCCGGCCAAAGTTAAGTACAAGTCCCCTTGGGAGACATCATCATCCTTTCCTACTATAATTAGGATATGGTCAAATATGTCTAATGCTTTTTAAGCACTATATAAGCAAAGTAAAAAAAAAAGGCTTTTAAGGGACTCTTGGGACGCTCTGGACATAAAAGGATGCTAGGAACGGTCAACATACTGGAAGAAATTTCACACCAAGTTTTCCTTTTCCTTTATTTAATCTAGTTTGTTAGTCTTAGAGTTGTGGATTCTCTATGATTGTTGACATTTAGATGTTGATTGGATTTTATTGATTTATCGAATTGGGTTATTTATTCAATCATGAGCCTAATTACTTGATTGCTTGATCACCAATTGAATACTATCTATGAACTTAGAGTTGAACTCAAAAGTGGGAACTGTAGGTTGCAATAGGATTTGATAGAGCGTGTTCCTGGACCTGGGTATTGGGAAATAGTTTCACGGTTAGGATAGACATATACCTAACAGTCATGCTTAGTCACTATACAAGAAAACTAAATGTGTTCTTGTTAACCTAATTCCTATATGTTAACCCTAATTCCATAGTCTTATAGGAATTAGGTTAACTTGAATAGGCGAGCAGGGTATCGAAAGAGTCCTTTGAGTAATATTTACCCTGTGATTAGTAACCTTGATAAATTGATTTAGTCGAATTAACTGAAGAATTCAATAGGATTGGAAGATATCTCATAACGCAAGATTATTATCTCTTCTTGAAATCCACATATTTTAATTGTGTTAACTGCTAACTTAGTTTTATTTGTTAATTTTAGTTAAAAAAATTCTCATAAACTCTTGGAACTTACTTGTTTAGTTAATTAGGAATTTGTTGATTTAGTTAGTAGTTAATCAGTAGTCCTCATGGGAACGATACTCTACTTATCACTTTATTACTTGACCGACCATGTATATTTGCGTGTGCGTTTGAGCGACTGTCCTAAAGATCAGTATTTCCATCATATTTTGCTAAATCCGCCATCTTGAACATCTTTGGGATCGATTTTGGGGCTGCACTTGGCTTGTAAGATTGTTGAGAATATTTTTCGATATCAATAATTTTCAAGGCTTCTGGAGCTCCCGGGATACAATCCATATGTTCATCGTACCCATTTGATCGTTGCAAAATATACTGCAAGATTGGGTTTGATAGGGAGCTCTCGGCCCCTTGTGTAGTTGTTCCTGTACCGTACCCTTCTGATACGAGGCTAAGTCCCCACCTCCCCCAATATCAAAGTTCGTGGAAGCTGTGTGTATGACCGATTCTGCTTTCGGAGTGTCTATGACTTGTTCTCTTCTTCGAGTTGTGAATTATTTCTTCATTTATACCATTAGAAAGTGATGTTAAGGCTGCACTGGCTCTTTTATTCATAGCTTGTTGTTGAAAGATGAACTCACATAGGGTTTCTTTCCATGAATCTTGTATGTCCTTTGCTATAACCTTTCCTTTCTTCGTGGGAGAGGAACTCTAAGATTGTGGTGGAGAGAATGGAGGTGCATCTTCGACCACAAGATCTGGGGTAGCTTTGACTAATACATCTTTTTGGGTTGAAAACAAACTAGTTAATTATGCCATACCACAACACAAGTACATACAAGAAAAAGATTAAATTATTTTGAAAAGACAACTAAATTTCAGAATAAGAATTTTGTTTAGGCCCCACTGTGGGCACCAAATAGTATGTGCTAATATTGAATTTCGTCAATAATAATTGAAATTACTCTTAAGTGGGTAAAACATAAGGTGTTATATCAACATTTATGGATATCTTTAGATTTAGATCAAGGTTAAGAGCAAAACAGCGAGCTTAATCTAATGTTGTGAACTTAACCAAACAATAAAGACAATAAAGAGACAACAAAGTAAAGTGTAAGAGTGTCCTTATTGAATGTAGATCTAAGAGATCTAAAAGAGAGCTTGGTATTTCACTAATCCTTACATAAAAGTTGTTGTTAGTAATAAGTAGGTGCTTATATTGTTGTATTATAAGTGAGGGATATAATGTATTTATAGTAATTCTAACCCTGGAGGTTCCTTATACATTCTTGGACACCTCCCCCTTCTGGATAATTTCTGTCCCTTTGCGAAAAATAGACGTTCGTGTAAGTATACGATCGTCGAATATTCCTCGTACTGGAATATCGGTGGAGGATTCCTCATGAGTCTTTCGGCAGTGAGTCTAGAGTTGGCTTAGGTCTATTTCTGTTAATAAAACCTGTAGAAGGTCCCCAACTCTTATGGCCGGAGTCATTGAGGCAAATGTTACCGGTATCATCTCTTGTTTAACTTGTATATAGTCATTTTGTCCTTGGTTGTGGTCTCGATTTATTGACACGTCACTTCGACCTTATATCCATTTGTAGCCATGTGGCCGACCATGTTACTTATGTGGCTAGTACGAGTTTTATCTAATACCGCTTCTTTTTAGCTTGGAGGCTTGGTTTTTGCTTTTCTTAGCTTGGTTTTGGCATGTCTTAGCCTGTTTTTGGATTGGTTTACCCTATTTCTGGCTTGGCTTGGTTTGCTAGAAATAAGCAAAGCCAGGTTAGAAACAAGCCAAGCCAAGCGAGGAGAAAGCAAGGTAAGCTCAGCTAAACTGAACTAGATACAAGCCAAGCAAAAACCAGAAAGAAGCTAAGCTAAGCTAAGTTTGAAACTTGGTACATATATTGAAATTTGGGATTAAAAAATATAAATATTAACATTAATAGCCCTGGATTAGCATGTAACCTGGTAGAATTCTTACCTTAAATGAATTCTCCTCACAACGCTCTCAAGATGACAAAAAAATCGCTTTGACTTTCTGTCTCCCTCTCCAATGCGCTATTTATTTATACTTTTAGGTTCTATGCCATGTCCATGTGTTGTGTGGCCATTGAACGGGTTTTATTTGAGCAACTATCCAGCCTTCTTTGCGACATGTCGCCACCGCATGGCTTGACATTTCCCATGTGATGGAGGCTTAACATGCTGCATACCCATAGTTCTTTCAAACTTTCTCTATACTTCATATTATGGCCACGCAATCCATCACTTCTACCCATTTACAACAACATAAAACTTATTTAGTCTTCCTCTTTATATGATGATCTGCACGTAATAAGGTTTACTTGACTCACAATGATTATTATTAATTTTAAATCTTCTTATTGATAGTGTCACGAGACTTAGATAAAGTAAGGATTGTTAAAGGGATAGCTCATGTTTTTGTCATTATGTTTCAAAGAATGTCATGTTTACACCTCCACTTTTCACTTTAGTTTAAATTTAATATATGTTGTGCTTTATGTTAGAGCTCCATGAGAGTAAAGTTAGAACTAGATCTAAGGTTTGAACTTCGAGATGCCAATATATCCGCATACCATTTGAGGTACTTTATTCAAAACTTAAAATTTAAATATATTTACTAAATTATCTTAACACATATAGGGGTCGTTCTGGCTTTTGTTTTATGCGGGTATTAACTATTAATGCGGGTATTAGTAATGTGGGTATTAATAATGTGTGTATTAATAATGTGGGTATTGATAATACGAGTATTAGTTATGTGGGGTTTAATAATGTGGGTATTAGCCACGCATATATTATAGCGTAGGGATTATTTGTTGAATCACTGATATATTACAAATTAACAAAAAATATTATTATTTAAAATATTTATTTACTCCTTAAATAAAATTTTAAAATATCCTTATTATTATGAGGGTTAATTTTGTCATTTTAAATTTTAATAACTGCATTATTAATACCCACATTATTAATACCACCTTCTAGCCCGCATAAAATAATACATAGATTCCCGCATTAATAATGCGGGTATTAATAATGCGGAATATACAAAAACACAACCAAACGTTGCACTAATTTTATGCGGGTATTAAAATTTCACAGAAAACCAACCGAACGCTGCGCTAAATTAGTGCGGAGTTTTGTGCGGGTATTAAGTTGCTTATACAACAACCGAACGACCCCATAGAGTTAAAACTACTGAGTTCAATTGAACGCATAACTTACGGTGTACATCTACCCCTATCTAGAATTAATAGAAGATGTTTCTTTTGCCAACAATAAGAGCATAAATGATCCCAAAAATATAACATAATTACAAAGAAGTACTGAATAATTAAGTTAGTATTAAACCTTATTATAATGACTGCGTTTGTCTGAAAATTTTATCGCTATTATAATGAGGTGTTGTTATATATCTATACTGACATTTGATGTTTCGTTCTCATTTATCTATTACAAACGAGAAGTACGCCAAGAAATTATATTTATGTACCTTATATGTTATAAATGAAAATAAAATACTTGTTAAATTTAAAATCTCAATAGCTTTTCGAATTTATTTAATTAAAAATTGAAAAGACTAATACTTATAAATCCATAATTAGTTCTATCGTATTGACAAAGAATCAAAATCTTAAGAAACATATGCATTTAAAACTAACTAAAATCTATTTTTTTAAATTTGACGCAAAAATTCTATAATTGTAGGTTGTTTTGTAAATTCTAGTCTCTCAATTTAACACCTGAATTGGCGAAGATTTTTGTCCAAACTTTCAGCAAAAGGACATACAAGAGCTTTCCTGGAAAGCCGTCTAAGAGTTTAATAATTGACTCTTATACCTCATCACAAGTAGCAGTAGATTTCCTTTGAAAGCTACTAAGATCTTAACTGTTTCTATAATTATTTTATAATTTATATTTGTACTACATTTTTCTTATAAAATATTACTATTACATAAGTATGAGTGTTATGGAGGAGTAATTTTACAAAGAATATTACTACTCTTATAGTTAGAATAATGACATAAAGAGGAAAAATATAAAATGAAAAATCTCATTCTCGAGGAAAAAATTAAAATGAATGTAGCTTAAAATGAAATGAAGTAGAAATGTCAAATGAGCGAGAGGGAGAGGAACCTGTTGCGTCGACAAATTTAGGATACTGCGAATCTGAGATATTCAGTTTCCTGTCTTACAATAAATTTCTGCAATTCCAAAAGCGTGTCATATAGAATCTCCATTACCAACAATTATGGATCCTCCTACCTCGTGGGACTCCCTGCGAAAGCAGGTTTCTTTTCTTGCTTTTATTATAATTATTTTAATTTATATTGATCATTTTGTGTCTTTCACATTTATTAATTTGATTTGGGTTGATGAAATTGGATATATCTTGAGTATTTTGTTGGATTTCACGACTTTTGAATATATTAGTGAATTCTGAAGCTGAAAGGATAGCTTTTTACATATTTTTTTTTTTACAATTTACTTTTATTTAATTGGTAGCATAGCTGCGATTCAAGAGTATTGCATGAACGCGGGATGTTTCGTGCAATGGGCTGCCTTTTTCTTGAATCAAGAAATGAAAAAGAAAAAAGCATATGCTCAATGTGTCTAGAAATATGAATTTCTCTTATTTCAGATGTAAGGTCAACTTGCATTATGGAATTGAATAGTTTTCTAATACAGCACCAAAGTTTTCTCCTCGTCAGGTCATGTTCGACAAACCTTCAGCCATTGGTTTCTGGATGGAAGTGTTTGTGCTCAACATTTGATTGTTTCCGGACCTTTTTAAAGTATGCATGTTTAAAGTGCTGTAGATTCGCCCTCGGGGATACCTCGGTTATAAAAGAAGAAGAAAAAAGTATTACTGTAGACTTTCAATGAATGCAAAAACTACGATCACACACTTCAGGCCACGCAAGTAAAGGCTTATGGTTTGCATATCAGTTATGGACATTATGTGGAACATGTTTGGTGTTGAACGGGTAATGCTGGCTCCATAAAAGGAATTCTATTAGAATGGAAGTTCAGAAGGAAGAGGCAGAGAAGTAGAGTAAACTGTCCTTACACTTATGTGGAGTCCACATTGTCGACCATATAGAAGGTCAAAGGAATTGTGTTTGAATGTAGGTTCAGGAGGTAGAGGCAGAGAAGTTGAGCTTGTTTGAATTTACTACCCTAACCTTAGGTGGACCTAATAGAAGGAGAGAAGTAGGAGCAGGTCCAAGGTAGTGGAAAAGGCTTTTGTACAAATTAGACATGATTGAAAGAGCCTTTGTGTGAGTGTGCGCGCGCGCGGGCGCTCGTAAATCTCTGTAACATTTACCCTTCTGTACATAGCACAATAGCACCAACAATTTTTTTTAAAAAAACTTGTCCCTTAAAGAAGCAAGACGGCAATATTGCATCTTTTTCCTCTACTGCTTAGGTCACGTTAGTCAAACCTCCAGACATAGTTTTGTGGATGGATGTGTTTGTGCTTAACCTCTAATTGTTTTTGGTCCTTTTCATAGTATTAAAGTTGTAGACTCGCTTCCAAGGCTTTGGTTTAGTGGTAAGGGCACAATGCGTGATTTGTGGGCTCGAACCCTAGCACAGACAATTCTGGTATTAAAGTGGAGAAGGGTAGGGGGCGAGCCTATTATCTAGCAAATCCGAACCATGTGCCCACTGGTCTTCGGGGATTTCTCGGTTATAATAAAAGTTCTATAGACATCATTGAATACATGAACTAAGACCACACATTTCAGGGCATGCAAATTTGGAGTCTCCAATTTGATCTTCTGCTTGATCTCTACCTAGGTGAGTGGGTTAAGACATGGAACGTAAAGGTTTATGGATTGAATCATTTATGGACACTATGTGGAACATGTTTTGTGTTGAATGGGTAATGCAGGCTCTGTAAGAGGAATGCTATTAGAAAGGAAGTTCAAAAGGAAGGCAGAGAACTAGAAAGTAGAGCTCGGAAGTAAATGTCCTTATGCTTATGTGGACCATAAAGAGGGCCAAAGGAATACTGTTCGAATGAATTTTACGATGTAGAGACAGAGATTTTGAGCTTGTTTGAATTAACTATTCTAACGCTTAGATGGACCATATAGAAGTAGAGAAGTAGGAGAGGGTCCAAGGTAACGGAAAAGTTCCTTTTGTACAAATTAGACTTGATCAAAAGCATTCTTGTGTAAATGACTGGAACACATTTGTTTCTGTGCATATTTGGAGCACCTACGCTATATCAGTTAGTCACTGATTGGATGTTCTTCATAGTGAATCACATCTGTATGTAGTCATCTACTTTTTTACACATCATATATGCGTAATTTTCCCCTTTGATCAGTAAATTTTACAACTTCTCTTAAAATAAAGGCTTACATATGAAAGGCCGAACTTGTTTTTTGGCAGTTAGAGGCTAGATAAAGGCCCAAGGACAGTGTATGGGTGGTGCTAATTATATGTATCTTGATCGAGATAAGGTTCTCAATGAGAATAGTTTATTGAATATACGAGGAAATTCCTGGAACTGCATTTCTTGTTACTTTATTTTGCTGGTTGTTTCTTCCTTATTGGTGGGTTTTATGACCAGGCACGGAAGCTTGAAGCTCAACTGGATGAGCAGATGCATTTATATCGTAAAGTTGTTTCCACAAAAGTTGACAGTGCAAATGATAATGATCTTGAATCCAGTATAAATCAGCTACTCAAGCAGCTTCAACAAGTAAATTCGCAAATGCAAGCTTGGGTTTCATCTGGAGGATCCGAGATTTTTTCTCATACGTTGACTCGCCATCAAGAAATTCTTCAGGATCTCTTTCAGGTACTTTAAATTCTTTTTAATTTGTTCCATTGTCACCCTGTTATTGACAATAGCACTACAAAGACAAGGCACGGAAACTGTTTTCTAGCAGAATCATGCCAAGCAAATTATCATTCCTCATTTATGGAGTTCTAAGATGAATATAAGTTGTATAACATTGAGAAGTGAGGTCATGCATAGGAGGTGATGTAGATCCTAAGGCAATTGGACAATTTAATATTCATTTTATTAATTATGTTATTATTATCATTTAGTGATAAAGTTTATCCTTATCCTTATTGTTATCTTGCTAGATTAGATTAATTTATCATTATCTTTTATTTTATCATTATCTCTTAATTAGAGATAAAGTTTATCTTTTAGGATTTTACCAACGTTCCCTACTATAAATAGGGTCTCCCTGATTCACTGTTAGACAGTTCAGTTGATTAATAAAAGTTGAAATCTAATTCCTTCTTTTAATTCTTCTCCCTTATCTCTATTCTTCTTCCAATTCTCCATTTCCCTTATGGTGCTACATCAATTTTGATATCAAAGCCTTTATCGATTCTGACTTCATGGATCTATATTCTTGTACTTCTACCCACTACGACCCCAAAGCCGTCAATGACTTATTATTGAAAATGATGGAAACTACCTCTCGTATGATCCAAAAATTCGACGACATTCAGAATAAGTGGTCTGTACGCTCCATGACACTCCCTGAAGCAGCAGAAATTTCGGATGTGGTTAAGTTGGTAGAAGATAAGCAACATACGGTGGAGGTTTGCGATGTTCAGGTGTTCGACAAAATGTTCGAATATTCCACAGAGACCAAAGCTCATATGTTCGAAGAAGGTTCTTATTGTTCTTCCAAAGTTTTTATTGATATTTATTCAGATGATACAATTTTTGTCACTGCAATAAACTCTCATTTTGAAAAGGAATCATTAGTGGAGGAAAACAATGTGAATGTGAGATTTGAAGGTTCACACATAGACCTTGTTAAGCAGAAGAATCATCCGTTATATGTTGCTACATGGATTCATAAGGATGGATTTTATTTGCTTGATCCAATTATTTTGGAATTATATCACCAGTCATACTAGCTGGAGTCGAGTTTTGATCCACCCGAAGAGAATGATGTAGATCCTTAGGGAATTGGATAATATAATATTTATTTTATTAATTAGGTTATTATTATCATTTAGTGGTCGATTTTATCCTTCTCCTTATCGTTATCTTGCTAGATTAGATTAATTTATATCTTTTATTTTATCTTTATCTCTTAGTTAGATATAAAGTTTATATTACGTGCGTAGGTCTAGGGCTTTTAGATTATTATTATTAATAATATTATTATTATTCTAGAATAAGATTTATGTTTTCTAGTTATTTAAGGATTAGGGTTTTTTTATTATTCTAGAATATTCTTTAGGGTTTCTAGTTTCTTAAGGGTTAAGTCTTCTTATTGGATGTAACTCCTTATTTAAAGGGCACATTAGATGAATGAAACCTAAGTGATAATTCAACAAAAGAAACAAGATATCAGAGTTCTCTCTTAATGAACTCTAAAGTCAAAGCTTCCTTTAACGAGCCTAAGGTGAGAGTTCCCTTTAATGAGCCTAAGGTTGGAGGTCCCTTTGATGAGCTCTGTTATCTTCACCACCCCGTGACCCGATCCTGGGAACATAACAAATTGGTATCAGAGCCTAACACGAAGGGCGATGAAATCAAATTAGTGGAGGAGGCATTAGCAGCTATGGAGGCAGCCCTAGAAGCTAGGGTTTTTGTCATGGAGAAACTCTTAGAAGACATTGAGACCAATACAAGTGTGAAGCAAAGGAGAGGATGTGGATAGCTTTCATCAGTCTTATCCAGATTTTGAGCTTGAGGACAAGCTCGTTTTTCAGGAGCGGAGTAATATTACGTGCGTAGGTCTAGGGCTTTTAGATTATTATTATTAATAATATTATTATTATTCTAGAATAGGATTTATGTTTTCTAGTTATTTAAGGATTAGGGTTTTTTATTATTCTAGAATATTCTTTAGGGTTTCTAGTTTTTTAAGGGGTTAAGTCTTCTTATTGGATGTAACTCCTTATTTAAAGGGCACATTAGATGAATGAAACCTAAGTGATAATTCAACAAAAGAAACAAGAGATCAGAGTTCTCTCTTAATAAACTCTAAGGTCAAAGCTCCCTTTAACGAGCCTAAGGTGAGAGTTCCCTTTAATGAGCCTAAGGTTGGAGGTCCCTTTGATGAGCTCTGCTATCTTCACCGCCCCGTGACCCGATCCCGGGAACATAACAGTTTATCTTAGGATTTTACCAACGTTTCGTACTATAAATAGGGTCTCCTTGATTCATTATTAGACAGTTCAGTTGATTAATAAAAGTTGGAATCTAATTCCTACTTTTAATTCTTCTCCCTTATCTCTATTCTTCCTCCAATTCTTCATTTCCCTTATGGTGCTACATCAGGAGGGCTCTTAGTTTTTGCTATGCTTAAAATCGAGTTGGTTCTACTTGTTTCTTTGCTATCAAAACCATGTAAGTTCCACCTCTTGGGCTACTGAGTGTATTGACTTGCCATTGAACAGCCTTAAGGTCCAAATCCAAGATGAAGTGAGACACCAATAATTTGGGCTGAGCATGTTAACACAGTTTGATGAGATGTAAGAGCAAACTGTATGACAGAGACCTATTCTTAGAAACAGTATCACATCGTTGAAGAAACAGTAGGTAAGTATGAGGTCTGAGACCAGGGTTCGAATTTTAGCAGAGACATAAAAGGTAGGTGATCTCTGCTCTTCAGGATGGATCTCTTGCTGTGAATGTAATATTAAGTAAGTGTAGCCCTTGACATCCCAGTTTCTTCATTTCCTGGTGGTAATTGTGCTCGTTTATTTCTAAACAAATGGAGTAACCAACTGCTTCTGTCTTTGACTTTTTTGTGTACTTTTGAATTAAAATGACAGAAAATGCAAAAGTTAGCTATTAAAAAAAAAGAGAAGAAAAAGCACTATAGTACCATTTCATCTCATTAAGTACGGACTTTATGATAGTAAAAAAGCGGATCTATGCATACATAGCCATACAGAAAGGCGGACAAATATGCTTATCTACAAACTGCATCCAGTCATCTTACCTAATTGGAATCTATGTGCTTGAAAAATGTAGAGTTACAAAAACTTTAGGCAGAAAGAACATTTAGTCCTCTTCAGACGCTCTCCGGCTCCCTTCTTTCGAGATGGTCCACATGAGACTAGAGTAGCCATAGGCCACGTTCTGCTTCTCTTCCTTATATTTCTTCATTTTCCCAGTTAAGCAACATATTGTTGGCAGTAGCAGAATCACCAATGTAATTCCAAATAAACTCCACAAAGAGCCCATAACTGGTAAATTAACTGTGTAGTAGCAGATATAGTTATCACTTGAGCTCTTGAACATGAAGCATCAACTTACACGAATTTTTTCACCCAGGTTTCCAAAACAATTTGCATCGTCATTAATCAATTCAGCCAATTAGCTTAGTGAAATAAAGACATGCAGTTGGTGAAACACGAAATTGGAGGCAAATACTTCTGTTGAAGACCTTTTACCCTTTGCATAGGTTCTGATTTTACCATCCAGTATAGCAGTTTCCACCCACTTCCCATTGTTTCCACCCACTTCCCATTTCCACCGGACATTTGTGTTTGTATCTGCCAAGGGGTGTACAATGGATCCAATCTGTGCGAGTATAAATCAACTTACCTACTGATACATAACTATGCAAGCAGGTCTTTTGACTTGAGTCTAAACATTGCTCCCTTCATAGCTGTACAGTAATAGAATATTTGCACAGTATTCTGCGATACTCCAAGTAATGTCAGGATACTAGTCGACATTCATCATAATTTCGTGAAACAAGATTGTGTAACTTTTTGATTTATTACTAATTTAACTATGTATTGATTCACCGTTCACTGATAAAAAGAGCTTATTCCGTTAATTAATGGTCCAGTGAACGGGAAAAACTCCAAGTTACTATTCAATATAAAAAGGCACTTCTTCAACCTGAACATTGAATTCTGTCATGTGAGATCCCAACCTTGCAGTGAATCACTGAAATTTCTTATCAAAGAACCATAATAGATATCAAGAAACTCAGTATACAAATTTTATGTCATTGACTGTGACTTATTAGCAAGTGATTCTATGTCAATGGATCACATTATTGTATTTCTTTCACATGGGATTTTGAAAAAATGAAGCATCTGATTAGAGTCATTCTGTTTGGAAATAAATGCAATTACCGATAGCCAATTTGTAATGTCTAGTATCATGACTGGCTATGATTCTTATTGAAGGAGGTGGTTTATACTACTAAAGAGAACTATAACTCCTGTTCGATTGTAGGAGTTTAATCGGCTTCGTTCAAGTTACAGAGCTAAGAAAGAGCATGCATCACTGCTTGATGATTTTAGGGAATTTGATCGGACTAGATTAGATCTGGAAGATGGCAGCGGGTCTTATGATCAAGCACTGCTTAGTGAGCGTGCATCCCTTCATAGGAGTACTGGACAGGTATATCTCAGTAGTAATTTCTTTTTTTCTTATCCTATGAGGAATGAAATTTCTTTGATATTCTCATGATGTTGAAGGCATGTGAACAGACATCTTTTTCAATATGAGCTAATGTAATTCGCTGTTTCAGACCTGTGAGGAAATTAGAAAGTTCTGATGCTACTTATGAAATTAGAAAGTTCCAATGCTACTTGTGTGTCTCTCCAGATATAATCAGAACATTTAGAAATTGCTTTGAAAGTACTTTTACGTGTTGTTTCTTGTGCAATGGGGATCTTATGTTTCTTCAAATATAGGATAGTATGGTAATAGTCCTGATTAGGGGTATCAATGGTTTTTCGAAACCGACATAACCGACCGAATCGAACAATACCGAACCGAATTTTAGGTTCTTTACAATAAATCGTAGGTTCTTATGCAAAGTCATAACCGTACCGATTATTAGATTAGGTTTTTTATTCTACAAAAAGAAACCGAAAAAATTACCGAACCAAACCGAATACATTTATATGCATAAAAAAATTCTTTATATATGAAACTGATATAGATAACTATATATAATTTACGTAAGTCTAGAAAAATGAAGCATAAATTGTTTAACCTTACTCTTTAGAGTGAAATCAGTAATGCCCAATATTCCAACCTACTGTAATAGTGCTAATACTACTACTGATTGAAACTAACATGCTTCAATAGTATAGTTCTTTTTTCTAGTATCACATTCCAAATTCCCTTAACTCTAGCTCTTGCAAAAGTAACAGATTTATTGTAGCACCTCTTTATGGTCAATTTACGTTCTTATGAATTTTGTTCACTTTAGGTGAAGGTTTAAACTCTTTTCAAATTCATGTCGTCTTATGTTTATTTTGAACTTTGATTTAGTATAGAACAATATATTATAGTTAAATATCTTTTTGAAAAAGTAAATGAACGTGAGTTTAATATCGAAATAATATAAATAATTATTTTACTTTTTGGTAATTCATTTCAACCCACTCTCTCATAATTTTGTTTTGAGACTAGGTATTTCAAAGTCTCTCACTACCGTAAGTTGTAGTGAATCATTTTGGGCACCAATCACCAAATATTCAATTGAATATGATATCATTGTTGTCTCTATTATCGTTTACCTAGGTGAGATAAAAATTTATATTTTGGTTTAGTCACTAGAAACATATGAATTTTGTGATCGGGATACATATTTTTCAATATTGTCTTGTATGCCAAAAACACAATTTTGTTTGTGTAGTAGTTTTAGACAATATTTGAAGGAAAAAAACTGAAAATTAACCGAACCATACCGACACCGAAATGATTAGGATGGTTTGAAAAATTCACATTTTGGTTATGCATGCTAGAATAACCGAAAAACTGGTATGGAACAAAATTTTAAAAATAACCAACCGAACCGAACCATTGACACCCCTAGTCCTGATACTACATAAGTGTAGTAGTTAGCATTGCCCAATTTCAGTTTACTTAAGACACCCTTAATAATTCGTTGCCAACATATGGTGAATTGATATTTTTGTGTTAACTTCTCAACACTATATGCTCAGCTTAACAATTCTTGGCTGTATCCCGTTTTTCTCTCTTTCCTGCACAGTCCCAATACATCCTAGTTTTTCAGAAGGACGTGTACAGCCAAGAAATCGATGGGGTTGTGAAATTTTTATGGAGACAACAAAAAATTATCAGAAAGTAAAAGTGATTCAAGGAGGAAGGAGTTTTCTGGGCAATGCCACAACTAGCTAGCATGGGCAGGAAGCATTTGGTGTTTTTTCCTTATTTAGACCAAGCCAATCTTTCATTCTCCTGGTAATCGTTTGACGAAGTAACTTTTTTTCAAAAGAAATGACGATGGAACCATTATTACAGTACAGTTATTCTTCAATCACCTCTACCATCTCTCTCAATGGTGTAATCTTTGTAAGAAGAACTTCCGTCTTTTTAGGGAATGACTGAGAACCCTCTCTGTTGATAGGGAGGCTTAATCTTCTATGTTAGGTTTAGCCTTAAGAAGAGAAAGGGAAAAACAGAACAAATATAGGAGAGCATCGGAGGCAGAATAACAGATGCCAAAACTTGTCTGATTTTTCTGGTTGAGTTAGGGTAAGGTACATTTTAACAGATGACAAAACTTGCAACAAAATAATTGTCTGATTTTTTGTGTGAGAATTGGGGATGAAAAGTTGAAATTGCTTATTAACTGTACATCAATTCCGAATTATTGAAGGAAAAGTTGAGATAAAGAATAAAAAGGAACCTCTTCGGAAGATCATACTTCTTCAAGTTTGCACCTGTAGTTCTGAATACTTGCTTTCTCTGGTTTTTCATTATGTCATTACCTTGTACCTATGCAGTATTGTTGTGATTACTTGCTTATCTGTTCTGGTATAGATGGATGGTGTAATTTCTCATGCTCAAGAAACCATGAAGGCACTTGTGTTTCAGCGATCAACATTTGGTGGCATCAACTCAAAACTTAGCAATGTCACTAGTCGCCTTCCAACTGTAAGGAAACTTACTCCAAGATTCAATAATTATGCAATTCGTGAATATGAAGTGAGACCAGCATTTGGGAATGTTAAAGTTCACATTCTTTTTAGAGAAATCTGTTTAGATCTTGAATGAGAAAGCTATGTGCCTGTCAAAGTAGACTCCATAAGTCGATAACAAATACATCTCAGTCCTAAACAAGTTGGAGTCAGCTATATGAATCCTCACTGAATATTTCGCCATTTAAATTCATCTCACGCCAACATTATACAATAGATATAAAAATAATTTTTTTAAGTTCTCTATATTGTGTACTTGCATAAAAGTCTCAGATAGGGTTGGAAGACTTGTAGAAAGCGTAAGACCTAAAATAAACGTACTAACATGACTGAAATATTTTTCCAACTTATAGGTATCGCCTATCTAGATCCTTCTTCCATTGTGCTATATATTTCGTTAAGTCTAGTGGATTACAAAGGATTGTAGGAATTTAGAGACAACTTCCTTCCACGTGATTTTAGGTCTACCTCGTGCCCTTTTAACACCTTCGGTCACCATGGTGTTACACCTATGAACCAGTGCATCTAAGTGAAAAACTTGTAATGTTCTCAACACTTTGTCAATGAAATTGACACCAAACAACCAGTCCAACAGTAACTTTCAATTAATGATGGAAACTTAATAACAACGATTGTTCCAACTGATGCTAAACAATGTAATAAGAGATTAATAATCTAAGCTATTACAATAAGTAGTCAGATCAAATCATAAGTATAATCCAGCAGCTCAATCTTCAAGCAACATACCTGAAAATGGATGTTAAAGAGAAGCTCTTAGAGTGGTGATTTCACGTAGCTAATGTAATGATATGATAGGGATTTTAGGAAGAAGGTAAGGTGAGAAGAAGAAATTTAGATAAGAAGAGAGAAGAGGTAGTGTAACAGAAAGGAGAGAGAAGAGCACGAGAGAAAAGAAGGAAAGACATACCAAAATCATATCTGCTCCCACATCGGCAATGGAATGTATACACTCCAAAGATTGATCTGGCCCTTCGTCCTTTCTAATCTCGGCCTGATCTGGCCCCTTCGTCCTTTCTAATTTCGGTCTTACACCTGTCCTTAACTAACTTTCAAATTAGCTGTTAATTTAACCAATCTCACTAATTACTTCATTACCCAAACGACATCGTGCAAGCCTTTCCTCAGTTCTTTCAATTATAACGACTAGGTTGTTACATTCCACCCCTCTTGAAGACATTCTTGCCCTCAAGAATGATGATTCAACTGTTGACAAAAGTCAGGGAACTGGGCCTTGATGAATGACCAATCCTCCCATGTAGCCTCCTCAGGAGAAAGGTTTTTCCACTGGATTAACACCTTAACTGCATCAGCATTATTTACTTTAACCATCCTTCTTTGCAACACACATAATGGCCTAACAAACATCTGACCATCAGCTCCTACTAGTGGCAATTGTTGTTGTGGAACAACTGCAGGTCCAACCCTCTTCTTAAGCAATGAGACATGGAACACAAGGTGTATTAAGGCTGTGCAAGGGAGCTTGAGCTTATAAGCTACACTTCCCACCTTTTCTCAATCTGATAGGGCCCATAATATTTAGGACTTAGTTTGAGCTGTTTCCTGAGAGCTAGTGAAGTTTGTCTATAAGGTTGTAATTTCAAGTACACCTAGTCACCCACTGTCAATTGTCTTTCAGACCTCCTCTTGTCAGCATACCATTTCATCCTTGATTGAGCTTGAATGAGGTGGTCCTTTAGTACCTGCTGAAACTGAATCCTTTCTTGTATTAAATCTTGCACTGATTGCACTGGAGTCTACATCATAGGTCCCAAGGATAACTGTGGTGGATCATACCCATAGAGAGCATGAAAGGGAGTGCTCTGTAGTGAAGAGTGGTAGTTGGTGTTGTACCACCATTTAGCCAGGTGTAGCCAGTTTGCCCATTGTTTGGGTTTGCTCATGGTCATTGCTCTCAAGTAGCCTTCTAAGCATCTGTTTAACCTCTCAGTTTGACCATCTGTCTCAGGATGGTAAGCAGTGCTCATACACAAGGTGGTTCCAGCAGCCTTGAACAGATGTTGCCAAAAAATACTAGTGAAAACCTTGTCCCTATCTGACACCGTGGTATTAGGAAATCCATGCAACCTGTATACTTCCTTCATAAACAACTCAGCCACTTGTACAGCTGTGTAAGGGTGTTTGAGAGTTAGAAAATGCCCATATTTTGTGAACCTGTCCACCACAACTAAGATTACATCCTTCCCTTGTGACTGTGGAAACCCTTCAATGAAGTCTAAGCTGATATCACTCCAAGCTTGGCTAGGTATTGCCAAGGGTAACCCTGGATGAGCTACAGTCTCATCCTTGCATCTCTGATATATAGCATAGGCAGAAACCAGTTCTTGCACTTCTTTCTTCATTCCTGGCCAGAAAAAATACAATTGCACTCTCTTGAGAGTGCCTTATTGTCCTGAGTGACCACCTATTGCTAAAGAGTGCAGAGTGGACAGTATTTGCTATCTCAATACTGTAGTTTTTCCCACATACACCTTACCTCTGAACCCCAGAGGAGAAACAGTAATCACTGTGAGAGGTGTGAGAGGTGGGGTCTGTTGATAAGGCTGTAATAAGTTGTTGAGCTGCATCATCCCCTTCATAACTCTTTTCTATTTCCCCCATCCAGGAGGGTTAAACCCCTGATATAGCATTTACTTCTCCTTGTTCCTCTGTCACCCTTGAAAGGGCATCAGCTACCCTATTTTCAGCCCCTTTTCTGTATTATATCTCATAATCTAACCCCAACAACTTAGTTAGACCCTTCTGTTTAATAGCCGTAGTGACCTTTTGCTCCATCAAGTACTTGAGACTGAGATGGTCGGTCTTAATAATGAAATTCCCTCCTTGTACATAATGCCTCCACCTGTCTATGGCTGCTATCACTGCCATATATTCCTTCTCATACACTGATTTTCCTAGGTGCCTTTGAGCCAAGGCCTTGCTGAAATAGGCTATGGTTCGATTATCTTGTGTCAGAACTGCTCCAATCCCTTGATGACTTGCATCAGTCTCAATGACAAAGTTCTTGTTGTAATCTGGCATGATCAAAATAGGAGTCTTGCTCAAGCCTCCTTCAGGTTCTCAAAGGCTTGATCTGCTTCAGCACTCCAGTTGAATGCATTTTTCTTGAGCAAGGTGGTCAGAGGCTTGCTAATGCTGCCATAGTCCTTGACAAACCTTCTGTAATATCCTATGAGCCCCAGAAATCCTCTAAAACCCCTGATAAACCTTGGTTTAGGCTAATTCTTCATTGCTGCCACTTTAGAAGGATTTGTTGCAACTCCTTCCTTGGTAATGATGTGCCCTAAGTACTCTATCTGAGTTCTTGCAAATGAACACTTTGACTTCTTGGCATATAACTGATTAGATTTGAGAATCTGAAATGCCTTTCTCAGATGGGCAACATGATCAGTCAAGGTTCTGCTGTAAACTAAAATATCATCAAAGAACACTAATATGAATTGCCTCAAGTATGGTTCAAAAATGGAATTCATCAATGATTGAAAAGTAGCTGGTGCGTTGGTCAGCCCAAAGGGCATAACCTTGAACTCATAGTGGCCTTGGTAAGTTCTGAAACCTGTCTTGGAAATATCTTCTGCCTTCATTCTGATCTGGTGATAGTCCAGTTTAGAAAAGTAGTTGGACCCTCCCAACTCATCTAACAAATCATCAACAATAGGAATAGGGAATTTGTCTTTAACTGTAATCTTGTTCAGCTCTCTGTAATCAATACAAAACCTCCCGCTCCCATCCTTTTTCTTTACAAGTAGCACTGGGGAAGTGAATGGCTTGGCTGCATGATGCCCATCTTCAACATTTCAGTAACCTGTTTCTCTAACTCAGCTTTTTGATAGTGGTTGTATCTATAGGGCCTTAGTGAGACTAGTTTAGCTCTAGGATCAATGAGGATGGCATGATCCTGGTCTCTAGCTGGTGGCAATGATTTTGGTTCTTCAAATACTTCTGCATACTCTTCTAAGACCAGCTGTACTTCCCCTGGGATGTCATTTTCCTCAGCAATGTCACTCTCCATGGAGAACAGGTGAGCTAATAGTGCCTGCCCCTTTTTAAGTAGTTTTTTCACTGACTTAGCTGTGATTTGGTGCATTTCTCCTTGCCCAGTGTCACCATTCAGTGCTACCATCTTACCATGCTGTTTAAGTCTCAGTATGTAAGGCTCATAATCAAAAGTTACTGGGGAATGTGCTCTCATCCAGTCACCTCCAAGAACCATGTCACAGCTCCCCAAGTTCAACAATCTGAAACTGTCCTCAAACTCTATGCTATTAGTTTTTCACTTTACCCTGGTTACACTCCGATTACTGTACATGAGTTGACCATTGGCCACAGTCACTCTCAAAGGAGTGTCAATTTGAACAGCAATTCCCAATTCCTTGGCTGTTTGGCAGTCTAAGAAACTGTGTGTACTGCCTGAGTCTACTAATATCACTATCTTAATCATGCCTTTAAGTTTGAAAGTATTAGGAACAGGTGTACCATTCATAGCATTCAAGCAGACTGCATCATCTTCATTTTCCAGGTGGTCTGTCATGCCTTCTTCTGTCTCCTGCATATCAATTCCTGCATCCTCTAACTCTTCTGCTTCCTCAGCTGTCGTAGTGTGTAGTTGCTTATCCTTATAGACATGCCCAGGGTGATATTTATCACCACATTTCCAGCAAGCCCCAGGTATTCTTTTATAATCAGGCTTGGGCTGAGGTTTATTGTTTATATCAGGCCCTTTTCTTGGTACAGTCACCCCCATCTCCTTGCTCACAGGTGCTACTGTTCCCTTATGCATCCATATGTTCTTTCTTTCCCTAGCATTGGTAATTCTTTCTTGTTTCCTGGCCATAGCAACTGCCTGTGATAAGGTAAATGGCTCATGAAGCATCACTGTTTCCCCAATTTCTTCCTTGAGTCATCCTATAAAGCACTCCACTAAGAAATCCTCGGGAACATTTGGGTTTCTCATAAGGACTTGTGCCCTCAGATCCTCATACTTCTCTAGATAAGCATTCATGGTATTTGTTTGCACCAGCACTTTGAAATCATTTATAGCCCGGTCATTTTCCTTATCATTGAACCTACTAGCAATCTCCTCACAGAATTCCTCCCACCTCAGGTGTGGTTTGGTCAAAGTGAAAGAGAAATACCATGCTTCAGCCTTTCCTTCTAATTGCAGTGTTGCCATTTCTAACTTCTTAACCTGTCCACTATTTTGTACACTCCAAAATACCTCTCACACCTCCTCAACCATGCTTTTGGTTCTACCCCGTTGAACATTGGAAACATGAGTTTGGGTTGATAATTCTCATTAGATCTGGTAGTGTAACTGTCAGTATAATCACACCCTCTCGCCCTAGTCGACAACCCATCTCCCTCACTAGCTTCTCCTTTGGTTGGTGTGGGTAGCAATCCATTGCCCTTATGCTCATCATCATACCCCATCGGAGCCTTACCATTACTTTTTCGAACAAGAGCTAACAGCACATTACGAGACACTTCCATTAATTGTTTCATCTCTGTCTGGGTATTACTAAGCTCGACCAGTTTGCTATCAATAACCTCAAACTTGGCATCACTATCTATCTTATTGTTGTTAATCATATTATCCATTTTTTTTATTTGTTCTTCCATCAACTTAGATCTAGTAGCTTCTGCCCCCGTCATTATCCCACAGGTATAATCAAAATCGTTGCTCTGATACCAAATGTAATGTTCTCAACACTTTGTCAATTAAATGACACCAAACAACCAGTCCAACAGTAACTTCCAATTAATGATGAAAACTTAATAACAACGATTGTTCCAACTGACGATAAACAATGTAATAAGAGAGTAATAATCTAAGCTATTACAATAAGTAATCAGATCAAATCATAAGCATAATCCAGCAGCTCAATCTTCAAGCAACATACCTGAAAATCTAAGTTACTCGGACTCTTCAAAATTGCCGCCGTACCCGTGTCGGATAGGACACGTGTCGGATAGGACACAGGATTCACATCGGATGTGGTCAAATAAAAATGGATACTTTGACCAAAATCTACCGAAAATTGAAGAATTTTTTTGACAAATAGACTCTCAAGATAAGGTTATTACTGATCGGAAGATATTAAAAATGAAATACCTTCAAAATTATGCAGAAATTTATAGTGTTTTGTCTCTATTTCATCTTTTGTCAACATTCTCAGATTTATGATTTTATGTTTTATAGAGAAAAACAGAGATATTGGGGAAGAGGACTTCTCTAGGAAGAATCGAAATTAAGGATTATGACATTATTTTTAGAATTTTGAATTTTTTTGACAGATCTCCGCACCCGTATCCGTGTGCGGATCCATACCCCCGAATCTTTAAATTTAGATTTTGCCGAATCCGACCTCTAGATCCGTACCCATGTCGGATACCTGTACCCAAGTCCGAGTAACTTAGCTGAAAATGGATGTTAAAGAGAAGCTCTTAGAGTGGTGATTTCACGTAGCTAATGTAATGATATGATAGGGATTTTAGGAAGAAGGTAAGGTGAGAAGAAGAAATTTAGATAAGAAGAGAGAAGAGAGAGTGTAACAGAAAGGAGAGAGAAGAGCACGAGAGAAAAGAAGGAAAGACATACCAAAATCATATCTGCTCCCACATCGGCAATGGAATGTATACACTCCAAAGATTGATCTGGCCCTTCGTCCTTTCTAATCTCGGCCTTACACCTGTCCCTAACTAACTTTCAAATTAGCTGTTAATTTAACCAATCTCACTAATTACTTCATCACCCAAACAACGTCGTGCAAGCCTTTCCTCAGTTATTTCAATTATAACGACTAGGTTGTTACAAAACTATGATAGAAGTAATTCTTGATGCAAAAATAATCCTGTAAACTGCCTATTGTTGCTATACGTAGAGAGCTAGAAGCTACGTAAACCGCCCGTTGATTTGTTAGCATATTTAGAATTTGCAAGTCGAATTGTTCTCATGTGTTCTTTACCTTTAGCTAACTTGTTAACACACAATTTTGCAGGTTAATCATATTCTTTCATCAATAAAGAAGAAAAAGTCAATGGACACAATCATTCTTTCATTAGTTGCCTCTGTATGTGTTTTTCTCATTTTGATTTACTGGTTTACGAGATGAATCAGGTAATATCCTGGTTTTCTTGATAGAGCCAATGAACACTGTCTTCGCTCATTTGTATTGTTTGTACATTATACACGAGTTAATTTTGTAATCTCATTCTTAGACGTTTAAGATGGTTTATTGAATTCTCTTATCAAGCATCCGATTTACTCACAAACAGCTCGCCAATGCTAATGCTAATGTTGGAGAATTATTGATTTGTAAGAATCAACATGATCAAGTTGTGAGGGTTTCCTTGTGTCGTCTTTTCAATGCGCTGTTTGATTCGAATATAAATGTAAGTGTATATAAGCTGAGAAGCCATAAGTGGTGTGCCTAATTCATGAATTTTAGCTGATTTTTGGCTTGTAAATCTATTCCTATATTATAAATGAGGATAAGCACCTCATGGTCAACATGCTTGCCGACCATGAGGGCTTTCCTGTTATTCACTGCTTCCTGTTGTCCAGCTTGAGGCAAAATAGGAATATCATCATAATTCTGCTTGACATAGATTGTACATTTGCGGATCACTTCATGTACTATTCATGTATAGGGCGAAATTACCAGAACACATGCCCCATAAAGTAGCCAAAATGTGATGTCATCTTTATCATACAAATCAACTTTTGGTACTCTCTTCCTTCACCCACGTGGTATGTTCCAATGACTCACTCAACACATACTTTAGCACTACTGGAGTAAATATATTTAGTCATATTTTTTCTTTGTTTTATTGATTTGTACGTCCATTTTTGCCCATTGAAGGCTTATATTCTGTTTTGAGAAATTCAGTAATCTGACGCACTTTCAATTTAACTGTCTCTATGAACATTTTGAAAAGCTTCCTTCCAACCAAAATTTTTCCTCTTTTGCTGCTAATGAGATTGGACTTACTTTACCTAAATAGTTACATAGACAACTAGCTTTAATTGAAAAGTTTTGTAAAAAAAAAAAAGAAGAAGGTACTAACATATCGACGATTAATAATGTACTAATGTTAGACAACTAATGAACCCTTATATGTTAAACAAATATGGTTAAGCAATTTTGTTTTTAATTTTTTTTTTCAATAAAATTGTCTATATTTCACTAATTCCACTAACTATTGTGTGCGATTAATGGTAAACATTCCAAGTAATAACACGAGATGGAATAACTCATTTTTAGCTTACCTAAATTCTTATTTTCACTATTTCCACTAACTATTATGGGGAGATAATGAACACAGATGCGGATTTGAGCATGAGAGAGGCACCATTAAACCTGTTGATCAGTGTATTCATTGAGTATTTATACTCAAGGTGTCAAGTAATGTATTTGTACGATTTTTGAAGTATTTACGTATATATATACACAAAAGTTTCCAACGTAAGCGGATGTCGATGCACCCAACTTTTCAACATAGGTCCACCTCTGGATGGACAATACGCAATTAACATGCAAATCTGGAACTTCTATTATAAAATAGTAACAACATATACTTTTCATCAGATAATTACCATAACTAAAGGCAACAATGTGATCATCTATCTTGGAAAATTAAATTCATAGGACAAAATAAGATCAAATTGTCAGCAAGAACCATTTACCCAAGCGATCCTACTCAGTCAACTTTTATCAGTAATCACTTATTTAAAGAATGAATGTAGAACCAAGTGAATGAACACAGACCTAAGTCGTATAATGTGAGCAGGATTTAGAAACAAAATAAAGAGGTGAATAAGAATTCTGTTGGGCCCGGGCTTGCGCGGGCTTACCGTCACCTAGTACATAAATAAGCCAGGAAGTGTATCCAAATGGTGTAATAGAAATCTGAGGCGTATTTGCAAAAATATGACATCATAAGCAATGGTTTGCTTTTTTGCTCCCGCTAACAGGGGTTTTGCAAAAATATCCTCATTAAGGTTTAATGAAAAAAAATCCGGAAGGAAACACCTCTGTCAAGTTTTTAGGTCGGGCTTTATACCTCTCTGCTTTTCAACATTTATCCCTTCAGGTGTTGGGAAAAGGCAATACTTGCCGCACTTGGTCGTAAGTCTTGGCAAAGACCAAGACTTGCCTTTGACCCCTCTCTATTTGCCAATACTTACTCTTAAGTGTTGGCAAGAGGCAATATTTTCTGCACTTGGTCGCAAGTCTTTGCCAAGACTTGCCCCTTCCAGTATTTCCCTACATTCTCGCCATATAATTTGAAGTATTGGCAAAACAGTACTTGCCCTTGAAGTATTGGAAATTGCCTAGACTTACAAAATTTTTGTCTTGAAGTTTTGGCTCTGGGCTAAAAAGTGTATCTTGCTAAAACATTGCTTAGCGCATGCATTTTTGTTTAACCACTCCTTATGGATGTCACGCGGTGAAATTTTTTGGAAATTAGACGGGAGTAGAAATTGCCCAATTTATAGCTTCTTTAACTTTTTGAACCAAACGCTTTATAAACTCGCCCGTCCTCTGTCCTCTTTTCCTTTCCTTCAATTCAAACTATCTGTTAAATGGTACAAGTAGACCCTTAGCATAATCCAATCAATCTATATTTTGCTTGTTTACTCTGAAATATAAATATTAACTTTCCCTCGTCGGACTATAGGAGTGATTCCTAAATACTCTTCTCTCACTATTTGCAAAAGCAAGCTGTTGGTGATGATCATAGTTGATTCAATTTTATTACCAATCAAATATCAAGGAAATCTAATCTTTTCGTATGAAAATTACCAGTAGCTTCGTCCTGTAACAGCTCTTATTAGGATTTGATGTTTAGTCAAGGATCAAGCTGTTACTATTTGCATTGGAGAATAAATTTATAACTCAATAGCCTGAGTGTAGCATATTAGTGAATTAATTCTACATATCAAATCAACTAAAAGTAAGTAATTGTTGAATTGAACAACAATTTCACGCTAAAATGACTCTTGTTCAGACTTGAACGGATCTTTATGCGATCAAATATCTCAACTTATAACTACCTTGTCTTTTTAAAAGCAAATAAATTATGTTGCTATATGCTACTTTCTTTACAGAGCTTCCTCATGTGTGCTGCATATTCAAAACGGGGCCCGTTTAACATAGACAGACAGATCTCATAAGAGATTCGTTCCAACTTTTGTTTTATACGGAACATATACTTAGCATTAATTCCAGAAACTTAGTGTGGAAACACGACAGGTATACGAGTCAATTTGACAACAATCTATTTGAACAAATAATATAAACGTGATTATTAGTCTCGATTAATTATAATAAGCTAGGTTATAGTAGAGTTAATTTATCCATTTAAATATGACTAATATCCAAACATGATCGTGTTAGTAATTTGTAGTTTATGCAACAACAACAACAACAATAACAATAACATACCTAGTAAAATTCCAAAGTTGAGCATCTGGCAGTGTCAGGTGTACGCATTCCTTAATTACCTTACCTCAAGTGAGGTAGATAGTGTTAAGGTTTTTCCCTAAATTTCTATTCTGTTAGGACTCCTCTTTCTTGAAGGAAGAAAAAAGACTCCTAACAGAAATATATCTCCTTCATATGAATTATCCTTTATTTAAGGAAGAAGTCTTGACAATTATAAATAGATGAGTTTTTCTTCTCAACACCAACATAAAACTCCACAATGTGGTCATTAGTAGAATTTTATTTAGAGGAGACTTTTCTTCCCATATGATGTAGGTCAGTTGGCCAAAACCACTTTCAATAAAAGCTTCTTTAAATATATGTCTTTTTTATGTCTGATTTATTGTCAATCAATGATTGTTTTGTTAGTTTCCACATGCACCATGTTGTTTCGATCCCAACAAGTGGTATTAGAGCAAGGTTTGATGAGTCGGGTTGATGAGGTTGAAGACAGGTTCAGTTCTAGCCGCAAACAATATGACGATGATGAAGATTTATCAAAAAAATATAAAAATTGTGATGCTACATCCGGAGAAAATTTTCAACCAAACTTTCAAAAATACTGTTGCTACATCTTCAAATTAAAAATCTCTTTTAACCTATGTTTGTGCTACTTTTAACCGATGTCAGTTTTAACTTATGCTTACTTTTAACGCGTGAGCTACTTTTAACCCATTCTTGGGCTACTTTCGACCAATACGATTTTTTAACCCAGACACTTTTTAACCATTGCAAGCAGCAGTCATACATTGAAATATGTGAAGAAAATCAAGATTTCATTGTCAGAAAATTCAGGCCAGTGGAAGAATTGTTAAGGTTTTTGCCCTAAATTTCTATTCTGTTAGGACTCCTCTTTCTTGAAGGAAGAAAAAAAGACTCCTAACAGAAATATATCTCCTTCATATGACTTATCCTTTACTTAAGGAAGAAGTCTTGACAACTATAAATAGATGAGTTTTTTCTTCTTAACACCAACACAAAACTCCACAATGTAGTCATTAGTAGAATTTTATTTAGGGGAGACTTTTCTTCCCATATGATGTAGGTTAGTTGGCCAAAACCACTTTCAATAAAAGCTTCTTTAAATATATGTCTTTTTATGTCTGATTTATTGTCAATCAATGATTGTTTTGTTAGCTTCCACATGCACCATGTTGTTTCGATCCCAACAGAGAGGTTGTTTCCTAAAGAACCACGGCTCAACAAAAATAGTTTTGAAACGGGTTTGAAAAAGGAAAGGAAAGAAAAATACAAGAATAAATGCAAAGATGGAAGTACCAAGGTAAATGAGCAATGACATCAAAATAGTAAAGCGTACTAGGTTAAACGAAACAACAGTACTACCAAAAACGAAGAATTAAGAGAAAAATGTAAACACCCCAATAATACTAATAAGGTTCACTGAAGACTCACACTAGACCTCGACCCACACTATTCTAGCCTTCTATTATAATCCTCGATCTCCATGCTTCTCTATTTAAGGTCAAATCTTTGGTGATTTGAAGTTGCATCATGTCTTGCATAATCACCTCGCCCCTATTTTTTCCCGGTCTACCTCTACCTATCTGTAGACCCAGCATAACCAACCTCTCGCATCTCCTCACTATGGCATATGTGTTCATCCTTTTCGCATCCATGTAATCTCAACCTCGCTTACTGCATCTTGTAGTTTATGCAAGTAAACTACAAATCATTTCACTATAATTCAAGTGAACAAAAAGGAGAATTTCTTAATAAATACATGAAGTGGAGAGATGCAATTTTATTTTCAACTTTGCACGAAGGATAGGCTCAGGATATGATGGGAAGACGCGACACTAAATCTTGGTTTGAGATACTACAAGCTATGTTAAATTTGGAGCAAAGAAGAAAATTTTGGGTGAAATTCTTACATCATCTCATTGATAACAGTGGGTATTTATACTAGTGAATAGACTAAACTCTAAACTTGGTGGCCAAGCTATTTGGGGTGTAGGAGTCAGTTAAAATAAAGTGAAACCTAAATTCTATTTTTCTAATTACACATGCACCTTACAAGTTAGTATAATTACATGTAAATATTTACACTCTATTACCCCTCCTCAAGTTTGAGCATAGAGGATTCCGAATTTCTCGGGATTGGGTCACGAGGCGGTGAAGATAATAGGACTCGTCAAATGGAGCTCCAACCTTTGGCTCATCAAAGGGAGCGCTAACCTTAAGACTCATTAAGAGAGAAAGAGAGAGAGTCACAGACCTCTAGGTTTTTCTCACAATTCTGCTCATTATTATTCTCTGGAATGTTGCTCTTTAAATAGAGCTTACAGAGTCCTAACTGAAATAGAACTAGAAGACTAACATAAACCAATAACATGAAATAAAAGAAACCTAATAACCTTAAATAACCTAAACGTAGTAATCTTAAATAAACTATTAAATTGTTGACTAAATAATATAAATGATATTAAAAACCTATAATAATTAAAACACTACAGCCTAAGCATGTAATTGTTTCTTTAAGCTATTTTTACTCACACACGATCCTAGCTATAGACCGATATTCAGTTTTCATCGAGAATCTGGATACTATATATTGCTTCTTAGTCCGCCAACAAATGGGTAAGTCTTCTAAAGAAACATACCACCCGATAAGGGACCATATAGTCAGTGGGCATCCGGCCTAATCAGAGTCACACCATCCATGTAGAGATACACCATCCATGTAGAGATCACACTTGAGCTCATCACAATTCCTTGACCCAAACTGCCATTCAAATAATGCACCACTCGTAAAGCTGCATCTCAATGCTCAACACGTGGTTGTTGTATAAATAGAGACAAAACATGAATATTATAAGATAGATGTAGGTATGTGAAGCAAAGATAAATTAGACGCCCGACTAGTTTTTGATATCATTCTGGATCATCAATAAACAGTCATTCGCAAAAGCTAATTCGTGATTCTGCTCTATATGGGTACCAATTGGTTGGGCACCCAACAATCGGACCTCAGAAATTATGTCTAAGGTATATTTTTTTTGGCAGAGAAAATCCTTTAGGACCTCTTGCCACTTCAACTCCCAAAAAATATTCTAGAACTCCCAAATCCTCATGTGAAAACAGTTGGAGATATACGTCTTGAAAGTTTGAATAGCTTGTGAATTATTATTTGAGATAATCAAATCATCAATATGGACAAGCAAACTTAATTGCCCAGCTCCTTTCCTCAATGTAAAGAGAGAATAATCAGAATATGATTATCGAAAATCATAGTTCTTCTATGCTGCCGACAACTTAGAAAACCACTACCGTTGTGCTTATTTCAAACCAGGAGATGACAAATGTTTCTGGAACTTTCATTCTGATAACTTGGAGGTAACTTCGTATAATTTTTTTGCAAAGATCACCATGGAGAACGACATTATGGACATCCATCTGATGCATTTCCCAATTATTAACCGCAGCTATTGCCAAGAATACCTGCACAATCACCATCTTGATAACTGGTGTAAAAGCCTTTGTGTAGTGAATTCCTTCTACTTGGTGAGTATCAAAAACAAATAACCCTGCCTTGTACCGCTCAACAGTACTATCAGAATTGTATTTAATCTTGTACACACATCGACACCCGAATGTTTTATTTCCTGGAGGTAGATGTTTAATCACCCATGTTCCATTAGCTTCCACTGCTTGCAACTCCCTACATGGCTTTTCTCCATCGTTCATCTTTCACAACTTCAGAGAAGGAGGTCGACTCATGGAAAAATGTTATAGCTGCAAGAAACTCATATGTCCCAAAAAAATTATCAAAATTAACATAGTGTGCTAAAGGACAGTATGTACCTGATGTTCGTTGAGGCTTTAGTGAATGATCAAATTGCGGACATCAGTCGAAACACGATTACTAAGTTTTTGGGCCGTATTAGTAAAAATGGTGCAAAAGAGCATTCCCCTTCTTAGCACGCTTTCCACGGCCCAACTCTTCCTCCACTACTCCTCCACCAAATTATCGGAAAGAATTTCAATTAACGGATCATCTTGTTCTGGTATGTCAGTTCCTGAACCAGTTTTCTTCCTCCACTTGAATTTCACCCATACTATCCTCGAGCACAATCTGTGCCAATGGAGTCTCGAAATCCCTTTTTGCTTCAACATTTTCATCTTCTTCGACCACACCTACTTTCTTTGACAGAATCTTGATTCGGGACCTCATTTGTACTGGTCATTGATGCAAATGAAGATTTTGTCTCGTGAAAGGTGATATCTCTCGACACCAAAAACTCTTTGGTATCCAAGTCGTACAATTTTCATGACTTTTTCACATATGGATACCTAACAAACACATACCGACGACTCCTACTTTCAAACTTATCTCTTGTTCATCCTTGCTTATGAATATAACACAAAGATTCGAACAATCTCACATAATCGTAATTTTGTGTTATGCCAAACAAAACATCATAGAGTCTTCTTGTGCAGGACTGAAGAAAAAGTGTGATTAATCAAGCAACAAGCTTTCAAGACACATTCTCCCCAAAATTCAATCACTAAATAAGGCTGAAACCTAAGTGCATAGGCTAGATTTAGGATATGTCGATGTTTTCTTTCAACTCTTCAATTTTGTTGTGGTGTCTCGACACAAGAAGTTTGAAAAAATTATTCCTTGTTTTAGAAAATAATTTCTCATACTCGTAAACTCAGTCCTATTATTACTTTTAACAATTTTAACTTGTTTATTAAAGTATAGTTTAATCATAGCAAAGAAAATTTTTCAAAATCTGACTCACTTCTTTCTCACAGATCAACAAAATCCCACACAACATGAGAGCAATTGTCCACAATTGTTAAGAAATATTAAGTACTATTTGAAGATTTAGTTCTATAAGGATCCCATAAATCATAATATATCAACTCAATAATTTAGGAAGCTTTATTATCACTCAATGAAAATACTCATTGCTTGTTCGTTTATTGCCCGATGGCATACTTCACAAGCTTTTTCGTTCAAACTACCATTAATATTTCTAAGTTCTTGAACCAGAAGGGATTTTGTTACTTAAACTGAAGGATGTCCTAACCTCTGGTGCCATAAGTCCAACACGTCTTCCTTTAATGTCTTTATGCGTGGTACGATCCTTAAGTAATAAAATCTATTATATTATTCATCCGCGCCAATCAACGTCTCTGACGTCGGTCTTGCATAACATACTAGTTATTAATGAATTGTACATCACCATTAAATTGATTAATCAATTAATACACCAAACTTAAATTGAGTATCATTCCGGGCACAACAAGAACTTCTCGGAGTCTAAACAATGCCTTCCATTGCTCATTGCTGCTCTGTTTGAGCCACATTGGCCCGAGTACCTCCACGACCTCTTCATATAAGCTGCCTATTTTGCCTCAGGGGTTGTAGGTCGCGGCCACAATAACCCATAACATTCTCGTTCATGCCTTTACCACGACCAATAAATATGTTGTCGTGTCTAGGCCTATTAATGTAGATACCCTTTAACTTCAAAACATCAGTCCAGCTGATACCCAAAATGATCATAATGAAGGGATGTCATTCCTTCTCAAAGAAATTTTTAGGGTTAGGTGTACCTTGAGTAGCAAAGGCAATAACTTCCCCTTGCTCTTTTTGTCCCCGAGCAACTCCTTTCATTTGTTCATCACGTACCAACTTTCGATAAACTTTGTTCAAAGATGACAATGGACTTGTGTCAACAAATTTGAACAAATTGTCCTATAGACATTCTCATCTATCCAATAAAGAAAAAATTCAGTAATTCTTCTTCCTTTTCTTTTCCAAAGCAACTACAAGGTTGCATGTGCACTTCCGTACGAACAAGCCAGAAATATTTTCGATTTCTTCCTAGAGAGACGTTAGCTTTCCATAATAATTTCACAACAGTTATCTCTCTGCTTGCTTCCGGCTAGCTCTGCATTCAATTCTTGAACTCTTGTTCTGTTTTCACCAGAGAAACATTTCTGGATACTCTTCCACAGATCTCTAGTCACCTTCAGATGTGATATAGTGGTCCGTAAAGTGGGTTCAATAGAGTTCCAGATCCCTGACACCAATAACGAATTAATAGTCCACCAATCCTCCAGATCTAGTGAACCTTCATCATATTTTGTAGTCGTTCCATCAATAAAACCAAATTTCTTTCATGCTCTCAAGTTTTTCCTAATGGACCTCCCCCATTCATCATAATTTTCACTCGTCTGTTGCTCTTGGGTGATGAAAATACCTGAATTATCATTGGATGTTATGTCATATAGATAATTATCTTTCATATAATGATTCATTCAATGGCGAAACCAGCATAAATTGGTGCTTCAACCATAACTATTTTTTCAACAAATTATGGGAGAAATTTCTCAAATTCAAAACAATGGATCGACAGAAGGCGCGATACCATGTTAAATTTGGAACAAAGAATAAACTATTTTATACAAGTAAAAAAACTAAACCCTAAACTTGGTGGCCAAGCTACTTAGGTCTAAAGACTCAACTAAAATAAAGAAAACCTAAATTCTATTTCCTAATTATACATGTACCCTACAAGTCTAGTATAACTATAGGTAGATATTTACACTCCATTAAGCAATGTTCAGAATCTATCACCTTATCTGATCCATAACCAGACTTGAACATTCCTAGCTGGTGTGGTAGACATCCAAACTTACGAAATCTGCTTTTTGAAAAATATGTTTTGACGAATAAATCTTTAGAAAAGGTAATTTTTTTATAGTAGTTACTTGTGTTTGGCCAAATCATCTGAGGAAATTTTTGGTTAGTAAGAAAAATAATTTGTGTGTTTGATCAATAAAATGATTGAGAATACCAATTATGAAAAGACTGGTAAAATTTTATGTTACGATCAATATTATTTAAATAGATAAATAATAATATATCTCTATATGGGTTTTGCTAATCTACTATGATATTATAGTAGGTTAGCATGATACTATTTTTTATTTGACTTAAATACCTCTAATAGCTTAAAATGACTTCATTAATAATAGGGGTCATTTCATCTTTTATTAAAAAAGTTAAAACACGTATTCTCTCTCTCTCTCTCTCTCTCTCTCTCTCTCTCTCTCTCTCTCTCTCTCTCTCTCTCTCTCTCTCTCTCTCTCTCTCTCTCTCTCGTTTCAATTTAGCCCCGCTCTCCGCAAGATTCAACCCGCCAAAATTCTTCATTCATGGTAGTTTATGCATCGAGTTTTAAAGTTTGGGTTTAATGTTTCCTATAGGCGTTGTGTGGTATCGACTTTATTGCATCAATTCTCTCAAAGGTAGACGAATTGAAGAATTTCATCCAAATTCTCCAAATTACTTCTCCTTCTCCAAATGTACGATTCCCACCATAATCACTGCTTAATTTAAGTTTCTCATACTAGTTGACAAAATAACAATGCATATTTCAATCTTGTGCTTGAGCAAACAACTAGGTATTAAAACCCAATTTTTTCCCTTTATTGGTGAAATGGAGAAAACTAAAATAGCAGGTTGTACATTGCATAAGAAGGATAAATTCTTAATTATCTTAAGCTGCAACATTTTATCATCTAACATATTAAGAATTTCGGCAATTGATAATTGTATTACAATTTGTTTCAAACAATAACTGTGAAATTTGGGGGGAGAGGACACGGGAAGGGTGAGGCCGAATGAAGAGAGAGATATGTTAAGGAACAGAATGAAAGTGGATAGACTCAAAGAGAATTTGTGCAACGAATTTACATTTATGAACAATGTGGAAGATCAAGCTTTGTTTTAGAGTCATGAGCGAATAAATTAAGGTGGTGCCTAGTGGTATTGGGATTTAGGTCTTGTGAGGTGGGTTTGTGTGGGTAATAATACGTCACCTATAATTATGGGGATACGAGTCCAGCTGATAAGGACTAGACTTATTCTACAAGTTACCGGATGCTAAGGAAACATGCATGCTCCATAAGCCGCGGCCGCTCAGCAGTCACGGGCCAAAGGACGTAATGCATACATCTTGCCACCTTAAGGTTACCGTCTCCTAGTTAAGGTTAATTAGTATTACCGCTTTGTGTAATTTTGGCCCATGGCATATATTCATTGTATTTTAATATATTTAGGACTAGAGTAAATCTATAACTATAAATACTCCTCTTCTCTGTTGTATTATTCATCAGGCGATTCTCCAAGAATCTGACTATTCTCAAGGAATACAATCTCTTTATTTTCTACTTTATTTAATTTTCCTTAGTATTTACTGCATTGCTTGTGACCCTATATAAATTTTATATATTTAAACTATCAAGCAATTTTTAGTCATAAATAGTTTGGCGCCCACCATATTTACGAAGGATAAGCACGACCATGCCGAGCGATAATGATGATGTCTCAAAGAACGCTACTGATGCGGTTGACGACCCATTTAAAGATACCATCAATCTCAACGTACAACCGAAGGACACTCCTAAGGGTCCAATCTCTATCGACAGCGACGACGATCCACCGCACGAAAAAATTAAGCTCGAAGATCTCTTCACCAACTTTCTCAAAGCTCAAGAGGAGCAAACTGCAAATAACTCGGCTACCACGGCTGACAGTCTAGCCAAATGACTGGAGGCGATCTTCGGTGGTTCGTTCCCAAGGCCAATATCCCCACGAGGATTCAACCTCGTGGATAACTCACCAGCCTCTGTGCCCAGACAGAGGATCAACTTGGAGACCGCCCATGAAGTTCCACAGTGGCCAACAATCAAGGCCTTGAAGGAGTACCTATCATTCAAGACATTCTCAAAGAGTTAAAAGTGATCCATGACCATATCGGCAACGTATCGCGTGCTCCACCCCATGTTACGTCCGTTGATGAGTAGAAGTTCTTCAAGGATGCATAAAAGGCGAGTGCAGCCCCCATTCGCGTACCTAAGCACTTTCGTATGCTGGATAATCTTAAGTGTATGACTAAACCACTGATCCGAACGAACACATCGCCGCCTATTACACAGCCATTAAGAGCAATGAGATCACAAAAGAAGAAATTCAGTCAACTCTGGTGAAGAGGTTTGATTCGACCTTGACTAAAGGGGCCTTGACATGGTATAATCAGCTACCTCTGGGGTTAATTGAGTCATCCACCCAGATGCAAGATCTCTTCAACCAAGCGTACTCCGGTGCCCGTAAGTGAGAAAAATGGATGAAAGATATCTTTGAGATCCGCCAGCATGATGGGGAGCTGCTAAAGGATTATCTATAGAGATTCCAGAGAGAGCGCATGAAGCTTCCTGTAGTCCCCAACACCATTTTTATAGTAGCCTTCGATAAGAGTTTGAACTCTCGAGGTTCACTGGCAACACGAGAGCTACAATGAAGTCTAACACAACACCATGTGACAGCATGGTATGCCCTATATGAGCCGTATAATGCAAAGCTTCGTCTTGAACCGGAAAAATCCCAGACACTCGATAACAGTGCTCGCAACATTGTTGAAGACATCATCCAGGGAGCAAGTGGAAGAGCTTCGTGCAGGGGATAAAGGAAAGCAAAGTAGGAGAGAATACAAGGTTGATCCCCCAAAGCTTGTCGAAATACGCGAAGACACCCGTAAAGCAACTTTGCATAGTCACAGGGGGTCGCTCAATATAGAATGAGCCCCTGACAATTTTGAGGGGTTAGGGCTGCGTGTCAATGCGGTGGAATTACTGAGGGATCATATGAGAAATACCACAGTATGCTGGCCCAACAACATGAAAGCAGAACCCAACAAGAGAGATTCAAACCTCTTCTGCGAGTTCAACAAGGAGCTCGCAGTATGAGCATGAGGCTGCTGGTTGTTAGGCTCTGATACTAGAAGTGATGAACCTGCTCAATAAGAGGTATCTGAAGGAATTGATGACAAAGAGAGGGAAAAACACTTATGCCAAAACCAGGAGCTCGGAGAGTCCCCCAGATCTACCCAAGCAGAAAAGGTCCATCAATGTCATAATAGGCGGCCCCATGCTACCTGATTGTTTCAAACAGAAGGAGACATATCTCAAAGGAGGCCTCACCCATGATGAAATAATATCGTTTCGTGACAAGGACTTTGGCACTTGCGATCTTCCCCATCATGACGCCTTGGTTATTACACTAAGGATAGGAGATACAGACGTTAAGTATGTTTTAGTTGACGCTGGCAAGGCCAAACCTAATCAAGTGGGAGACCATACAACCTATGGGAGTTGAAGACCAAGTGACCCCGAGTACTAACACTATGGCAGGCTTCAATAAATCTTGAGAGAAAGCTGTTGGGGAAGTGAATCTCACAGTACACACACTTGGACCTGATCACACTACGTCTTTCCAAATAATGAAATAAGGTATCCCCTACAATGCTATCATAGGATGGTCGTGGATCCACCAGACGAAGGCGGTGCCTTCCACCTTGCATCAAAAGCTCAAATACCTAACTAAACATGAAATAAAGAAGATACATCAAGAGTAGGAGACAACAAGGGAGTGATATAGAGTAGTCATACTTGGAGCAGCTAAACCCAACATAAAAGAAGGACCAAGCTCCAATGAAATCGAAGAAGACCCCGAAACATCAATCAATCAAGTCGATTGTTGTGATAACTCGATTCATTGAAAGTTTGAGGGAAGTAGGAATGGGCATATGGAAGTGTAATTCCTATCAATTATTTACTTTAATTAGTTCTTATCTAGTTTTCAAAATTCTACTTAGTTCTAGTATTTGTCGATGTGTTTGCTTATGTTACGGGTTTTGCACACACAACAGTATAGGCCCAATGCTCTCCTCTTTATCACTTAATAAAACTACGATTGCGTTCTAGTAAGTTTTATGTTAAGATCCTTTAAAGATCCAATTATTCATAGCCCTCGGCCATATTCGAGTTGAAGTAAAACTCTCACACCTCATTACGAGTTAGAGTAAACTACTCGCTCAAACTAAATCGATTCCAATTAATCCACCAGGTATTATCGTACGTTGAAATCGTCAATTCAACATTTGCACTAACATGTCAGTGGGGACGCCCGCCCACATAGTTTTGTTTAAGACTTAAGCACTCGAGTGGACAAGCACAACCATTCTAACTTGAACGCAAAAATGCCTCATTAATAACGGGCTAAAGACGTCCCTTGTGGGCGCGGGCCATTCCCTAAATATTAAAAAAACCACTTTTACAAGTGCAAACTGGTTATCAATAGACGTACACGTCCATTCAGGCTCTCAATAATACCCTAACATTCTAGGTATTAGAATAACGCAGAACGTCTGTTAGCAACTAAACAAAAGTCATCGACACTCGGCACATATATGCACGTTTAGGCCCAAAGGTACACTGCGGAAACTTAAGTCTAGCAACACCATTATTTGAATTGCTTACAGCAAGAAAGTTAATATCGTCATATGCACAACAATAATATTGGCAAAAGAAAAGAATAGAAGTTAAAATTTCTTAAAAATTGGCGGCCTTCATTCAATTCATTAACGCCCAAAAACACAAGTAGGTGTTCAAAAATATTGTCATAAAAGGGGGGGAATTAGTTCTTTCTCAGGGGACTTTCCCCTACGGCAACACTCCATGAAGGTCCTACTTCACCTGATGTAGGTTCCCCAATTGGAAGATCATCGTCTCCATCACCACTAGCCTCCTCTAAACTATCTTCAGGATTGGATCCCACTTGAGCATCAGCCTCTGCTACCAGCCTAGTCATTTCCTTGATCTCAGCCAGAATATCAAAACCAAGGGTGACATGAATCCTTCGAAGAGTAACGAGCACATCAGCTAAGTTCATGTGGTCCATCTTGGCCACAAACAAGGCGTTCAGCGCACTGATCTTCTCACATAGTGCGTGAGTATCAGTGCAAAGCTTGTCACGGGACTTTTCCAAGGATTTGACGTCGCTTCACAGCCTGTCGCTCTCATCCTGAAGGAAAGCGAAGAGGTTCCTAGCATCGAAGGCTTCCTTCTCAACGGCCTTAGCTCCCTCTTCCATTGCAGATATTTGCTGCCTCAAAGCAATTTCACTTGTCTCCAGACGAACCAAGTGAGCTCGGTGCATTTTCCCGACGACTTCAACCTTATAGAGAGATGATGATAGTGCTGCCACTTTCTCCTTATGCTTACCAATCTCAGCATCCATCACGACACTAAGTTGATCAGCATGCATCTGGTGATGCGATGAGCATTATGTGTAGCTTGGACCTCCTCATTCAACTTCTCTATTCTGGCGGAAAGAGGCTGTAGACTGGCAACTTGGCCTAGAAGGTTATCATTCTCTTCCTTCAAGTGCTCATTAACACCCCCACGACGAATAATCTAATGACAAGTCATCAGCCCTTGAAAAAGTGCCATGACTATATTCAGAGTAAAGTGAAGGGAAAAAAAAGAAAGCATACCATGAGAGAGCCAACATCGACCTTTAGGAAGTCATAATAATTGCAGCTGGAGAGGTAACACTACTCAGATGGGCCAATAAGCTCGGTAGTGTGATCAGTTGTAGCATCTAGATTCTTGAATAGATTAATTTTTGCTGCGATTGGGATAACAAACTCAAGGGATCCATCAAGAGAATCCTTAGCGGCAACACCATCTCCAACATCCTCCTTACTAAGACGACACTGGAAGGAAGAGCAGTCGGTTTAGGGGCCTAGGCCACAACAGCAAGTTTTGTGCGTGTTCAATAGGAAACAGTTAGTAGAATGCACGAAGTAACGGAGTAAAAAGAAATATAAAGGGTTAAAATAACCTAGAGCCGGCGCCTCGAAGTGAGCAACTGGGATAACAACCTCGTCCTCTACGTCTGCCTCTTCCTCAGCCTCAGGGACCCCATCAACAAGGTAAATGTGCTTGCGCACAGAAGGGCCAGACTATGGGTGACAGCAATAGCGGGGGGTTAACGGCCTTAGATTCAGATACTCGGGGGACTTCTTCAGTGTCAAAATTATCAAGGGTGCATCAACAACAACAACAATAACTTTCTTTCGCTTACTGGATCTTTTTCTCTTCGGGGAATATGAACTACTAGCTCGCTCATTTACCCTCTCAGCAAAGGCCAGCATGTTAGGTAAGGGAGCAATGTACGGGGTAGCAATTAGAATTTCCTTCAGTTTAGGCTTTGGACGGTGGGAGAACCCTGAAAGAAAAAAAGAAGTCAGGCACAAAGAAAGAAAAAAAATATGCAGTCGCTAAAGAGGAAAAGTGTACCATAGTCCTTCGCCCGCCAACCATTCATACTGGCTAAGGCTACGAAATTCATCATCTGAGCAGGGTTCATGGTGAAAATAATGGTAACCCATGTAGCCAAGGCAGCGTGGGAAATCAAGAAATCAGTCACAAGGTTCACTGAAAAAGAAGAAAGTTAGCGTAAAGAACAGTAATCAGAGCAGACAGAATTAGAGTACAAAGACTTACATTTTCTATTAAAAAATTCTAGAAAGGGAACAGATGAGACAATGCTTAGGGTACATACCGCCACGTATCGGTGGAACCAACCATGGTCCTTAGAATCTTTGTTATTGGAAACAATGCCCTTCCTCTCTCGCCTCTTGTAGTTTAGCATGCCCGACTGATGAAGGTGAGGGGAGTAGAAGGAAGGAAAGTGCAGAAAGTGGTCTTATTCCACGTGAGTAGCTAATGGTCAAGGACAGCAACTAGACGTAAGACAGAAGGCCCGACCTAGCCTAAACAGATGTTTCATTGACGACATATTTCCGCAATGATCAAATATACGTGACTGTTGAAGCGAAAAGTGAAATGGTAAGTATGAACAAATGAGTAACCTCGTAGATGGGAGGAAATCCTCTCCATAGCAGAAGGGATAATAATGTCAACAATAGACCCCCAATTGCATTCAATCCAGATACGAGAAATATCACTAGGTTGGATGGCAGTAGGGTAAGATTCGATGGAAACGTTGTCGTGTTCGCGCACTTGTTTAGGCGTCTGCACCTGTATCTTACCATCATTCTCATGGTTTAAAGTTAGAGGAATGTACTCTTGAACTCTGGAACCTTTGGGTGAGAAATTTGTTTCTTGGTCCATTGAGAGACAAATGGGTTTGAAGACAACATAAGCTTTTGAAAGGCTGAATTATAAATGAGTACATGGGTGAATGAAAACTCTTCGGGATTATGATGTATTTGTGCAAGAAGAGCCCAGAAGGCAAGTGAATCTTTGTGTGATCGTGATAATTATGGCTTACATAATAAATCTCCATAATTACGGGATATGGCATAACAGTTGTAGCATTGGGAAGACGTGGGCGTAATCCTCCAATCACAAGACTGCACGTCGTTGTACTTAAGTATTATCATCAATGCAAAGCATGGGATAAAATGGGGGGTGAGTAATAGGCTGAGGCAGGCGTCGGCGTTTCTTATCACGCCTCTTTCACTTCCTGATCACTTACGCCAGTACTCAGTAAATGGTGGGACTAACTGTGTGGGTAAAAATATGGCCCCTGTGATTACGGGGATACGATTCTAGCTGACTAAGACTAGACTTACTCTACAAGTCACCGGGCACTAAGGATACAGGCGTACTCCATAAGCCACGGTCGCTCAGCAGGCACGGTCCAAAAAATGCAATGCATACATCCGGCTTTAGGGTTAGCAGTCTCCTAGTAGGGTTAATTAGTATCACCGCCTGGAGTAAACAGGCCCACGACCTATAGTCATTGTATTCTACCATAATTAGGACTGGAGATAAACCTATAACTATAAATACCCCTCTCCCCTATTGTATTATTCATTAAGCGATTCTCCAAGAATCCGACTATTCTCAAGGAATACAATCTTTTTATTTTATTTAATTTTTCTTAGTATTTACTGTATTGCTTATGACCCTTTACAAATTTTATCTGTGTAACCTATTAAGCAAATTTTTTTTGGCACAAACAGGGTTAATTTGGGGATTTGGTGAAAAGACAAAAGCACCCATATTTTTTATGAGTTGGCAAACTTAACAAGGAAATTTGGAGAACTAAAAAACAGATACAATGCCATGTAGTACGTTAGCAAGATCATACACACACACACATACACACCAAGCCCGACTCGGTGTTCTCACCAAGGCAACTAAAAGCACCCACCTTACATTCATTCGCATTAGTCTACTTACACGTCTTCTACCTATATCTTCCTACTGAGCGCAGCAACAACATTCCTCAGTCGGCCAGTTCATCGATACAAGCAACTCTGCGTTGTTCAGTCTGTAACCTTCACCATGCTTGTGTGAAAAAACACCATTTAAGCAATCAATGCACCATACAGTTCCATTCTGGACCAAATATCTGATCTCACAAATCTGACTCTTATTACAGCTCTCTTTTCGCATGAGTTACGATAAGCCAGCTCGACCGTAACAACAAGGCTAATATCGTAGTCGATATTGCAGCTTTATCTGCATAAGTTCGGACAATACTAGCCCAACTAGCAACGATGTTATTGGATTTTCGAGCCATAAACGAAGGAAGACATCGGTAGAATCGGTGGATCAAGCGGACCCATTATTGTCAGTTCAATCATACAAATCGTAAAGGCATTGGGTAGAGAGTGGAGACAAGGGTGGAGATAGAAACCTCTGTATAAGTTTGGAGTACGAGTCACGCTAGAGACAAGTGCATTTAATCGAGTGAAAGGCATCGGTAGGGGAAAACTCGAGCCATCAGTCAATTACTGCTACATGTGCTAGCTTGTTATATTTATATGAGAGATATCTCACCTCGACTAGAACATGCCTCTATTACTTGTATTTATGCTACTTTAGGGTATGAAGTACACGAATTTAGGCAAGTTGATGGCAGTACAACTTATTTTGGCTTTATACCTAGCCTGGACAATCACACGATGAATCTTAACGCGTGCTTCCTAACACATACAAAGAATTGAATTTTATTGAGCTTACTTATCACATTTTCTTTTGAGTCTTTTTCCGGCACACTCGGGGGGTTCGCTCAAAGTAGTCCCAAGCTCTACATTTGAAACTTCAACACACTTATTCCTTAGTAGCTCATTGCTACAACTTCTACTTAGCTCATTCCATGCTTACTCACTTAACTAACTCTTGTTTAGTAGCACTTCTTCATCCTTAAGATAGCTGTGTGAGAGTTCAAAATTCCATTTAGTTAAGGTCCTTGGTTCTAGTCAAATCGCGAGCAAAGCTCGACACTGCTAGCGAAGCTCTACGAAAGAGCATATCCAATATTTCTATAAAGCCAAGCACACTGCGCTCTCTCTCTCTCTCTCTCTCTCTCTCTCTCTCTCTCTCCCTCCCTCCCTCCCTCCCTCTCTCTCTCTCTCTCTCTCTCTCTCTTTTCGGACTATATGTAGATTTGTCGAAGCGAGGAGAGCAACAGAGTAAAGTGAGTTGTTTGAATTTCGACTCTTATTTGTAAGCGAGGAGTTGAAAACAAGTCCTTAGGAGGGGCTCATTCTCAATGCAAGCTATATCTTACTTGAGTTTAATGAGGAGGCTACCCAACATTCAGGCGACTGCCCTGGTTGTGATTTCTTACTTGGGTAGGCCATCCATGTGATAGGGAAATAATTTCGTATAAGGATGAGGCGGACTCTACCATCTCTTTTTGTTCTCTTCCAGAGGTGCTTAACTGGTCATTATTCGGGTGAAGGGATTCACTGGGTTAGGTAAGGGATTGAAGTAGCTTTCTCGCGTTATCAATTTCTTATGCAAATTTTTCCAGGTTTCCTCAAAAGAAATGATCTAGATAAGGCTACCCCCTAATCGGGTAATCATGAAATCATCTATTTTATAATACTTAGCTAATTCCTTCAAAGGGGTTCATCATTTATTTAACAGTTCGTCTTTGCCCAGATCTGGAATTATCCTTAATGGTTTGTGTAGCATTAAATCCTGTTGAATTAAGTGAGATCTGTTGACTTTGTAAACTAGGAATTTCTTATCAATCTTTGCCTTTGGCTGAATGTAGCACCATATTGACGTAGACGCGTGCTTCTTTTGCGGAGCCTTCCTTTCATTAACGCATAGGAAAGATAACTACGCCTTCTCCTTTGGGAGATTAGATTAGTTAGATGACTTTCTTTAGCACTAAGACTAGGGATCTAAAGGACTGGTGGAAAAATCCAGAAAAGCAAAAATCCCACTCTTAGAAAATTATTGAAAGAGCAGATCTTGTCTTGCGCATTAACTCATGAGCCAACCCAGGCTCTTCAATACTTTCCTTTCACACCCAAGAAATGTGAATAGTAATCAATCGATGAGTGAAATGACTTTCTTAGAAAGATTGTATAAGGCTAGATCTCTTTTGTTATCCATCTCACTTTTGTTTCGTCTGAACCCGATAGAAAGTTCAAGACATTGAGGTAATTTCAAATAGAGCTATATTCCTAGTATTCCTACCATCTTTTCTTACAGATTTTTCTTTGAACTCTTAACAAAAGCACTTGAAGAGAATCATTATTGTCTTTCTAAAGGACGGGGATTATGTGTATTGTTCATGCCCGATTTGCCGATGCTAGTTTGACTTCACTCATTTCAGAGACGGAAAAGAAGAATAAGAAAGAGGCTTAGTTGCTGGAAAGAGAGAGAAATCCCCTATTTCGCTTAAGGCACTGAAGTCCCACATCTAATATCAATAATTGATTAATGGGATGTACTTTCTAGAGAAATAAGAGCTTATTCTATCTTGCTTTCTAATTCAATCTCGCTTGTAGGGCGAGCTAACTCCAAAAAAATCGTCTTAAGTTCGAATTGCGGGCTACAACTTGTCTGCATGAAGCCAAAATAGCTAGTAATCACCGGTTAGCCATACAGATGTGAATTCGTTCCAAGATCTCTCGCTCACCTTCAAAGACCAACCCTTCTGGAAAGAGTTCTATCTCCCTAGGTTATAATTTCTATCGAAGATAAGAGACGATCTTCCCTTTAAGATAAAGGTTAAAAGGATTTCTCCTTTCTAACCAATATTCTAAAGGTAGTTGATTTTTCTGTGGGGTTTGCAAGAAGCCGCTTTCAATTGTTTAGATTGACATCAAACGAGATCGAATGCGGCAGCCTGCACCTGCTAAGGTTGTAAAACAAACATATTTTGAATTTCATATTTACAAGTCAATTGACACAAACCAATGGTCGACCTAGATCCTGTTAAAGCACGAAGAGATATTGGGGAAAATCCTTTTGCATGTCCTTATTCCAGTATCTCTTTGCGAACTCGAGAGTACCACTCTCTAAAATAATGGATTTTGATATAAAATTAGTAACTTTGAGTCTTTCTCGTAACAAGCTATACTCTCTGGCTACCACTCATTAGCAATAAGAATATTATCACTAAGGAAAACATAGTCCTAGCAAGAGGTGGCCTTCTGCGGGTAGGCTTTCTTCGCTACCAACCATACAGATAATGGTGTGCTAGGGCGAAAAAGCGACCAAGAGCCGCAGTAACCCAAAGGTTGTCTAGTCAAGAAAACCAATTCACTTATCCCTTGAACAAAAAGATTTGTTAAAAGAAAATGTTAAGACCAAAAGTACTGTTGACGATTGATGATGCCAAAGTACTTCCTCCCATACAAGACATGAGGGAGTATATGACACTCAATGACCAGCAGTCCATAGTGGACTTCAAGTCAAAAGAATAAAGTTTCTTCAGTTTCTTGACCCGAAGCCTATATATGTTTGTCCTTTTTTCCCTGAAACTTTTGATCCCTTCTCTCAGTTAGTTCTGAGCTCGCGAGCGAAGTTATAAGAGAGAGAGAGAGGGGGAGAAGGAGGGAGAGGGAGAGATAGCAATAATTAAGTTTCCTAATGTCATTTCATTAAAATGTCCAAAAAAAATGAAATTATCAAATAAAGAAAGCGGGTTTAGATGTGTTGCTGACACTTTGTGACATATTTACCAAAAAAAAAAAAAAAAAAGGGACAATGCTTGACGTTTGTTTTGTTGGCTCTGTTTGATTGTCAGATAAATAAGATGTTTTGGCTAAGCTATTTATGGGAGACCATAAACATATGCCTGCCGTAGAAAAAAAGGAAAAGATACCGTTTCGGCTCAAATGAGAAAATGCTATACTCAATCACTCCAAATTTGTAGAGTGATCTTGGTACCGTGTTAAAAATCAGATTTAATTTTGATTTAAAGAAACTACTATATAATACCACAAAAAGTTCTCTCATTCGTCAATACGGTGAACATGACAAAAAAAAGAGTGAAATAGGAGTAACACCATGAACGAGGACTATGGAAATATATATAGTATGTACTAATTAAAAAGCCAAGATCATACTTATGTCAAGGGTTTACTTTTAAGATTTGATGATGATAAACTAACAAAATCACTAAACTTAGGGGGATTAAATATGATTAAAGAAGCGCAATCAAAGAAAGCTTCCCCTTTCACTTTGTCGGCCACTTCTCATGTTTTATATGCATATATACGACAAACCACATCTGTCTTTGAGGCAGAGATTCACAAAGCTCTTTCTTTTGATACACATTAAAAAGAAAAGACAAATTACTAGTTGTGTGGCAACTGCCAAATAAAAAAGTAAGAATGTTAAATAAATAAAAGAAGGTGTCATGGTTGACGAAATATGATATTAAGGTTTACTTGCCATAACATGAGTTTTGGGTATCTATATATACAACCAAGAGATGGAATAAATGTGAAAAATTAGTGAGTTAAATAAAGAGTTCTAATATACAGTGTTGGTCATATTTATTTGATGTTGTCTTTACTGAAAAAATTGGTAATTGTTATACTAAGATCACAACAAAAAGATACTCCGTGACTAATTCTTTTGAGAAACTAGTCACGGAGAAAATAAAATAAGTTACTCCTAAAACTTACATTCTTGTTAACATGGTCATGCCTTAGCGCTAAGGCAAAACTATGGCCCTAACCATCCACTGAATAGTTTTTCATATGACATGAAGCCTATTGGCACAAATGTGCAAGGGTCTTTGTTGGGAGACAATAAAATTTGATTATCCCATATACACACTAATACTCACGGTATCCTAGAACTTGTCATGTATATTCTTTCATCTCTGTTAATTTTTACTCTTGGAATTCCACTATTAAATGTCAATGACAAATAAAACGATAGACATAAACAGAATAACAAACAATGAAATAAAAAAAGAACTCACAAAAGGTCCATGTCGAAGAATCGAATTCGAGAGACAAAAATTGAAACCTCAGTGGAGCAATTTTGAAACGAAACGAAAAGTAAATCCAGAACAGGAGCAGCGGAGAGACTTCTGAAACATGAATTGGAATAGAGTAATGTTATGGAAGAAAGCAAAAAGGTGTGTTGAGTTTTGAAGAGAAAAAACTAAACGGTGGCAACTCTTACAGGGACAACGTGGAGTTTGGGCGCTCTCTTTTCTTAAGCTTAATTTTTTTAAGTAGGGTATTTGTTCATTTTATAAGGGTAATTTAGTAAAATGACTTTTGGTCTTTTGGAGTACATGCTTATATAGTAATATGATAATTCAGTTTACTTTACTTATTACTATTTGAGATAATGCTGGTCATTATGTTACTTCCACTACGATGTAGGAAATTTTGACTACTGCACAAAGATAGATATAGGAAGTTTACGTAATTTATAAAAGGCTCTACATGCATAAAACTCGAACAACATCTATAGATTGCCCTTTCTGGTTTAAACTTCCCCCAACACACACAGGCTTAATTATGCATGTATAATTTGTCTCTTCATCAAATTAGATATATCATGTACGTATTTATAAAATATGTCTAATATGATGTTCTGGAACTCTTGTTTTAAAAGCTTGATGATTCACTTGGTCAAGACATTAGTTCACTTACACTCAAGAACAATGGTCAACCCATGTAGGGCTTCTTTAATTATCTTTTTTTCCCTTATGTTACTTACATTGGTTTAGCTTATTAGGCTTTTACCTATAAAGGAGGCAAATTGTGCGAGAGAGACTCGAACATGTAGCACTGAGTAAATTTTGAACACTTTTGGTCACTAGGCTACAACTATCAATTTTATATAGATATTCAAAACATAATATATAATCGTATAAAATGATATTTGATCTATAAATACAATATAAACTTTTGACAGAAGTTGTTCACCGATTACCCTTTGGACACTATAGTTTCGCTCTAACAATGAAGAACTCATCCTCTCTAAATTCTAAATCCGCCTCTACCACACACCCCACATTTTCCCTTCCTCTGGTTCTCAAACGTACGTTACATAATTTTGTTATGCATGAAACTGGACATATCGTCTTGTTATTTCATTAAATCAATCTGGACTATGTGACTTTCACATATATAGTCGGATTACTATACACGAAAAAATGAATACTTTAGATTTATCATATTGTCCTTTATTAAAGGGAATTTTTTGAAGAATATACCATGTTGAGTATTGGTTTTGAAGAATGACAAACGTGAAGGACTCAGTGGTCTTGGAGAAGAACCTAGTCCTTGAATAGAAGGATACGACTGATCGAAAAGAATTGTGGGTTGCAAATCCCTGTGGAACTAGGAGTAGTGGCGCGTGAATGAATATGCATCCTAGTCAGACTAAAAGACGCGGTGCCCAGGCTGTGTCTTCGAAGTGTGAATAGGAGTTGCACTTCAACAAGGAAAAGAGTTACTAGGAATCCTGTCTTACCATAATTACAAGGATTCCTTGTAGGACTCAACTAGGGTTGCAAGGCCCGTATAAATACAAGTAGTTGATGCGGCCGTAAATTAGTTATTCACAAACAGAGAGTGGAGAGCATATAAAGGCGATCCAACATCTTTCTACGTGAGATAACTGAAGAAGACAACTGGTGTGCTTGAGTTGTTTGAGTCTAGATATTTTGTCTAGGTTCATTGCGTTGTAAGTTGTCTTAGTTTGAGCGTTCATTGTTTTTACCTATTGGCTTATTGTAGAAGCATATTTATTAGGTGAACTTATGAGAAATTGCTTGTAATACTAGAGTTTAGCTTTTATTAGTGATTAGGGTCTAGAGTGTAGCTCCCTGGTTACAGAGTCTTGTAATCAGAAACTTGCTCGTTGTGTTAGTGGATTGAGTTCTCAAATCCCAGAGTGTGGGTCGTGGTTTTTTCTCCCTTGAGCAAGGAGTTTTCCACGTAAAATCCTCATGTCTTCTGTGTGTGTGGTTGGTGTGTGTTGCAGTGTTTGAACAGCGGAATTGCAAAGGCAAGAACTGGGTTCTTGACTCAGGAGAACCAGGTTCTTAAAATGAAAATCGGTAGACACTATTCAACCTCCCCTTCTAGTGTCCTTAGGAGGTGCATAGATTATAACAAGTGGTATCAGAGCCCGTCTTCTCGTGTGAGGTTAACACCTTGAGAAGGATCATAATCATGAGTGCACCACCTATTATTACTGAAGGACAATCAGTTCAAAGGCCTCCACAGTTTAACGGGCAGTACTATGCTTAGTGGAAGAACAAGATGGAGAATTACATATGTGCTGAAGACTATCAACTCTGGCTGATAGTATCTGAAGGAAACCTGATCCCCACTAAAATAGTTGGTGAAGGAGCCACTGCCAAACAAGAACCTAAACTGAAAGAGGAGTTCAATGAGGTGGATTATAAGATGATTGAAAAGAATCACAAAGCCAAACGTCTGGTTATTTGTGGCCTTGGTCTGAGGAGTTTAACAGAGTATCATCTTACAAGACGGCTAAGGAAATTTGGGATGCCCTGCAGGTAGCGCATGAAAGAACCACCGAAGTGAAGGACTCGAAGAGAAGAATGCTGAAGAGACAATTTGAACTGTTCTCTATGGGTGAGAAGGAATCAATCCAGGATATGATAACCAGGTTGACCATCATTACTAATGAGATGAGATCCCTGGATATGGAATTACCAGAAGTGGAGATGGTCGATAAAATTCTAAATGTGCTTCCTGAAGCTTGGGAACCTAAGATGACTGCCATCATTGAGTCTAAACCTCTTAGATCCATCAAACTTGAAGAACTGGTTGGTAGCTTGAAAAATCATGAGATGATGAAAGACTCAAAAGCTAAACCAGCTTTGAAGAAGGACAAGACCCTTGCGCTTGAAGCAACTGATGAATATGTTGATTTGCAATCAGTTGAAGCAGCAATGGTTAGTGCCCTGAGACAGAAGCTTAACCTGTTCAAAGGCTTCAAAAGAAGTGGCAAGGAGAATTCTGGCAGGAAGAACATAGTCGACAGTCCGGATTACTCAGGATGCTTTAAGTGTTTCAAGAAAGATCACGCTGTTATGGATTGTCCTATGTAGGAAATAGAATGGATGAAAAACAGAGCAACTAAGGAAAAGGAGAAGGAGACGTCAAAATAAAATTGACAAAGATAAGAAGAAGTCAAGACGACCTCCAAACTTCAGAGCAGAAAGAAGAAAGAACAAGGAAGCCTTCTATGCCACATGGGGACCAACTGACAGTGAATCTGATCATGAAAAGGAATCCGAAGATGATTCACCACTAGCACTGATGGGCCTGATAGGCATCAGCTCAGATGAAGAAGACCCTCAAGAGTTCAGAGGAGGGAGAGATCTGTCAAAGCCACCTGTGTTCAACGGGACTAACTATAAGAGCTGGAAGAAACAGATGAAAAACTTCCTGCAAGCAACTAATTATAGTCTTTGGCTGATCGTGAAGAGAGGACCTCTGAAGAGAGCAGCAAATGGAGTTCTGGTGCAAAGAAGGTGGAAGAACTAGATCCTCAAGATCTAGATTGGCTATAGGCAAATTCCAAGGCGGAATTATACCTGAGGAGAGGACTTACCTATGATGTGCTAGCAAGGATACTTGAATACAAGTCCGCCAAGGAAGTCTGGGATAAGCTGAAGGAGTTGTACACAGATGACAACCAAAAGAAGGACTCTGCCCTTATAGCAACTGATGGAACTGAAACTGCTCATTCAGCAGAGGTATGTTTATCTGATCTTAAGGAAACCTTACATACATACTCTTCTGAAAATTTGATTCTAATCACTGCCACTTTAATTGAGGGTTATGATGAGGAGAAAATTGAAAAGGATAAATTAACTGAAGAACTAGGTGATCTCAGAACCAAGCACAAGAGTCTCCTAGAACAAAACATTGAACTAGAAGAAGTCAATGCCATCCGAAAAGGGCAGACTCTTGTGTCAAACTCTAAGATCACTGAACTAGAATTGGAATGCAATCAATTAAGAGGGAGTATAAATGGTAAGCAAGTAATAAGTGAAGTTCAAACCTTTATAGAAAATGAACTGAAAAGAGCTAATGAGATTCTGTATCAGGAAACTGAAAAGAACAGGATTTTAAACCAAAAGGTTGAAAGATCTGAATTCGAGCTTACTAGATTAACTAAATGGAATAAATCATCAGAGGCAATGAACTGGGTTCTTGAAAATCAAAATAAGGGAAAACAAGGATTAGGATTCAAGAAACCATTGCCTCCATACAATCCTAAGAGCAAGTATGTGGGGCTGCCTTGGAACATGTGTGTACCTTTTGTGGTGAAACTGGCCACTACAAACAAAAATGCATGAGTGTTAGCAAGGCAAAGGCCAAGAATAAAAGAAGTGTTCTACCTAAATGGACTAGACAGGATTTGATTTATCCATTCTCTCGCAAGAAGGGACCCAAGCTTCTCTGGGTTCCTAAGGCTAACCTCTAATCTGTTTTGCAGGCTGGAGTGAGGGAGAAAAACCCAAGCTGGATTCTTGATAGTGGTTGTTCAAGGCACATGAAAGGAGATAGAAGAAATTTTCTCTCACTCGCAGCATTTCAGGGAGGCAGTGTGGCCTTCGGAGGAGGAAAAAGTGGTCAAATCCTGGGAATCGGAAAGATTGGGAGAACTTTGGATCACGCAATTGAAAATGTTTACTGTGTTGATGGTCTCAGACACAATCTGCTGAACATCTCCCAATTATGTGATAAAGGAATGAAGTGAGTTTCTCCTCTGTAGGATGCATTGTGAAGAATCTACAGAGTGGAGAAATTGTTATGGAAGGAAAGAGGGTGAACAACGTATACAAAGCATCGCTGAAGTCATTACTTGAAAACAACTTAACATGCCTGAATGTGCAAGAAAGTGACTCCAGTTGTGGCACAAAAGGATGGGTCATGCAAGTCTCTCACAACTGAACAAGCTTGTATCTAAGGAGCTGGTTCGTGGATTGCCAAGCAAGAGATTTGAAAACATAAAACTGTGTGATGCGTGCGTAAAGGGGAAGCTTGTGAAATCATCCTTTAAATCCAAAAAGGTGGTAAGTACATCAAAGCTACTGGAACTATTGCATATGGATCTGTGTGGACCTATGAGAGTCAGGAGCAGAGGAGGAAAGAGATTCGTGTTCGTAATTGTCGATGACTACTCTAGGTACACATGGACCTTGTTTTTGGCATCTATAGATGAAGCATTTGACAGCTTTAAAGACTGGGCTGGTGTAGTGCAGAAAAGGTTAAGTCTAGAACTCATCAGCATCAGATCTGATCATGGAACTGAGTTTAAAAACTCAAAATTTTTTGAGTATAGTGCAAAATAGCATTGATCATAACTTCTCTGCACCAAGAACTCCACAACAAAATGGAGTGGTTGAAAGGAAGAACAGGTCCCTGGAGGATATGGCAAGGACTATGCTGTTGTCAAGTGGGCTTGCAAGAATTTCTGGGCTAGAGCAATAAACACTACATGTTATTTTCTGAACAGGTGTTCCATCAGAGTAATTCTTGACAAGACCCCATATGAGATACTCAGAGGAAGAAAACCAAATATCACTCACCTGAAACCCTTTGGTTGTAAATGTTTTGTTCACAACAATGGCAAGGAACCACTGGGGAAGTTCGATGCTAGGAGTGATGAAGCAATATTTCTTGGTTATTCCACTCAAAGCAAGACCTACAAAGTGTTTAACAAAAGAACACAAACGGTGGAGGAAAGTATGCATGTTGTATCTGATGAATCTGATAAAGCATTGGGTGAAACTGAGGCAGATGATCAAGTGATTGGCCTAAGTCGTGAAGATGGAGTAGATGGACTGGAAGACTCAGAAGACAAAGAGACGTCTGGTGAAGATTCGAGCACACTAGAACAAGGAGTCAACATGACAGAGGGAACATCAGATTAAGTTGATGATACAGCAAGTCAGGAAGAACCTCCCCAAGATAATGCTGCAGGTTCTTCCAGTCACATTCAACTCAGGCCATGGAAACATCAAAGCTCTTATCCCTTGGAGAATGTATTGTCAGAACTAGACATTGGAATCATGACCAGGTCAGCCTTGAAAAGCTTCTGTGCATTCTTTGCATTCCTCTCATCTATGGAACCAAAGAATGTAAAAGAAGCTCAAGAAGATCCAGATTTGGTTCTGGCCATGCAGGATAAACTTCATCAATTCGAAAGGAGAAAAGTGTGGCACCTAGTTCCTAAGCCGAAGGACATATCAATAATTGGAACAAAATAGGTGTTCAGGAACAAACTGGATGAGCATGGTATAGTGACAAGGAACAAGGCAAGGTTAATAGTTCAAGGATACAGTCAGGAAGAAGGAATAGACTATGATGAAACCTTTGCCCCAGTTGCAAGGATGGAGGCCATTAGGATGTTGATTTCCTTTGCTGCATACATGGAGTTCACACTATATCAGATGGATGTGAAGAGTGCCTTCCTGAATGGCTACTTAAATGAAGAGGTATATGTAAAACAGCCACCAGGATTTGTGAACACTGAATTTCCTGATCATGTTTACAAACTGGACAAGGCACTCTATGGATTGAAGCAAGCTTCTAGAGCCTGGTATGAAAGACTTTCAGGATTTCTGCTGAAGAATGGTTTCTCAAGAGGAAAGATTGACAACACGTTATTCCTCAAGAAGAAAGGAAAGTATCTATTAGTGGTTCAAGTGTATGTCGATGATATCATCTTTGGAGCCACTGATGAGGAGCTATGCAAAGGATTTGCTGATCTGATGGGAAGTGAATTTGAAATGAGCACGATGGGGGAACTTAATTTCTTCCTTGATTGTAGATAAAGCAAATGCCTGAAGGGACTATGATTCATCAGCAAAAATATGTCAAGGAACTTCTAAAGAAATTTAACATGGAAGGAGCAAAAGAAATGACTACGCCCATTGCTTCTGGAACCAAGCTGGATATGGATGAACTAGGTCCTTCGACAAACGAGACAAAATATAGAGGAATCATAGGTTCACTCCTCTATCTCACAGCTAGTCGACCTGATATAGTATACAGTGTGGGACTGTGTGCTAGGTTTCAGTCCAAGCCCAAGGAGTCACACCTGACAGCTGTGAAGAGGATCCTGAGATACTTGAAAGGAACTCAGGACCTCTGTCTATGGTACCCAAGGGGAGGTACTTTTGAACTAATTGGTTTTGCTGATGCAGATTATGCAAGTCATTTGGTGGACAGGAAAAGCACTTCAGGAATGGCGCACTTTCTTGGTCCTTGTTTGGTCTCTTGGGCTACAAAGAAGCAAAACTCAGTTGCCTTATCTACTGCGGAAGCTGAGTATGTAGCAGCTTCATCATGTTGCTCAAAACTGCTATGGATAAAACAACAGCTGGAGGACTTTGGTATCAAGTGTGGAGCAGTGCCAATTTTCATTGATAACACAAGTACAGTGAATATTGCCAAGAACCCAGTCCAACACAAAAGAAAAAAGCATATTGATATTAGACACCATTTCCTTAGAGATAATGTGGAAAAGGGTCTGATTACTATGAATTCTTGCAGGACTGAAGATCAAATCGCTGACATATTTACCAAAGCATTGAACAAGGTACAGTTTGAGAGGAACAGGTTGGAATTAGGAATGAACAAAATATACTGATGACTCAGCAGATGGTCCCTCAATGATTGGTTAGTTAAGTATTCAATTATCTGTGTGTAAAATTCTGTTATTACTGTTCAGTCTAATTTTGTACTTTATTAAGTATACTTGTTCAGCCGTTAAGCACCAGGTGAGGATAATGTGATCCCACAAAGAATCTACTATGTACTGAGAAGGAACCGACTGAGGCATGAGGAATCATGTCCAGGTACAGTCACACTACCTTGCATGATAGAAGTCATAACTCGAATAAATTGTCAATTGTACTTGTGTCAAGGGAGATCCTCCATGTTCCTATAACTGTCCTAAATTATAGGAACACATTCCTTTTTGGGATATAATTCTCTTTGACTTGTATGGACCCCACCACTTGAAAAGGCTTAATTAAATAAGTCTATAACCGTCAAATCCATAACCCTTCCCGGTTTTCAAAAATTTCAAAACGCTGTTTTTTTCACTTTTATCTCATTATTTCTTTGGCTTCCCTAGAGACTGTCTAATCACCAAAACCCTCTCCCCTTCGTCAATATACACAAAACTCACACACTCAACAACATCGCCTTTTCAACTCTACATTCTCTCAGAAAAGAGCTCAAGACTGAAAATTCTTGAAATCTCAATCAAAACCCTAACAAATTTCATCATGTCTCAAGTACAATCTTCATCCACTTCATCCACAAAGACTCTCAAGAAATCATCCGCAAAACCACCTCCATCCATCCTCGCAGAAAGAATTGCTAAGGCCAGGACAAAATTTCTTAAAAAAAGAGAAAAGAAATTGGTTAAGAAAATGTTGTCAAGATCTTTGTCTACTACGCCTACTACACAAGTTTCATCCGAACCATCTACTGAGGTAACCCCTGATCCTATCCCATCTACTCCTGTTGGCTTAGAAGAAATAAAAAGCCCTGGTACAGTAGATACTGAAACCCTAGTAACAGGACTAGATAAAATTGTAGGAGTAGTAGAGTCTGGTGATAAAACTGGTAGGGGGAACACAGTTGAAGCAAAGCAAAAGGTTGTTCAGGAAGAACCTAGGGTAAATTTGTATGTGCCTTTAGTAGAAAAGACTGATTTGGAGATGGATGTAGCAGAGAGACTGATAGAACAACTAAGGGAGAATGATTTTGTTGAGTCCCTTAAGGAACGTGTTAATGAACCAAGTACCAGTGTTGTGGGTGCTGAGGAGAATGAAGGGGTATCTGTCCTTAAAGGTCCAGTAGTTGGGGGACCTAGTCTTGCTGAGGCTTTACAGGATTTGAGTCAAGAACCTGCTTCTTGCCCAGATCCTACTGAGACTGATGATGCAGGACTCAATTGGACAGATTCAGAAGAAGAAAAGGATGAGGAGGTTGTGAAAGAAAAAAATGAGAGTGAAGAGGTTACCAAGAAAACAGAAGAAACAAAGGAAAAGGTTGAAAAAGAAGTTTGGTGAGAAGGATGAGAGGCTGGTGTGTGAGGAAGAAGAGGTAGTGTTTGTGAAGGAAAACAGAGTAGAGCCGGAAAAGTGGAGAAGATTGATGAAAAGGGGAAAGCCAGTGTCAAAAACTAAATTGGTTGATGAATCAAGTGAAGAAAGTGGTGGCAGGACTGTTGCTGAGCCAGTGGCCAGGAGAGTGGCACTAGGTCTTCCTTAAAGCAACAACTGGAGAAGGTCGAGAAGCTGGAAAGAACAATTACCAATGTGAGAGACATAGAGGCAAAGAAAAAGGTGGAAGAGAAGAGAGCTGAGGAGATAGAGGAAGAGAGTGATGAGGCTGGCAGTTATATGGAGCCAAGTGATTCTGAGACTGATAGTGATTCTGAGACTGATAGTGAAGCGGAGAACAGGAAGAGAAGGAGAGGTTCTGAAGAGGAAGTTGATAGAGTGGCCTTCTTTGCAAAGCATCAGGTGCTACCTAGTAGTATTTTGCATGATGAGAAGGAACATCACATGAAACCACTGCTGAGGTGAGGGAGTTTTACACAAACTGCAGAGTCAATGCCAGGAGAGTGTTCACCACTGTGAAGGGAGTTGAGATAGAATTTGGGAGAACTGAGCTTGGGGTGATCCTTGACATACCTGCTGAAGGTTATTGCAGGTATATAAAGCCGAAGTGGCCTAAGAGGACAAATGGAGTAACCCTCTAAGTGTGGTCAAGAAGTTCTCAGGAAAACCCAAGCTGAGGAAGGAAAGGAAGGTAGATAAAAAGGAGATGGAGCCTGCACAGCAGAGTTTGTTTGAGTTTGTGCACAGGTTCCTTCTGCCTAGAGGAAAAAGGAATAGTGAAGCTAGTGCTTTAGACCTAACTTACATGGACTTGCTGGATAGGGGGTAAGAATCAACTTACCTGGGCTAATTATCAGGCATATTAAGAGGATTGCAGATACTGATCAGAAGCCACATTCCTTAGTGCATTCCTCTATCCTCCAGCAAGTTCTAGAGCATTTTAGGGTTCCACTGGAAGCTGGGAAAAGCCAACCATTCATCAGATGTTTGGGTACAATGTGCTTAAAAACTGTGACTTCTTCAAGGAGAGGAGAGCTTCTAAGAAACCTATGCAGGTCAAGCAAGAGCTAGCTGAGGAGAGTGAGGATTATGGACCTGAGGAGGCCATTGATGCTGTGAAGGAGCTGGAGACTCATGTTCTTGAAGTGAATACTGAAAATGCAAAGCTCCACAGACAGCTGAAGTTGAAGGATCAAGAAATTGATCGTTTGAAGATAGACTGCCACAAGTATGAGGCCGAGCTGGTGATGGAAAGGGCCAAAAATATAAAGCACCTTGAGGCACTTGTCAAACACTTCAACCTTCAGCCCTGAGTCCTCCTGTCCTATCCTCCTGTCTCTTCTCCTATATGTTGTTAATTCCTTCCATTCTCCCTTGCACATGTGATGGTTGTTTCAAACAATTTATTTTTTCAGTTGTGTACTAATGGATAGGGTAGTGCTGCTGTCACACCCACCCTGGATAATGGTTTTAAATTTTCTCATGTTTATGACTGTTTGCTTTACAGTATTTGGTTCTTGATTGGGCCCTTACTCTTGCTTCTGTGTGTTTGTTGCTGACTTGTTGCCTTGTGCTCTAGACTGGATAGTACTAACAGGTTCATGCAGGTATTTGAATCTTTTCGATGATGCCAAAAGGGGGAAGAAGGAAATGTTGGGGTGTTTGTGACCTAATTCATCTGTTTCAATTTCTTGAACTAGTTATCTTTCGTTTTTGTGTTTTTGGAAATCTTGTCTATGCAGGATCTTTGGCAACATTTGTTTGTCATCATCAAAAAGGGGGAATTTGTTGAGTATTGGTTTTGAAGAATGACAAACGTGAAGGACTCAGTGGTCTTGGAGAAGAACCTAGTCCTTGAATAGAAGGGCACGACTGATCGAAAAGAGTTGTGGGTTGCAAATCCCTATGGAACTAGGAGTAGAGGCGCGTGAATGAATATGCATCCTAGTCAGACTAAAAGAGGCGGTGTCCAGGCTGTGTCTTCGAAGTGTGAATAGGAGTTGGACTTCAACAAGGAAAAGAGTTAGTAGGAATCCTATCTTACCATAATTACAAGGATTCCTTGTAGGACTCAACTAAGGTTGCAAGGCCCGTATAAATACAAGTAGTTGATGCGGCCGTAAATTAGTTATTCACAAACAGAGAGTCGAGAGCGTATAAAGGCGATCCAGCATCTTTCTACGTGAGATAACTGAAGAAGACAACTGGTGTGCTTGAGTTGTTTGAGTCTAGATATTTTGTCTAGGTTCATTGCGTTGTAAGTTGTCTTAGTTTGAGCGTTCATTATTTTTACCTATTGGCTTATTGTAGAAGCATATGTATTAGGTGAACTTGTGAGAAATTGCTTGTAAAGCTAGAGTTTAGCTTTTATTAGTGATTAGGGTCTAGAGTGTAGCCCCTTGGTTACAGAGTCTTGTAATCAGAAACTTGCTCGTTGTGTTAGTGGATTGAGTTCTCAAATCCCAGAGTGTGGGTCGTGGTTTTTCTCCCTTGAGCAAGGAGTTTTCCACGTAAAATCCTCGTATCTTCTGTGTGTGTGGTTGGTGTGTGTTGTAGTGTTTGAACAGCGGAATTGCAAAGCCAAGAACTGGGTTCTTGACTCAAGAGAACCAGATTCTTAAAACGAAAATCGGTAGACTCTATTCAACCCCCTCCCCTTCTAGTGTTCTCAGGAGGTGCATAGATTATAACATACCACCAAACAAACACTTTGCATCTACATAGCCACAATTTCAGTTTACACATGTTTCACACCATTATGCATTATTATACATTATTTTTTTACACTATATAAACAATGTATCTACATTGCATAAAAGCATTTAACAACGTATAATAATGTAATTTCACTTTTATAAACATGTATAACATTGTATCTACCTTGTGTAAAAGTGTATAACAATGTATCAACCTTGTATAATAGTGTATAATAATGTATAGTATTGTAATGTTCAAAAGGAATTGGGATAAATGGTGGAAAAAGGTTCTCAATACAAAATGGGTTATTTCGGGTAAGAAGTTAAATATTGCGCTAACAATTGACATTTTGGATATTGAACTTACATAAAGATAAAATTCTCTCTATCAAATACTCTTTAGTCACAAACCTTGTTAAATTTTGTACGTAGTCCCTCCTCTCCATTCGATGTAAATTCTCCTGAAAGGTCCATTTGGTGTTAAATTTGCACATAGTTCCCATACTATAAGATTATTATAATTAATTATATGTAAATTCTGACATACTATTACATAATTGATTTAATCTTTATATCGGGTCCCTTTCTAAATAAAATGGATTGAATCAACTGATTAGACTCTAGATAAAGGGAGTATGACTTTAAGTACATGCTATTGGCTTTCGAGGGTAGGTATCACTTGCAAACATATAAAGTCGAGAATAGAAAATTGTACTAGTATCATTTTTAAAATCAATCAGCACTGCCACCCAGCTTGAGCCACTTCTAAATTGATGAGAGTTGTGAGGAAAAAGATAAATAAAATATAGATAATTAGTAGTACAATTAGCCTATCAAACTCTACTCCTTAATTCCACAATCCAAGTTCATAAATCAGTATTCTATTACACACTGATAAAAAGCATCATCTCTTCCACTTACATATTACTTGTCAAACATTGTAGCCATAGGCTTCAACATAAAACTTCAATGGTAACCCTCAATAGAGAGTGTCAGTTAGAGGATCTTTCTTCCTCATCTTCTTCTTCTTGTCAAGAAACCTCTTTGCGATATACAAAAGACAACTCCACATCAGATGAAAGAAACCACCTAAAGGAAGGAGAAGATGAAGATGGCAATGTAATTCGACAGAAAAATAATCAAGAGTTGAATCTTCTTGAACGTTTAAACACAATTAGTCCAGTATGTAAAGAAGGAACATCATCAGATAGTGGTGTAGAGCCAAGGGTATTTTCTTGCAACTATTGCCAAAGAAAATTCTATAGTTCACAAGCATTAGGAGGGCATCAAAATGCACATAAACGAGAGAGGACAATTGCCAAAAGAGTAGCTGGTCAGAGACACCTTTTCAATTTCACCCCTGCTGCTGCTGCTGCTTTTGGTCATCACAAATATTATGGTGCTAACAGCATGGCTACACTTCCTCTTCATGGTGCTAATAATTATCACATGAACTCTTTGGGAATTCAGGCACACTCTATGATCCATAAAACAACAACACCATCACCATTTGCTGTAAATAGTAGTGGATATTGGTCGAGCAGGCAATTTATAAATCATCAACCAGCTGTTGGAAAGTTGCCTTATATTTCTAATAAGGGAAATGTTCACCTAATTCCCCACAACCCATCATTCTCAACATTGCAAAGAATTCAGGGGGAAAATCAAGAGATCAATGGAGATGTCAAGTGTAAGAACATGAGTGACTCGCAAAAGATTGACCTTTCTCTCAGGCTCTAGCTAGGTTCCTCTATTTTCATTCTCCGATATTGTTGAACAAGTAATTGGGGGTTTTTGCTACCTTTCTCTTTGCATGACATTGCCCTGATCATATATTATTTGATATCAAGAATCCTTTTGCGTCTCTCTATTGTTAACTAGTAGTAGTATCAATTTAGCTTTTTCTTGACTCTCTTGAATATGTTTCATCAATTTAAGATGCTAAAATCAATACAGAGCTACAACTTCAGACCAAAAACTCTCATACAACCTTTTGTTCAAGGCTTGGCATATTATTTCAAGAACCAAATTCCTCGAACAAGGTCAATATAAGACTATTTATGATTCAACTGAACTCATTATTGAGCATCTTAATTTTTGCTTAAACTAAGTATATGTATGCAAAAAAAATTGCAACAAATATGCTAATACGATCTAGCATTTTTAATCTATTGACTCTAAATCTTGAATATTTCATTGATTGATCATGTTCTTAATGTCCCTTGTCTTGGAGATAGGCGAATGGGACCTCGTATCAAACAAAGTATAGTTATGGTTAATGTACCCGACAACAGTACCAGGTTTTCAGCAATCAAGAAAATTAATCCAGAAGCAGCACGTTGCAATCAAAGAGCTTGTCAATTGTGGCACCTCACAAGACTTGCAGTAATTGCAGCAAGCTGTCGGTTATTAAACAACTCATGGGAAAAATATTAACAAAAATAATTATATATAGAGAAAAAAAATGTATCGGAAGAGGGTGTTAACTGGATTTCACCATTGTTAAGAAACTCAATGTGTGAACAAATTAGGCAATGTCCGTAGTTAAAGAAAATGACTGTTATTTTGTCCTCGTACGCAAATATATTAATCAACTAAATTGAATGGCCCTGTCATCAGCCATTAATTAATAGAGATAATGTTTATCATCTTCCATGACTCTGTAAGGTGTCACATTAAATTATTTCACAGCCAGATCTTGCAGGATTTGGTTCTCATGTTATAATCTAATATGATAGTGAGTCCACCTTTGCCAAATAATTTCTTTTGGTTTGTTAGTATTACATAGTAACTGTTTCACATTTGGTAGGATGATCTAACCCTGGAATACTAGGGTATCTGTTTTTGACTTTCACTTGACGCCTTGATTTGACTATACCTTTGTCCAACAGGTATTACATATCAAAATTAAGTAGGCGGTTGGCCATAGAACAGATACCAATTTTTTTTTTTTTTTTTTTTTGAAAATTTTGTTGAAAAATTATATTTGGTAGTTGAAGTTGTGTTTGTACATACATTTTACTTGATAAAGTTGAAGATTTGCCATTTGAGAAACTTGTTTTTTGAAATAAATTGAAAAACTATAAAAACCCACGTTTTAGTATTTGAAAAACCAAAACAGTAAATCTGATAATTACAAAAATAAGACGCACAAACATACAAATACAAATTCATACTTGGAAAAGTGAATTTGATCTTAGAAAATAGAAGCATCTTAAAAATAAACGACAACAACATACCCGGTGTATTCCACAAGTGAGTTTGGGGAGGATGAGATATATGCAAATCTTACTAAGGTGGAGAGGCTGTTTCCGATAGACCCTCGGCTAAATAAAGATATTTTAGAAAACAAGTTCGAAAAGAAAAAATAATTTGATAATACGATTGTAAAGGTATAAACAAAAACTATATATAACCAAGAAAACAGCAAACATCAATCACCAACAGCAATAGAGACAAAGAATAAGTTAAAATTAGTATACACTCAAATAAACTCCCACTAGTATGACAGAAATTGGTAATCTACCATCTAACCATCTACCATAATCCTCGACCTCCACACTTTCCCATCTAGGGACATGTACAATAGACAAAATACATAAAAATAATGATGTACAATAGACAAAGAACACTAGACATACAAAGAAGTATTTGTAGATATACACATACTTTAGACATACATAGATATATGGAGATTTACAAAGTAGACATACAAAAGATATATAGGTGCACACATACACTTGACATACACATATGTGCTAGTACAGACAAAGATATACAAAATAGACAGACAAAAGATATATGTGCTATACTTACATTTGAAATAAATATACACAAACATACAAAGGATATACAAATATATACAAAATGGATATGGATATATAAAAATATACATGTATATACAAGCTGTGCATGCCATTGTATACACAATAAAATACTATGTCATACACTTACTCCACCACCAAACCACCATCACAAACCACCATAACCACTACTTACAAATACTATAACCACCAAGAAGGATGAGGAAAAAGCTCCAAATTTACAGATTGTCGGAGTACAAATAGTAGCATAAGCACCACATTTAGTCATCTTAGATCCGTTCAAGGCGGTTGAGGTGAATCGCTCACTGTCGACGTCGATATTTGAAGTAACTGGCTAGTTTTACATATTCAAATACCAATGGTGGCGGAGAAGAAAGAAGCAACCGGAGAAGTGGAAGCATTAGATCTGGCTGGCAGCAGTCGCCAGAATAGACGAAGATGGTTGGTGGCGGCTGGGTAAGGAGAGGACAGAGAGAAAGATAAACTAGAATTATGTGTTAGAGAAAGAGTGATAATCCCATTGTGTAGTATATTTTATAATAAATTTAAGAGTATTATTATGCTTTGTAACTTTTAAAAAATATCGATATAATGTGTAATGAAGATCCCTAAACTTAATTAGCATAAAACTCTCAAGTTATTAAAGCAGAAAAGGAGCCCAAAAGAACATGAATATAGATTATTATAACAAATAACCAGCCTAAATATCTTGTAGTTATAAAATTTTAGAACAATAGCCACAACTTAAAAGAAAATACAGAAAAGTTTTGAAGAATAGCCACTAAAATCTTGAGCTTGATTGAGCTAACCTCCTGGAAAATTAGATTTAGTTCAAAGTTTCACGAATAGTTCTTGGGACTTTATATTTTGCGGTCTTACGAAATTTTTCAGACTTTGATCGAAATCCCAAAAACTAGTCCTAGGAAATTTCCTATACTTTTAGTGGCTACTTTTCAAAGCTTCTCTGTGTTTTTTAAATTATGATTATTTTTCTAAAACTTTGCAAGTGCTGATTGTTTCTCCTTCAACGTCCTAAAAAGTGACTACGTGGTTAAATTTTTTATGAATATGATGCTATTTTGTCAGGCCTAAAGTGATCCATAATGCAATTTCAACCAAAAAATTCACCACATGTACCCCATTATCTTTGATTATGTCTTTTTATTTCCACTTATGAATAGTTTAACAAAATAGTCTCGGAGGCAACACTTAATTATGAATCGATAAGTGCTGCCTCTTCGGAAAATAACAAAGGGCAAGTGTTGCCTGCGAGAATGTAGGAAGAGATTGAAGGGGCAAGTGTTGCCCAAGAAATACTTCAAGTTATATGGGAGAACGTGGGAAGAGATTAAAGGGCAAGTGTTGCCTATGCAAGAGGGGGCAAAACGGTCGCATATCGGTCGGCTAGCCGACTTACATCTGACCAAAACAAGCGGTCGGATAAGTGCTGGTCGGAATACATCATCCGACTGAATAGGCCGGACACTGCGACCGCCGGATGGTCGGACAGAAGTAGGTTAGGTGTTCTTGATGTACCAATTTGTGGAAAACTGTCCAATTGCGTCGGTCGGACCTGGTGATTTCTAGGAAAAATTTTATTCATGTGTCCGGCCGAGGCGGTCGAACCAAGTAATTTCTGAAAAAATTTTGTTCTTGTGTCCGACCGAGTCGGTCGGTCAGTGCAATTTCTGGAAAAAAAATTACCTAAATTTCTGACTAGATCGGTCGGTAATTTAGATAAAACCAGCAAAATAAAAGTTGTAATTAGAGCTCCACCACCTATCAATATAGTATAATTCAGCAACCAATAAATAACAGGCTTCTACAAGCCTTAATTTTTTTCTAAACAAGGCATATAGTCTTTTAACGAAAAGTCTAACAAGTGAAATAACATCAACACTTCATAACGATCAAACAAGTTTAACATAACCAACCACAAGTCTAAAAATAAAACAAGTTAAACATAAACCAACTACAAGTCTAAAATATATGTCTAAAAACATCAACAATTTATTACTACTCTGTTCCTCGGAACTAGACTCGAACGACAAACTGTATCGACGTTTGCTCTTGACTTTGCCCTTGCTCTTGCCCTTGCCCTTGCCCTTTTTTCTTTCCCTCATTCATAAAGTTCATCATAATATCCTGCATCGCTTTCATACTTGCCTCATTACGTCTATGATCTTCTTCGCGCTCTCTCTTTTGTTCTTCGATTTCATTGCACAACGAGGCTTCCACCGATAGATTAAGTGAACTAGAAGAGTAAGTGTCAAACAAACCTGGATTCATACGATCCGAGGAATATTATGATTCAAGACCGTATACACTTCCCTTCTTTACCCCACCATTCACCTCTAACCATAGTGTTGTTTCCTCCTCAAGTGCCATTGGAGCTGGGGTAATGCTACCACATTCGGATGCCTGACTTGTCATTCTCATTTCATAGACTGCTTGAGAGTTTTCCTGAAATAAATTTAATAACAAGAATTAGATGTATAAATATTGAAGGATTATACAAACAGGTTTGATTTTAATAACTTACAAATGTGGTTCTAGTGTGGTCCTCGACCCACACTTCTTTGCTTTTTTTTGGTCTTATATATATGTCTCTTCTTAAAGAGCTCGGGCAAAGGTATTGGCCACCCTTCTTCCATTTCTTATAAAATTAAGAAGATAACAAGTTAGAAAAAATATTAATGAGAGTTAAATTAAATAACACATATAATATTTAATAAGTTATCATTCTCATCCGCTGAGTCGCTGCACTAACTGAACTCCCGGTGTGTAACGATCCACCCTTTTCGGAGGCTCTCGCTGCCTTTCCTTGAGCACTATTCTTTTGAAATTCTTCACTTCTCCAGTATTCCATCAGTTCCGTCCAAGGTTCCGGGTATATCCAATCGGGCTTCTTTCTGCTGTTCCGACAAGTATACATGGAATCTTCAACTTTATCTGCGCATTTGAAGAGGAATTTGCTTCACATTTTCCCATCAAAGGATGGACGTCACACACACTTTGTCTGAAATATTAATAATATTAGATTTAAAAAAGTGATCTTAACTAAATTATTAATAAATAAAATATAGTTAATACCTGATGATGGAGGTCAAAGACTATGGTGGAGGGGTAAGTAGTAGGTGAGTGTCTGAGCTATTGTTAGATGCAATATTATGTGTATGTAGATGATGTACTTCTTAATCTTCACCTTTATATTCTCTATTCGTGTCAGTCTATTTTGGATATGCTTTAGCGTTGTCATACTTTCTAGCATTGTAATGTTGTCCTGATTTCTATGTATGTTTTCTAAAATATCCTTTTTTCTTAGCCGGGTGTCTATCGAAAACAGCCTCGCCACCTTGGTGGGGGTAAGGTCTGCGTACATCCCACCCTCCCTACTTGTGGGATATACTGGCTATGTTGTTGTTGTATTGTTAATACCTGAAAGTCGGCAAATATGGCCAACTTTACTGGGGAGGGTACCTGACCCCAGGATGGCCACACTTATGTCCATTTAACTCTTATGTATTGCGTAACTATGGGTGTAGCCATGTCTGAGGGAGAAAAACTATATAAAATTCACTATTATTAATCAATATATTAAAAAATTAATTTTACACTAGAATTAAATAGTTAAAAACTAGCAAAAATAATATTTACCCACGATTAACCTCAAGAGCAATCCTCAACCTTCCTTCTTCATCATATGTGCAATCTCACCAATGTATCTACTCGAGCTCGGATGAGTAGGTGGTACAGAAGCGCCTACAGACGGGGATGGTGTAGGGTCGTCAGACTGTAATCTAGATACAATAGGAGTAGATGATGAAGGGGATGGCGATGGATTGGAAGATGGCGAAGGCATGGATGAGCGCATGCCATGTGGACGAACAACATAACTCGGAGATGTAGAAAGTAACATGCCAGGGTAAGCCATAGAGGGTGCAGTGAAAAAATCAGGAGGATATGTAGATGGTGGAGTTGTAGGAAGCATTTGAGATACAGGAGCAGTAGTATGAACAAAAGCAGGAGAGGAACTTTGAACCTTTTTTCCCCTTAGCCTTCCCCGTAGATGCCATAGCTATAAAATAAGCACAATATAAGCACAATATTAATTTATATGGAATACATTTATAAAGTAGTACCTATAAATGTAGTAAAGTAACAAACATAAAACTACCAACATGTCAATCCCCATCATTCGTCTCAAGGTCATCGACTAGTTCTTCTTCCTCGCTCGTCTCATTATCATCAACAAATTCTTCCTCGCTTGTTTCAACATCATCCACATATTCGTCCTCATCGTTTGCCCTAGATGTTCCTTCTCCAAAATTAGTCATTTTTTCCACATCTAACCATCGAAACATCAAACTCTTTATAGATGCCTTCAGTATGTTGCAACTGGTCGGCTAATTCAATATCTTCAATCAGGGGAACAGTTGAAACTTCATTTTGAAATGCAACATCTAATACATCATCTACTTTCACTCTTCCCACCGGCTTGCCTTTAGAACAGCCCACCAATTGGCCTTAGCTTTGGATTTGGCTTTGTTCTTGGTCGATGGATAAGGAACGTACCACACTTGCTTTACATTTTGGGCAATGATGAAAGGATCATAATGTCCATATGACATTCTATGATTAACTTCAACTATTTTAGAGCATGGGTTTATCCCCGTACCCTTAGGACTCGGATCATACCACCTGCACCGAAAAAGCACCAATCTTTTATGAGTCCAACCTATTGTAAACTCTACTTCTAAAATCTCCTCGATGACACCGTAATAATAAAAGTCTACATCCTGGTCACCAGTACCACCTTTCACACACACACACACACACACTGTTGTTGTTAGTTTTCCTCCCCAAGGACCATTCTTCAGTATGAAACTTGTACCCATTAACAAAGTACTTAGACATCCTCTTGTATCTATAATAAGGCCTGTAAGATATACCATGCAATAATGGGATATTTATGTCATTATTTGGATTGAGCACCTATATAATGTTCAAGATAGTTTTACACGTTAAACCAACTATTATATACCTGAAAATTTTGCGTATTAGTTTATATAACACTTACAAATTTACGTATGAAACTTGTACCCACTAATAAAGTACTTAGACATCCTCTTGCATCTATAATACGACCCGTAAGATATATCATGCAATAATGGGATGTTTATGCCATTATTTGGATTGAGTACCTATATAATGTTCAAAATAGTTTTACACGTTAAACCAACTATTATATAGCTGAAAAATTTACGTATTAGTTTATATAATACTTACAAATTCTCTAAGCCAATCTGAAAATTTTCAAAAACAGCAGCAGCACCAAATTCTCCAACAAAGTAACTGGATGACACAACAAAAAATCTCATTAGTTAAAATAATGATGGAACTTTCATGTTAGGCATTAATGTAAAATAAATCATACTTGTAAAAATGCTGGACATCAGGACAATTCAACAACACACGTTTTGTAGCTTCTTTTCTATCCCGGTCAGTGAACGTTTTTACTTCGGATCATTGTTGTCTCCATCATCATGTTGATCCGGCCTATTTCTCAAACATGTCACATTTTGATCGAAATAATATGAGCAGAAATGAGAAGTTTCTCTAGCCAGATATGCCTCACATATTGACCCTCAATTTGGCTTCTGTTTTTCACGTCCCGCTTACACTTGCCAATAATTCTGCGTAATGCATTTATTAATTAATTTACTTAAGACAAATAAAAAATGAGCTAATGATAAATTAAGAGACATTACCTCTCGAAAGGATATATCCATCTATAGTGCACCGGGCCTCCCAGTAGTGCCTCTTCCGCGAGATGAATTGGAAAATATTCTATTATATTGAAGAAACCAGGCGGAAAGATTTTTGTCAACTTAGTTGAGACTACAGGAAAGTTACTTTCCATCGACTTAAGATTCTCTTCCTTCAATGTCTTAGAACACAACTCTTTACAAAATAAGCTTGTCTCTGTAAGGGGTTTCCAAACGTTATCAGGTAAGTCATTGAATACAATCGGGAGCAAGTTTTCCATGAAGATGTGACAATCGTGGTTTTTCATGTGAGTCAACTTTCCTTCTGTCATATCAATACACCTTTCTAAGTTTGACGCATATTCATCAGGCATCCTCAAATTCATTACCCAATCACAAATCATTCTTCTCTCATCCAATCCGAATATGTAACTGGTCTTGTGCAGCCAAATCTTGTTGCCGACTTGACATAAGTGTAACTCAGGTCGCCTACAAAGTTCCTCAAGGCCCATCCTGATCTTCACGTTATCCTTTGTCTTGTCTCTGACATCCATCACAGTATTAAAGACAGCCTTGAAAAAATTCTTTTCAATAAGCATGGGATCCAAGTTATGTCAAAAAAGATTATCCTTCCAATAAGGCAACTCCCAAAAGATACTTTGTTTAGTCCAATTATGGTCAATACCATAATCCGATGCTTTAGAATGGCCGTTGGCCAGTTATCTTAGGATACACCTTAACCCAATCCCAAATTTCTTTTCCGGACAGCCTTCGCGAAGGCTTATCAAAATCAACCCGATTCTTTATAGATGCACTACTGTTATTCCTAAATGGATGATCCATTGGCAAGAATCGACGGTGACAGTCGAACCATGTGTTCTTACTGTCATTTTTCAAAGTAAATGCTTTTGTATCTTCCATACAACAAGGGCAAGAGAACTTACCAGCAGTAGACCACCCAGACAACATTCCATAAGCTGGAAAGTCATTTATAGCCCATATCAAAGAAGCATGCAGTTGAAAGTTCTGTTTTGTTGATATATCATATGTTTCCACACCTTCATGTCACAGTAACTTTAACTCATCAATCAAAATCTGCAAAAATACATCAATTGAGGCTTTCAGGTTATTTGGACCCGGGATAATGCAATTCAAAAATCGATATGGAGTAATCATGCACATTTAAGGCGAAAGATTGTACAGCATGACAAATATGGGCCAACAAGAATAGGGTGTAGAAGAGACATCAAATAGAGTGAACCCATTTGAACATAAACCCAACCTGATGTTTCTTGGTTCACTAGCAAATGCCGGATACATCTGATCAAAATATTTCCATGCCTCCCCCATCTGACGGATGACTTAGAATGCCTGCCTGTTTTGTACGATCATGGTGTCATCTCATATAAGGATTCGAGCTCATCGACATATAAAACCTCTTTAACCTAGGTATAAGGGGTAAGTAATACATCGACTTAACAGGGATCGGCTTCTTTTTCGCATTTAGAACTGGCTGGTAACGAGGCTCCTTACAAAATTTACATGTATCTAATTTTGCATCATCCTTATAAAACAACATGCAACCGTTGACACAACAGTGAATTCTCTCCGAAGAAAGCCCTAATATGGAAACCAACTTTTTAGTGTAGTAATAATTAGTTGGTAATTTCATGTTAGCCAGATTAAGTTCATTCATAAGGTCAATGATGGAATCCATGGCTGCTTGAGATATACTAAAATCAGATTTAATACTTAACAATCTAACAACAACTGACAACTTGGAATACACCGAGCCTTCATATAATGGACGACTAGCTTCCTCCAACCGTTTATAAAATAGCTTTGCCTCATCATTGGGAACGTGATCAACAGTTGATTGCGATGTACCCAGTTGGGATGACTTCTTTGGGTACATCCCAAAAGCATTATTAACCATATCATTCATCGATAATTAACAAGATCATTCTCTACAAACGGACCACTCCCACCGCCATAAGCATTTTGAAAATTAACATCACCGCCCATATCACCAGACTCTCCATAATGAATCCAGACAGAATAATTTGGCATAAAACCCCTCCTATAAAGATGCATTTCAACATCTACAAAATTTTGTCTGTTTGTGCACTTGCATTCTTCACAAGGACACTTAATTTGGCATGCCTTATAAAATCATCAAGTGTTTTCTCCTTTTAAATAAATTCTCGAACACCTACTGCAAATTCATTCCTCATCCCCCACAGTTCGTGATTATTTCTATTATACATCCAACTGCGGCTTCTATATTCTATATCTACACAAACATTACAAGTTTAAATAAATTGAGATTTTTTTATTAAATTATAAATATAAAAAATAATTTATTGTGAAACACTACCAATTTGAAAAAGATTAAGTAATTGTACAACTTATTAGTATTAATAGTATTATATCTAAGTCATATTCACATTTGGCTATTACTTTTATATTCTAATTTGTTTTCTAGGATTATCGTTTAGTAATTAATAACACTTCTCTTTTGCAACTTATATCTATTTCATTGAAATGATAATACTATTAGATGGAGCAATTTAAAATTCAATATTTCAAGAATCAAATGAAATAAAATCAAAGATTACAAAATGGATATTTATAAATAATTTATTTTATTCAAATCAATTTACAAAAAAAGATATTTTAAGCTGTTTAGCTACTATATTACTTATAGCTAATGTCTATTAAATTATAATATAAATAATTCATACATTACTAGTCACTACATAAAACATTCATATTACTAATTACGGCTTAACTTATATTTTAAAACCAAACAACTGTTGCTCCCAACGCACACGCAAGTATACGTGGTCGACAAGTAATAAAGTGATAAATAGAGTATCGTTCCCACGAGGACTATTCAGACTGGACTCCTAACAAACAATTTCTAACTAACTATCCAGGGATCTTTTTCCAATAGTGATGATTTAGTTAACTAAAGAACAGTAATTAAGAGGGTAATAGTGAATTCAAACAATAGAGCAAAAATTGGTCGTTAACAGTAATAAGGAGACGGTCCAGGATCAGAGTTACGAACAATCCAGTTGAGTTTTCCAATTTATTCCACTTCTTAAATCCCGGATTACTAACTAACAGATTAAATGTACCCGTGAAAACCTTTCGATTCTTCACGGTCTATGCAGGCTACTCCAATCCCTAGATGTCTATGGGTTGAATCACGTGCACGCATTAACGAATTCTGTAAATAGTTAAGCTAGGCGAGCAAGTATATGTCTATCCTACTCACAAATTGGTTCCCCGATGCCCGGGTTCACAATCTAGCCCTACTCTTTTTTATTGCGTTCATAAATTCCCTCTGTCGAGTTCAATCTAAAAACCATAGATAATGCGTAATAATGGGGCCCTGACAATTACACAAGTGAAATCAAGAAAGAATAAGTAACCCGTTATGGGATTCAATTAATAGAAATCAATCTTTAAACATCAACTTTCATGAAATACTCTAACCCTAGAACGAAATATTTAACTACGCATACTCATACTAACAACACAAGGATTTGATGAAATAATGAATTAATGATGTAATAGATTAATGGAAGGAAGAAAAACCCTTGTTCAAGGTGTTATGAGCTTTCCAATTGCTCCAAAGTCTGAACTCCTCTCAAAAACTAAGTAAAAGAGTATTTATAGAGTTTACAAAGGCCTAGTAATAAGTTACACCTAAGCCTAGACGAAATAGAAAGTCCAAAAATGCTCCAAGGGCGCTGTAGCGCCCCCGAACGCGCCACTCCAGACAGAACCCGTCGAAACTTGGGCGCTTTTGGGGCGCCCCGCGCCACTCAAAGCGCCAGAAGGCTGGGAGCTTTTGGGGCGCCCCGCGCCAGGCCAAATTCCTGCCTCCTTCGTCTGCAGCTCGCGTCGCGTTGTGCCTTCGTATGTTCGATCCAATCCTCAATCCAAATCCAATCTTTTCTTGCTCGATCATGCTCTTTAAAGCTCTAATTGCACTTCATAACAACCTACAATCATACGACACAAAATCAGTGCAAAATCACATCCATTAACTAGAAAACGGGAGAATAAAGTACTCAAACGTGAGGAAATATTAAGGAATTATATGCATAACATGTCAAACATCACCATCCCACACTTGAACCTTTCCTCGCCCTCGAGCAATCACAAATAACTTTCCAACCTAAGTAGAACAGGTCTGCCTATGATTATGGTTGATACCGACTATTGAACAAATGCATACATGACTACTATGGGTCCAACAAACATGCCAATAATTTAACAAACTCAAAAACATGAAAACAACCACCCCAAGACAACTCAAATGCACAAACTCAACTCATTGCAACCATGCTCCCACAAAGTCACACCTATCTACTCAACCAAGAAGCCACAACTTCACCTACCTCATGCAAACCGTGTGGCCTCACCAAAATGAAGCAAGAGAGTGTCCCCCAAATATCACACACAACAACGAATATCAAGAATAGAACAGGGACAATAGCATAGAAAGAATTCACTCACTCTCATGAAAAGCTCACATGTCACACATGATGTACCATAAGCTTGCCCGTAGTGTAGGACTCCACTAATGTAAGTTCACTCCAATCGGGATTAACTAGAATTTTAAAAAGGTTGTAATGTAGGTTAAGGGGCTGGTAGGATACATATGGGTAATAGTGACTACCTCCATAAGCACTTTAATACATCACAATTAATTTAAGCACAAATCTCATCAAAGCCACCCAATCAACAACTTTCACACACACCTTCTCAACAAGTAGCAATTTTTTTTTAACCACACACTAGCAAGGATGGATATTCTTCTCTCTTTATTTCTTTTTTCAATTTTTTTCAGCTTTTTTCTTCTTCTTTTTCTTTTCATTTGTTTTCTTTTTCTATTCACATCTTTCCAAACCTTGCCAATGCTCATAATCAACTACTACACAATTCATTACATATTCCCCTCATTGGTTCCACTCAAAAATCTCTCAATATTTCAACCACAACTCCACAATAAAACAACATTATTAATTAAAGTGCTTAAGGAGTAAAGGGCCAAAAGAAAGCAATTTAGAATAAGTGGGTAGGCTTGAGGTGTGGGTGCCAACAAAAAGGTCAAAGAGGTCACAACAATCAAGTCCAAGGTATATATATAAGGGTAGACAAATCAAAAGAAGGCATGTATCATTTCCCGACTAGATTAAACCTAGGATTTCACTTTGCACAGACACGGGGCAAGTTCTAGACACCAATATGCAAACAGGGAGTATAATAAGAATATGCCTCACAACACATATTTCACACAATCCACACAAAATGGCTCCATCACAATTCTCAATCAAGCAAATAGAGTGCAACTTGCGGAAAATTAAGCACTAATGCACAAGGGTTCACAACAAAGTCAAGTGAGTGGACTCAAGCATCTCAAAGGGGGTCATTCCATTTTTTCTAGGCATGCATCACAATTTAAAACCAAAGGACACCACAAATAGCACATGCAATAAGTTCAAGTCCACCGGTATCAAACACATCCAAGGCACCTAGCATTCTACCTATTTCTTTCGTCTAGGGCCACCTATAACTAACTACTCTAATCCTAATAAAAATAAAAACTACCCGGTTCAAAGGCCTCCCCGTGGAAAAGAACCGAGGTCATAAGAAAAACCACGGGGTGGATGACATGTACCACTAATAAAGACTAAAAAGAAATTTTTTTTGCAATTTTTCATTAGTTTTCTAATTTTTTTTTTTCATATATTAAAGCAAGAAACAAATAAAAATAAAGTCAAGTGACAAAGGAAAAATCCTAACGGTACATGCATCCCTAACCTCAAAATTAAAGGAGAGTTCCCCACCCCACACTTAAAACTAAGCAATGTCCTCAGTACGACAAAAAATAAAGTACAAGGGGTAAAAGAACTTCCCTGAAGGCTCTAGTCCTTGGTGCTAGCATCCTCCAAGCTTCCGTATAGTATGAGGTACTCAGACTTCCCCATCAGGTCAACAATATTAGGCAGGGGTGAGGACACCCCGTACTTAAACTTGACATTACATAAACCTGCAATCCAAAGGAAAACAAAAACTACGTGATACTATAAATAAAATAAGACAAGTACAAACTCGGGTTGCCTCCCGAGAAGCGCCTTAGTTAACGTCGTGGCACGACGACACTTTTAGCTCACTTCCAGCATTTATGTCTCCTCTTCTTACGACGAACCTTTGCTTTCTTCCTTTCTTTGAGAGAACTCATCTTCAACTTCACATGTGATGTGCCATTGCTATCTTGTTCCACACCCTGCTCACACACGTCATTTGTTTTACTTCCATGTTCTTGTTTGACACATTCGATCATAGAGCACTCTTCAACCTTAGTTATGTGCTACTTCTCATTATAAACCTTGAAAGTAACCTTTTCTCCATGCGCTCTAACAGTCATCTCTCCCAGCTCCATGTCAATCAGCGCCTTTTAGGTGACTAAGAATGGTCTCCCCAAAATGATTAGAGCTTCTCGGTCCTCTTCATAATCTAGGACTACAAAATCATCATAGAATGTAAACTTACCAACTTTAAGCAACACATCCTCAAACTTACCATCAGGGTGAGTGAGTGATCCATCCGCCATCTTAAGAGTAATCGAAGAGGGCTTGATTGCTCCTAGCCCTAACCTTTTGCAAATAGATAGAGGCATGAGATTTATGCTCGCATCCAGATCACACAATGCACCGGTGATATTATGCCCTCCAATGGTGCAAGGAATAGTAAACCTCCCAGGATCTTGAAGTTTTGGAGGTGGCTTGCTCAAGATTGTGCTGCACTCCTCCACTAACTCAACTGTATCTATCTCTTGAGGCTTTTTCTTCTTGACTAAAATCTCTTTTAAGAACTTCACAAAGGATGGCATCAATTCAAACACATCAGTCAAAGGAATGTTAACTTGAAGTTCTTTCAACATACTCACAAATTTTTGATACTGGGCCAGATCCTTCAATGGTATAAGTCTCTGCGGGAATGGTGGAGGCGGCAGAGGTGCCTCATTTCTCTCTTCTTTCTTCTTTACCTTCTCCACTTTTTCAGCTTTTTCTATTTCAGCTCTCTCCTCAGACTTGGTCATCAGCTCTCCACCTTCAATTAAAGTGACTGCACGACATTGCTCAGGCCCCTTTTTAACAGTACTTATTTCTCCCACGAACTGCCCCAACTGGTGCTCCAGGTTCTTTTGAGCATTGGCAAGATCTTGTATGGCATGTGCATGGGCTGCAGTGTCAGCTATCATTCTCTGCTAGCCCGCCATTATCTGCTTTAGCATATCTTCAACTGAATTGCTAACCTGCTGTGGTGGAGCTGGAAGTGGGTGGTAATTATTTGGGGCTCTCGTATTGCCTTGATAATAAGCATTACCAAATTGATTTTGACCCTGCAGCCTGTTTTTATTATCCACGTAATAAACTGAATCTGGATTAGATGAGCAAACCTCTGTATCATGATCTTGACCACAAACCTCACAAAAACTCTGGAGTTGTTGCACTGGAGCCACTTGTTGCTGAGTCTTTGGCAGAGCTAGCTTGCTAATTTGATTGGAAATAGCATCCATCTTCGCCCTCAGCTCTGAAACTGCATCTAATTGAAGTACCCCAGCAGATTTCTGTGTAGTAGCTCTACCATCTCCCTGCCAGTCAGGATTGCTCTGCAAAAACTTGCCTAGTAATTCATAAATTTGGTCAAAGTTTAAGGCCAGTACTTGGCCTCCAGCAGCAGCATCTACCACGATCTTAGTATGCCAGTACCTCATTTGATTGGTTATGGTGTGGACAATCTCTCAGTAAAGCTTTAAAAACCGCTCCCAGGCTGAATACAAAGACTCTCCTTCTATCTGTCTGAAGGACATAATTTCACTCCTCAGCCGGGTTGTCTTGGCAGATGGATAAAACTTAGCTAAGAACTTCTTAGCCAAATAATCCCAAGTAGTGATAGACCCAGACTTTTCAGCCTTTAACCACCTCTTTGCTGCCCCAATCAGTGAAAACGGGAACAATGTCAAGCGAACATAATCAATAGGAACTCCCGTTAGTGTGTAAGTATCACTGATCTCCAAGAAATTCTGAATGTGTTGCTGCGGATCTTCATGAAGTAATCCACTATATTGCCCAGTCACATGCAGCAACTGAATCATGCCGGACTTAATCTCAAAGTGCTCCGTGATAGCGGGCTTAACTATGCTAGACGCTACCCCCTCCAGGCTGGGGAGAGCAACATCTCGCACAGCTAAGGTGCGTTCTTCTGCCATTCCTGTAGGTAAAGATCAAGCAGGACCTAATACCAGAAACAGCACAAAACTCAAAACAAAAATTAAACCTGGATAGATAATAAGTAATCGTCTAAAAAGAAAACAGTCAATTTTTTAGTCCCCGGCAACGGCGTCAAAAACTTGTTGCTACCAACGCACACGTAAGTATACGTGGTCGACAAGTAATAAAGTGATAAGTAGAGTATCGTTCCCACGAGGACTATTCAGACTGGACTCCTAACAAATAATTTCTAACTAACTATTTAGGGATCTTTTTCCAATAGTGATGATTTAGTTAACTAAAGAACAGTAATTAAGAGGGTAAAAGTGAATTCAAACAATGGAGCAAAAATTGGTCGTTAACAGTAATAAGGAGACGGTCCAGGATCAGAGTTACGAACAATCCAGTTGAGTTTTCCAATTGATTCCACTTCTTAAATCCCGGATTACTAACTAACATATTAAATGTACCCGTGAAAACCTTTCGATTCTTCACGGTCTATGCAGGCTACTCCAATCCCTATATGTCTATGGGTTGAATCACATGCACGCATTAACGAATTCTGTAAATAGTTAAGCTAGGCGAGCAAGTATATGTCTATCCTACTCACAAATTGGTTCCCCGATGCCCGGGTTCACAATCTAGCCCTACTCTTTCTTATTGCGTTCATAAATTCCCTCTGTCGAGTTCAATCTAAAAACCATAGATAATGCGTAATAATGGGGTCCTGACAATTACACAAGTGAAATCAAGAAAGAATAAGTAACCCGTTATGGGATTCAATTAATGGAAATCAATCTTCAAACATCAACTTTCATAAAATACTCTAATCCTAGAACGAAATATTTAGCTACGCATACTCATAATAACAACACAAGGATTTGATGAAATAATGAATTAATGATGTAATAGATTAATGGAAGGAAGAAAAATCCTTGTTCAAGATGTTATGAGCTCTCCAATTGCTCCAAAGTCTGAACTCCTCTCAAAAACTAAGTAAAAGAGTATTTATAGGGTTTACAAAGGCCTAGTAATAAGTTACACCTAAGCCTAGACGAAATAGAAAGTCCAAAAACGCTCCAGGGGCGCTGTAGCTGGCGCCCCGCGCCCCCGAACGCGCCACTCCAGGCAGAACCCGTCGAAACTTGGGCGCCCGCGCCACTCAAAGCACCAGAAGGCTTCGCGCTTTTGGGGCGCCCCACGCCACTCAAAGCGCCAGGCCAAATTCCTGCCTCCTTCGTCTGCAGCTCGCATCGCGTTGTGCCTTCGTATGTTCGATCCAATCCTTAATCAAAATCCAATCTTTTCTTGCTCGATCATGCTCTTTAAAGCTTCAATTGCACTTCATAACAACCTACAATCATACGACACAAAATCAGTGCAAAATCACATCCATTAACTAGAAAACGGGCGAATAAAGTACTCAAACGTGAGGAAATATTAAGGAGTTATAGGCATAACATGCCAAACATCAACAACCCTTCAAATTATTAATATATTTATCATTGTATAACAAACCATGTACAACTATATATAATAAATTTTCATATACAATAATGGAGTAATTCATTTCATTATTATCCATAAAAATATTAGTATAAAATAAGTAAGATCAAGAATAAAAATATTTTTACCTATTCTACCAATAGTAAAAGCAATATCATATCAACTTTAACCCACAATTCAAAACTAATCCTAACTTTGTTTTGTTTTTTTTTTTTTTTTTTTGCTACACTAAGGTTGATCGAGAATACTAGTTCAACCAAAATTTTTCATGTCCAACCCAACTACTAACCAAAAGGCATCAAGATTGTTTCATTTTTCAAATTCCATTACTAATATCACTAAACCCCACAAAGAAAATAACCTTAAAATTGTCATAGTTAATGATTTTCAATTTTTGAATTCTAGTTCTAAGCTTAACACTTGTTTTTTGTTCACTAGACTAGAGCATGTACAAATCTTGATTGGTTTTGTAATGGTGAGCCACTATTATGTCTTTGTTGCTACAACTTTAGTAAATTTTTATGCGAAATTTTATTTTGGCATAGTGCTCACCACTTGTTTGATGAAATGACTCAAACAATCTAACTACCAAACTAAAATACAAAGTGACTAATTCTTTCTCAAAGCACTACAACAACATTTGTCAAAGTCCAACAACAACACTAACATCATTCAACAGGAGCAATAAGACTACACACCATATAAAAAGAAAAAATGAAAACCATATAAAAAGAAAAAAAAATTATCTGCCAGAGCTGCTGCTGGAAATGGCGGCGCCGGTGAAGGTAAGCAGGCAGGCGGTCGATCTGCAAAAAAAAAAAAAAAAAAAAAAAAAAAAAAAATTGGGGGGTTAGGGTTTACAATTTGAAGGGGAAAAAATGAAAACTTGGAAGTTAGGGTTTACAATTGGAAAACTTACCAAGTTAGATGGAGGATGGATTGGAAAATTGGGAATGGGGGTGCGTGGGCGGATTTGTGGAGAAATTGGGGGTGGGCGAATTTGTGGAGAAATTGGGGGTGGGTGGATTTGAGAGAAGGAGAGAGTGAAAGAAAAGAAAGAAAGAGAGAAAGAAAGGGCTCTGACCGTTTTTTGTATCTAGCCATCCGACCGCAACGGTCGGACGTCTTAAAAAAATTAATATTTAATTGGCGTCCGACCACTGCGGTCAGATGTTTTAAAAAAATATTTAATATAAATTAAACGGATTGACCGACATGGAGGACTCTGACCGACTTTCGGTTAGAATATGTTGGTCTGAAAACACAATATTTTTAGTAGTGTCAAGTGTTGCCTACGAGACAGCACTTACGAGAAAGGGAGGGCGGGATGCGGGCGTCATTATAAGATTTAGTAAGGGTATTTCTATCTGAAATTTATTCATTAAAGTTACCGAAGGACATTCTTGCAAACCAACTTCAAACGAGGTCAATAAGGCAAACAACTGCTTATGGTGCAATAGTTTTGTAAATTACCCAATTTCAAAATAGAAATTTTTAAAAATAGCTAGTCCACTACCCAAAATTACAACCAGCAAGTCAATTTTTTTTCGTACATGCATAGCACACTCATTAAATTACAAATTTAGGCACTCCTTCAAAATAAAAAATCCTACACCAATACGCCCGCTCCCCTGGCACTGAGCCATCGACAGACACAACTCCCCCATCGGCAGCGTTGTTATTTATTTTATTTTATTTTTTTGTATTTCACTGAAGTTATGTTGTTGATTTTGTCTATATCATTGCTTTGGAAAAGTTTATGCACGCAAATCGCCCCTCAAAATATAAATTATACATGAATATACTTAGATAAATGTGTATGCAAGGAGATAAATACAAAAATATAAACAAAAAACTGTAAAATTATATAAACATCCATAATACTGGAGAAATCTAAAAATTTATACAGATTTATTTATTTGCACATACACACTCATAAAGATTTATACAATTTTATACACGTTGTATAAACTTGGATAAACTTGCTATTTCGTGTAAATGGTGATATTTCGAGTAAGATTCACAAATAGGGACCGATTTTGATAATTTTTTGTGTTTCTTGTCTTTTAGTGTAATAATCCCGTAAAAATTTCACGTAGGGGCCTGTTTGGCACGCGCTAATTGATCCGTAGCCATCAAAATAAATTCGCTGAGAAATAGCCAGCTCCAGAGAAGTCCCAGTATTTTTATACTAGGACTTTGAACATGTTAGTTCAAAGTCCAGTATAAAATACTGGAATCACTTAAACACCAATCCCAGTATAACTTTGAACATGTTAGTTCAAAATCCCAGTATTTTTTATACTGGGACTTTATATATATAAAGCACGGGGGGACTATCCCATTATAAAATAATGGGACTTTGAACATGTGTAGTTCAAAGTCCCAATATAAAAAATCTGGGACTAGTCCGAGCTGTTTGCCAATGCTAATGGGGTATATGTACGTGCGGTGGCTATTCTTCAATGAATTTTGAAATGGTAGATAATTCTCATTTAACGCGTCCAAAAATGACTACGCGTCAAAATTTCCCATAATCTCATTGCAAAATATGTCTTTGACATATTTACAGAAATAGAACTCTTCAGTGCTACTCTATACTTCTAGCCCCATAAAAAAAATTAAATTTTTAGTCTCCATTGCTAGAACTTGAAGTACTCTCCTGCCGGATCAACAGGATTGTAGTTTTAAAAAATAATTCGACGAATCTCCATAAGAGGTTAAAATTGAAAACTTTTTCTATCGAGCTAAAAACTTAACCTTGGAACGCGCCAAAGCTATTGGGTTAAATTCTTGCATATTTTGTAGGTATAATTTAATTTTGTCACAATTTTAGGAATTTTTTCCAAAATAGCTCATATGTTCAATTGTTGTTGAGCTCGTAGTGAGCAATTTATCATAAATTTTTCTATGACAAAATACATAGATAATCTCTTTAAGTTGTACCCAATTCTCAATTAGACACCTCAATTATCCAAGTGATCAGATAGACACATCTCGTTGGGCAAGATGTATCTCGTTGACACTAGTGTCTGACATGCCTCATGCGTGAGTAACAATTGCTATTGCTGATAACGTGGAAAACCAACAAATCACGTGTTGACATGTATAAAATATTTTTTAAGTAAGTCTACACATAAAATTTTTTTCTAAAAAAAAAAAAAGAACAACAAAAACTATAATAAAATAACTCTAATTTCATAACCCCCACCCCCAAAATTTTATCTTCCTCGTCACCTCCCCCACCCCAACCCCCACCCCCGCTTCCCTTCTTCTCCGCAATCTGCCACATTTTCCCATTGATTTATCATTAGCTATGTTAATTGTTAATAACATAAGGGTTTAGTCTACCCACTTTTAATTCTTCTAATATCTTTAATTTATCAAGTAGAGATTTCATTCTCAAGTAACGATTTCACCATTGAAGAATCCTTGGGAAATGATAAGTTTCCACCTGAATATGTAGCATATTCATTGATGTCAATAGCATAGACGGTTTATTTAGCGACGTTGCTGGATAATATCCAACGAAACAATGGCGACGTTGACTGATGTTTTTTTTCGACAAAAAAATGAAGTTCAATTATTTGAAGAATTGCAGTGAGAAAGTGAAGGGAGTGATAGCGAAGATTTGATACTCTACTGTGTTGACATTGAGTTTATGGGAGGAAGTTTAAGGTATAACTAGAGTGTGGCAATGGTGGAGATGTGGAGAAGGCGGTGGTTCCCAATGAAGATGCAGTGCAGAAATGGTAACGATTGTTAGTCAAAAGATTGGAAGTGGGGCCCACTTGAAAATTTTAATTAAATTCAATTTATTTAAAACAAAAGATAAAATTTAAGGCCCTCACGCACTTCAATTAAAGTAACTCTCACTCGAATTGTCATGTCAGCGTCAGGTGCCCACGAGACACATCTTGGCCAACGAAAGATGTCTATCTGATCACTTAGATAATTAGGACTCTAAGTGGGAATTAGGTATAATTTAGAGGGACTATCTATGACTTTTCCAATCAACAAAAGTTTAATAGTTCAAAAAATTCACCTGATTAACTGAATTTCAATTGTTTGCAAAACTTGTAGAACTGATAATACTTAGGAGCACAATTTAAAACTTACAAACAAGTGATGCAGAGCTAGAAAAACTTATGATCAATTGAACTTTTTTCAATTTGGAAAAACTTGTGATGAGTCATTCCACCGGCCAAATCTTGAAAGCTTGGGCTACTTTTTGCATGTGTCACTTGGATAGGGTTAAAAGATAAACAATGCTCATGTTATGCAAATTTCCTAACGGGGCAGCCCATGAGACAATAGTGGCCCAATGGCTTATTTTTGCATAAAAGTACACTTTTGAGAAGTTATTATAAAATATAAATATATTTTAGCAAAATTACCCAATATAGACTGAAGGAGAAGTTAATTAAATAACATAGCAAAAAATAGCCTAATATAGCAAAATCCTACATTCTTCCTCCAATTTTCCCCAATTTCACTTCTCCTCCACCCTCCCCCAATTTCTCACCTCCTCCACTCCTACCCTTCCCTTCATCTCTCTCCACGCTACCACTGCAAAAACATTGTGTTGGTTGAGAGATATGTGTTTGGGGTTGCTAAATGCGGGGTCGGGTGCTTGATTTTTGCTGAAAGCAAATTTGTGTTATATGGCAGCTACTCCATACTTTCAATTTTGTCAAGCTTTTTCGTTACAAGTCTTGTTTTAAATTCTTTTCAATTGCATTTTCAATTTTAGTTCCTTGTTTCTACTATTTCTTTAAATATAGCCTTTGGCTGCTTTTCTGTTCCACTATTTATTTATTTTTTAGTACTTTTTCTTTATTTGATTCATTGCGGAAAAGAAAGACAGAAACGTGAATAAACGGAAGCGAAATGTGAGAAGATACGTTACTGATGAAGAAGATGACGACAATGAGCAACAAACTCGTGTTTCATGATTATGATCTGCGAAAATAGCCGCTTTGAGCTTTGAACTTGAATCGCTAGTCACTTTTATGAAGTAAACTTGACCGTCAACAATGTGTCTGTAATGTATCTTGATTGTATCTATAGTGTATCTACTATATCAAAGTTGTTATTTTTGTGTATCATGTTGTTTCTTGACGGTATCTAATAGTGTATTAATTAGTTTACTACTCATTCCATTCCACTTTATGCGATACAGTTCGAATTTCGAGAGTCAAAATGCTTTACTATGACCATGAATTCAGACATGTAGTCTTTAAGTTTTTTAAGAAATAATTTACGTATTTAGAAACTACATAAAAAGTACTACAAGTCACAATATGTAATTAACAATTCAAAATATGTAAAAGGCATATGAAGAAATCGTAGCCAAAGATTTTGTTGTTTGACTCTCAAAAAGTGAAATATGTTATATAAAATGTGACAGAGGGAGTACTTCTTGTTATTTTTCTTTTTATTACTGTAATGTATCTACATTATATCTCTATATATAGTATTTCATTTTATTTATTTTTTATCATTCTTCATATTTTATTTATGGTATTTTTTTATATAGTTTATTTTATTGTATCTCACTGTGTCTTCACTGTTTTTGCCCCATATCTAACAGTTTCTGGACTGTTTCTGCATTTCTGCACTATTTCTGCAATATATCTAACTTTTCTGCACTACTTTTGCACTGTATCTAACTGCTTCAACCCCTTTTTAGCATTTCTGCACTATTTCTACGTTCCTGCACTATTTCTACACTGTATCTAACTATATCTTTACAGTTTTTAACTATTTCAGCACTATTTTAGACTATATCTGCACTGTTTCAGATTATATCTGCATTGTTTCTAACTGTTTTTGCAAATCAGAGTGGTGCCGAAGTCAGCACGGCGGCTATAAGGTGGAGGGATGTGAGGTGGAGGCTATGTTTTTTCCCTTTTCTAGTTGTTTGTTGCAACTTGTATATAAAAAATTACTACTATGTTTTTTTAATATCAATAATATTGTTATTTTCTTTGTAATTAAGGCTTCAAAACTGTATATAAGTGTAAATCACCCTTTATTTTTCACTTCGCTATTTAAGTACCAGCCATTTTTTATATTTCCTACTATATCACATATCTTCGTTCTCGGGATTTGAAATTAAGGCGAATATCAGTCCTTTGGACTAAAATTTGCTTCATTTCCGATCAAAAGTTTAGACTTCAGACCAACTATAATTTTATGGAATGAAGTGAGGCCATCTTTGACAAATAAGATCACACATAAACTTCAGTCTGGAAGATAGATTTGGGTCTCAATTTGAGAAAATTTTGTATATGGCCACAAACTAGAGGCCCTAAACATTCAAATAGCCATAATAAAATCTTAACAAGGCACAACCACAAAAATTTAGCCAAATTAATTGCAAAACCGTTTCAAATCAGATTGAGTTCCTTAAAACGTGGAAAAATCACTCTCCATATTCTTAGCAACAGAAGAGCGTAACTGAAGGACTTTAACACATCTACTTAAACCCTTTGTTCAACACTACTATATATCATCCCTTCTGCATCAACATTATTCACGAAACTCCAAAAAACAACAAGAAGGTATAAACCTGAGTGTATGCATATCATTGTTATATTTTAATTTGTCTTCGTTTCTACATATTTTTTCATAATTACTTAAATGCACTGTCTTTTGCAGGTATAAATTTGATATGGAAAACATAAAAGTGTTGATTCAGTGCGATGGTGAATGGGTTGATGAGTATACATTCATAAATTTCAAGGCTGATGGATTGTTAATACGTCGGGATAGTTCTTACCTTGAATTTGTTAGAGAAATTGTTGAACAACTGGAGGTGGATCCATCCAACTATACATTGGATATCAAATACCTGTTGAAAGATGGATACCAACCAATATCAATAAAAAACGATAGAGGTGTTAGGCTGTATGTAGAGCTGAAAAAATCCAACGAAGACATCCGCCAATATCCATTGTGTATCACGAAAAATCTGAAAGATGTTGTTAACCTGAATAAGAACGATGCAGAGTTAGAGGTGAATGATTTTGGACGTCAAGTCAATATTCAGGACATTGACATTCCAGAGGTGGTTGATATGATAACCATGGGCCGTGGAGATGAATATGAAGGTACACCAATAGATGAGATTGGTGTTATTGGCGACCCGTTACATGGTATTATTTCAGAAGACCAGGTTTACAATGACAAAGAAACACTTCAAAGTGTAATGAAGAACCATGCTTTAAGAAAAAGGTTTGAATTTCGTGTCAACCGTTCATCTGCTACGAGGTTTGTAACATTAAGTTCATTGCAAGAATGTAGTTGAACATTCTATGCTATTTAATTTGTTGTTAGGAGATGTATATTTGTTTTAATATAATTTTTATTATAGGTATTCATTGGTGTGCGTGAATAGCGAATGCTCGTGGAACATGCGAGCTTCTAGCCTGAATGGTTCTGGTGTGTTTGTAATTAGAAAATTCAACGATGAGCACACTTGCCCCCTGGAAGAGAGACTGATTTCGCAACGCCACGCAACAGCAGATGTCATTGGTAGTTTAATAAAGGAAAGGTTTGTGAACCCGAAGACTAATTACACGCCAAATGACATAATTAGAGACATCCAAAAAGAGTACAGTGTTCAATTGAACTACATGAAAGCGTGGAGGTCGAAAGAGAAGGCTATTAACTTGTTAAGGGGTGATCCGATACAAGCGTATGGTAAGATACCTAGTTATCTATATATGCTGAATAAGACGAACCCGGGATCCTATACGAAACTTCACACATCAGATGATGGGTCGTTCATGTATGTTTTTGTTGCAATGGCTGCATTTATAAACGGATGGCAGTATTGTAGGCCAGTTGTTGTAGTGGATGGCAGTCATCTAAAATCCGCGTACATGGGGACAATGCTCATAGCATGCACACTGGATGCTGCGGGTGAGCTTATATATATATATATATATTCTGAATTTTTCTTGTGAATTAAAAGAAGATTCAACAATGCATATTTTCTTTATAATATGAATATATCGATGATATATTATGCATACACGTTTTATTGGAATACCTTGTTCATTGTTTTTTTTTTTTTGTTTTTTGCATTCAAAATAACGTTATTTGACAATTATAATCTTTTTAATTATGCATATAAAGGTGATACACTCTGCATACGCGTTTATATCACACTCTGAATATATTTATAGTTATGTATATTCATGTACTTTTGACAAGGAAATATCTTTTATATCATATATGTTGTATCTAATGGAATCTGTAAATTATAGGTCATATATTGCCGCTAGCATATGCAATAGTTGACTCGGAGAATGATGATTCCTGGCGCTGGTTTTTCCAATGCTTCAGGGAAGCATACGGATTGAGGGATGAGATGTGTGTTGTATCGGACAGACATGAAAGCATACATAGTGCAGTTATATGTGTTTACCCCGAAATACCTCACTGTGTATGCATCTTTCATTTGTGGAATAATATAAAAGTGAGGTTCAAGAAGAGCCAAAAACAGTTGAAGAAAGTATTTTTTGCAATGGCAATGGCTTATACCGTTAAGGAGTTTGACAGGCGAATGAAGAATTTAGAAAAGATTGATTGTAGGGTGAAGTATTATTTGGATGACATTGGGTATCACAGGTGGTCCATTGCTCACGCAGTTGCAAGAAGAAGCTTTTTTATGACCTCAAATATAGCTGAGTCTGTAAATGCCGCGAATAAACAAGCAAGAGGGCTGCCTATCCTGGCGCTAATGCTGTATATGACAGATATGTTCCAGGTTTGGAATGCTAGAAGTAGAAAATCTGCACTGGGAACATTTACGCCCCTGGGTGACAAGTTTCAGGATATCTTGAATGACAACATTGTTGCTTCCCAAAAAATGACAATAAGAATTAATATATTACTGTTATATTGCAAGTATTTAAATATTAATTTTTCTCCCTTGATTATGGTTTCTAATGTTTGATATTATGAATCGTTCAATGTAATTTTACAATCAACAGGTCACTCCTTCTACGGAGTTCTTGTATGCAGTACAACATGGGGAAAAAAACATAATGTGTGTCTCCATAGCAAAACTTGCACATGCCTAAGTTTTCAACTTGATGAACTACCATGTCCACACGCAGTAGCAGCCTTGAATTCAATCAATATAAAAGCGGCTGAGTTTTCTTCGGAATACTACTCACAAAAATTTCTTGTGAAGACTGATGTTTGGCATTTTATGCCTATATTTCCTTAATATTTCCTCACGTTTTAATACTTTATTCACTCGTTTTATGGTTTATGAATGTGGTTTTACACTGATTTTATGTCGTGCGTGTGTAGGTTGTTACGCAGTGTAATTGGAGCTTTTAAGAGCATGATTGAGCAAGAAAAGATTGGATTTTGATTGAGGATTGGATCGAGCACACGAAGGCACAACACGAAACGAGAAAAGGAGAAACGAAACAGAAAAATAGCCTGGCGCTGCAGGAGGAGTGCCACGCCGCCCACAGCGCCCAGCCTCTTGTGCGTTTTTCCATGCGGCGCGGGCTTGTAGCGGACCAATTTCGACGTCTTCTGTCCATCCTCACGCGATCGTGGGCGCGGGGCGCCCGTTATAGCGCCCCTTGTGCGCGTTTTTACGTCCTATTTCGTCTAGGATTGGGTCTAACTTATTACTAGGTGTTTGTAAACTCTATAAATACTCTTTTACTTAGTTTTTCATGGGGGTTCAGACTTTGGAGTAAATTTGAGAGCTCATAACATCAAGACAAGGGTTTTTCTTCCTACCATTAATTTATTACATCATTATTTCATTATTTCATCAATTCCTTGTGTTGTTATTATGAGTATGCGTGGCTAAATCTATCGTTCTAGGGTTAGAGTATTACATGAAAGTTGATGTTTGAAGATTGATTCCCATTAATTGAATCCCATTACGGGTTACTTATTCTTTCTTGATTTCACTTGTGTAATTGTCAGGGCCCGATTGTTACGCATTATCTATGGTTTTTAGATTGAACTCGAAAGAGGGAATTTAATTACGTAATAAGAAAGAATAGGACTAGTTTGTGAACCCGGGCATCGGGGAACCAATTTGTGAGTAGGATAGACATATACTTGCTTGCCTAGTTTAACTCATTGCAGAATTCGTTAATGCGTGCACGTGATTCAACCCATAGACATATAGGGATTGGAGTAGCCTGCATAGACCGTGAAGAATCGAAAGGTTTTCACGGGTACATTTAATCTGTTAGTTAGTAACCCAGGATTTAAGAAGTGGAATCAATTGAAAAACTCAACTGGATTGTTCGTAACTCTGACCCTGGACCGTTTCCTTATTACTGATAACAACCAAGTCTTGCTCCATTGTTTGAATTCACTTCTACCATTTAATTACTGTTCTTTAGTTAACAAAACTCTCATTGGAAAAAGATCCCTGAATAGTTTAAATAAATTGTTTGCTAGAACTCAGTCTGCATAGTCCTCGTGGGAACGATACTCATCTTATCACTTTATTACTTGTCGACCACGTATACTTGCGTGTGCGTTGGGAGCAACAAGTTTTTGGCGCCGTTGCCGGGGACTAATTATTGACTGATTTCTTTTTGAACAGTTTATTACTTACTATTCAGGTTTAATTTTTGTTTTGAGTTTTGTGTTGTTTCAGGTATTAGGTCCTGCTCGATCTTTACCTACAGGAATGGCAGAAGACCAAGCTTTAGCTGTGCGAGATGTTGCTCTCCCCAGCCTGGAGGGAGTAGCATCGAGCATAGTTAAGCCCGCTATCACCGGGGGATTTGAGATTAAGTCCAGCATGATTCAGTTGCTGCATGTGACTGGACAATATGGTGGATTACTTCATGAGGATCCGCAGCAACTCATGAGGATCCGCAGCAAGAACTTCCTGGAGATCAGTGATACTTATACACCAGCGGGTGTTCCTACTGATTATGTTCGCTTGACGTTGTTCCCGTTTTCACTGATTTGGGCAGCAAAGAAGTGGTTAAAGGCTGAAAAGTCTGGGTCTATCACTACTTGGGAGGATTTGGCTAAGAAGTTCTTGGCTAAATTTTATCCGTCTGCCAAGACAGCCCGGCTGAGGAGCGAAATTATGTCCTTCAGACAGTTAGAAGGAGAATCCTTGTATTCAGCCTGGGAGCGATTCAAAGCTCTATTGAGAGATTGTCCACACCACAACCAATCCAATGAGGTTGTTGCACACACTTTTGTTGAGGGGTTGAACCAACACACTAAGATCGTGGTTGATGCTGCTGCTGGGGGCCAAGTACTGGCCCTAAATTTTGATCAAATTTATGATTTGCTAGATAAGTTTTCGCAGAGCAATCCTGATTGGCAGGGAGATGGTAGAGCTATTACGCAGAAACCTGCAGGGGTACTTCAGTTAGATGCAGTTTCAGAGCTAAGGGCGAGGATGGATGCTATTTCCAATCAAATTAGCAAGTTAGCTCTGCAAAAGGCTCAGCAACCAGTGGCTCCAGTGCAACAACTCCAGAGCTTTTGTGAGGTTTGTGGTCAAGACCATGCTACAGAGGTTTGCTCTTCTAATCCAGAGTCAGTTTATTATGTAGGTAATCAAAACAGGCTGCAGGGTCAAAATCAGTTTGGTAATGGGTATTATCAAAGCAATACGAGAGCCCCGAATAATTACCACCCACTTCCAGCTCCACCACAGCAGGTTAGCAGTTCAGTTGAAGATATGCTAAAGCAAATAATGGCAGGCCAGCAGAGAATGATAGCTGACACTGCAGCCCATGCACAAGCCATACATGATCTTGCCAATGCTCAAAAGAACCTGGAGCACCAGTTGGGACAGTTGGTGGGAGAAAGAAGCACTGTTAAAAAAGAGCCTGAACAATGTCTTGCAGTGACCTTAATTGAAGGTGGAGAGCTGATGACCAAGTCTGAAGAGAGAGCTGAAATAGAAAAAGTTGAAAAAGTGGAGAAGGTAAAGAAGAAAGAAGAGAGAAAGGAGGCACCTCTGCCACCTCCACCATTCCCACAGAGACTTATACCATCGAAGGATCTGGCCAAGTACCAAAAATTTGTGAGTATGTTGAAAGAACTTCAAGTTAATATTCCTTTGACTGATGTGTTTGAATTGATGCCATCCTTTCTGAAGTTCTTAAAAGAGATTTTAATCAAGAAGAAAAAGCCTCAAGAGATAGATACAGTTGAGTTAGTTGAGGAGTGTAGCACAATCTTGAGCAAGCTACCTCCAAAACTTCAAGATCCTGGGAGGTTTACTATTCCTTGTACCATTGGAGGGCATAATATCACTGGTGCCTTGTGTGATTTGGGTGCGAGCATAAATCTCATGCCTCTGTCTGTTTGCAAAAGGTTAGGGCTAGGAGCAATCAAGCCCTCTTCAGTTACTCTTAAGATGGCAGATGGATCTCTCACTCACCCTGATGGTAAGTTGGAGGATGTGTTGCTAAAAGTTGGTAAGTTTACATTCTCTGCTGATTTTGTAGTCCTAGATTATGAAGAGGACCGAGAAGCTCCAATCATTTTGGGGAGACCATTCTTAGTCACCTCGAAGGCAATTATTGACATGGAGCTGGGTGAGATGACTGTTAGAGCGCATGGAGAAAAGTTTACTTTCAAAGTTTATAATGAGAAGGAGCACATAGCTAAGGTGGAAGAGTGCTCTATGATTGAATGTGTCAAACAAGAAGATGGAAGTAAACCACATGTGAAGTTGAAGATGGGTTCTCTAAAAGAAGGGAAGAAAGTAAAAGTTCGGCGTAAGAAGAGAAGACATAAAGGCTGGAAGTGAGCTAAAGTGTCGTCGTGCCACGACGTTAACTAAGGCGCTTCTCGGGAGGCAACCCGAGTTTGTACTTGTATTATTTTATTTATAGTGTCACGTAGTTGTTGTTTTTCCTTGGATTGCAGGTTCATGTAATGTCGAGGCTAAGTGTGGGGTGTCCTCACCCTTGCCTAATGTTGATGACCTGATGAGGGAAGTCTGAGTACCTCATACTATAAGGAAGCTTGGAGGATGCTAGCACCAAGGACTAGAATCTTCAGGGAAGTTTTCTTTACCTTGCGCTTGCTTATTTTTAGCACTGAGGACAGTGCTTAGTTTAAGTGTGGGGTGGGGGAAACTACCCTTTATTTATTTTTAAGGTTAGGGATGCATGTACCGTAGGATTTTTCTTTTGTCACTTGACTTTATTTTTATTTGTTTCTTGCTTTAATAGAAAACCAATGAAAAAATTCCAAAAAGATTTTCCTTTTAGTTTTATTAGTGGTACATGTCATCCATCCCGTGGTTTTTCTTATGGCCTCGGTTCTTTTCCACGGGGAGGCCTTTGAACCGGGTAGTTTTTATTTTTTAGGATTAGGATAGTTAGCTAGGTGACCCTAGACGAAAGGAAAATGGTAGAATGCTAGGTGCCATTGATTTGTTTGATACCGGTGGACTTGAACTTGATTGCATGTGCTATTTGTGGTGTCCTAGAGTTTTAATTTTGATGCATGCCTAGAGAAAAAAATGGAACGACCCCCTTGAGATGCTTGAGTCCGCTTGCTTGGCTTTATTGTTAACCTTTGTGCATTAGTGCTTAAATTTCCACAAGTTGCATTCTAGATGCTTGGTTGAGAGTTGTTGATGGAGCCTTTTTGTGTGGACCATGTGCAATGTGTGTGTGAGGCATAAATTTGTTTGCTCCATGTTTGCATATTAATGTTTAGAACTTCCCCCGTGTGTGTGCAAAGCGAAATCCTAGGTTTACTCTAGTTGGGAGATGATACAAGGCCTTCTTTTGTTAGCCTACCCTTACATATATACCTTGGAAAAATTGTTGTTGTGATTTCTTTGACCCTTTTTGTTGGCACCCACACCCCGAGCCTACCCATTTGTTCTAAATTGACTCTTTTGGCCTTTACTCCTTAAGCACTTTAGTTGATATTGTGTAGTTGATTGGAGTTGTGGTTGGATATTGGGAGGTTTTTGAGTGGAACTAATAAAGGGGAATACTTGTGAAAACTGTGAAGTAGTGAAAAGCATTGGCAAGGTTGAATGAAATTGAAAAAAGAAAAAGAAAAAAATAGCAAAGAAGAAAAAAATTGTGGAAAAAGAAATAAAAAGAGAAAAATATATCCCTTCCTTGCTAGTGTGTGCTTAATAGAAAAATGCTACTTGTGAGAAGGTGTATGTGTGATAGTTGTTGATTGGGTGGCTTGATGAGATTTGTGCTTGAAATTTGAAAGTGATGTATTAAAGTGCTTAGGGAGGTAGTCACTATTACCATATGTATCCTACCCGCCCCTTAGCCTACATTACGACCTTTCTAAAGTCCTAGTTAATCCCGATTGGAGTGAGCTTACATTAGTGGAGTCCTACACTACGGGCAAGCCTATGGTACATTGTGTGTGACATGTGAGACTTTCATGAGAGTGAGTGAATTCTTTCTATGCTATTGTCCCCATTCTATTCTTGATATTTATTGTTGTGTGTGATATTTGGGGGACACTCTTTTGCTTCATATTGGTGAGGGCACATGGGTTGCATGAAATAGGTGAAGTTGATGGTTCTTGGTTGAGTAGATAGGTGTGATTTCTTGGGAGCATGGTTGCATTAAGTCGAGTTTGTGCATTTGAGCTATTTTGGGGTGGTTGATCTCATATTTTTGGTTTTGGTAAATTGTTGGCATGTTTGTGGATCCATGGTAGTCATGTACGCATTGGTTCAATGGTCGGTATCAACCATAGTCATAGGCAGACCTATTTTACCTAGGTTGGGAAATTAGTTGTGACTTGCTCGAGGGCGAGCAAGGGTTCAAGTGTGGGGTGGTGATGTTTGGCATTTTATGCCTATATTTCCTTAATATTTCCTCACATTTTAATACTTTATTCGCTCGTTTTATCGTTTATGAATGTGGTTTTACACTGATTTTATGTCGTGCGTGTGTAGGTTGTTACGCAGTGTAATTGGAGCTTTTAAGAGCATGATTGAGCAAGAAAAGATTGGATTTTGATTGAGGATTGGATCGAGCACACGAAGGCACAACACGAAACGAGAAAAGGAGAAACGAAACAGAAAAATAGCCTGGCGCTGCAGGAGGCGTGCCGCGCCGCCCACAGCGCCCAGCCTCTTGCGCGTTTTTCCATGCGGCGCGGGCTTGTAGCGGACCAATTTCGACGTCTTCTGTCCATCCTCACGCGATCGTGGGCGCGGGGCACCCGTTATAGCGCCCCTTGTGCGCGTTTTTACGTCCTATTTCGTCTAGGATTGGGTCTAACTTATTACTAGGTGTTTGTAAACTCTATAAATACTCTTTTACTTAGTTTTTCATGGGGGTTCAGACTTTGGAGTAAATTTGAGAGCTCATAACATCAAGACAAGGGTTTTTCTTCCTACCATTAATTTATTACATCATTATTTCATTATTTCATCAATTCCTTGTGTTGTTATTATGAGTATGCGTGGCTAAATCTATCGTTCTAGGGTTAGAGTATTACATGAAAGTTGATGTTTGAAGATTGATTCCCATTAATTGAATCCCATTACGGGTTACTTATTCTTTCTTGATTTCACTTGTGTAATTGTCAGGGCCCGATTGTTACGCATTATCTATGGTTTTTAGATTGAACTCGAAAGAGGGAATTTAATTACGTAATAAGAAAGAATAGGACTAGTTTGTGAACCCGGGCATCGGGGAACCAATTTGTGAGTAGGATAGACATATACTTGCTTGCCTAGTTTAACTCATTGCAGAATTCGTTAATGCGTGCACGTGATTCAACCCATAGACATATAGGGATTGGAGTAGCCTGCATAGACCGTGAAGAATCGAAAGGTTTTCACGGGTACATTTAATCTGTTAGTTAGTAACCCAGGATTTAAGAAGTGGAATCAATTGAAAAACTCAACTGGATTGTTCGTAACTCTGACCCTGGACCGTTTCCTTATTACTGATAACAACCAAGTCTTGCTCCATTGTTTGAATTCACTTCTACCATTTAATTACTGTTCTTTAGTTAACAAAACTCTCATTGGAAAAAGATCCCTGAATAGTTTAAATAAATTGTTTGCTAGAACTCAGTCTGCATAGTCCTCGTGGGAACGATACTCATCTTATCACTTTATTACTTGTCGACCACGTATACTTGCGTGTGCGTTGGGAGCAACAAAGACTTATGACGTACCTGTTTATCCAATCCAAGATGAAAGTTTTTGGGATATTCCAGAGGAAATCTTAAGAGAGATTGTGCTTCCTCCCGTGGTTAGGAAACAAGCTGGAAGACCCCCCACTAAAAGGATCAAGTCATCATGGGAGATACATTGCAAGAGGTCAAGAATTACTTGTGCACAATGTGGGCATCAAGGACATAACAGGAAGACGTGCAGGAACGCACCCATTAGAAGTTGATGGATCTTCTTCCTGGTTTTCTAGAGAGATTTTAAGTTGTTCTTTCCCGTTTCTGCCTGTTGTTCTTTTTAATTTTTAATGTTTAAGACTATTTCAATGCCTTTATGAGGCTTGGCTCAAATCCCTTAAGCCTGGAATAAAATTTACTTTTGGTGTTAACAAACTGTGCGTATTTCAGTGATTTATTTTATTTTAAATGTGGTTGTGCTGTCGGATATGAGTAAAAGCTGCTAATAAGTACTCATCTTCTGTATCTCTTGTAGTATATCCATGTTGAAATACTTGACAAGTGACAAAGTGAACTTTGACTGTCGGAGCTGATATTAATCAGTATTTTTTTTCTAACTTGGGATATGCATTCGTATGCGATATTGACATCCGATATACGTCAGATATCTAATTGAAGAAGTTAGAGGCTGCATACTTGGAATATAGTACTTGGAATATGCAGTATTGTTCGAGTCTTTTATTTGCCAAATAAGCATCAGATATCTAGAAGCATTCTGTTTTAAATTAGACTAGTAACACTTGGAAGTTTTACTAATATTTAGCAGACATATTCACTGTCATCACAAGGTTGAGAATCGAAAAAGAGAAAAAATCCTAAAATTCTATATAGATACTAAACATAAGCCTATAAGAAACACAGAGAGTTTGTGGACATATTCACTGTCAATTAATGTTGCTTTTGATGTGGGAATGAAGAAATTTAAGTCTTTTCAGGAGCTAAGTAGGGAAGGAAAACAAATCTTAAACTGGGACAAAGCTTGCTACCCGTTTTTTCGTTCCAAGCTAAAACGATGAGGAAGTGGAAAACATTGCAGCTCGGGATGGGATTTTTTTTTTTACTAACATTGTGTGTTTGTTTTGCAGGTTCATTCAGGAATAAAGGATATCTTCCTTTACATTGCTAAGTTTCTCTTTAATTAACATTATTTTGCAGGCTAAAGTTGCTAAATTTTCTAGCCAAAAGTCACGATATTGGTCTAGGTGCAGCGATGATTTTGTTCTGCAGCTGGCATTCTCGATCTCTGGAGTTCTTTGGTATTATGCACGACTTTGGAACAAGTTAATGGTAGTCTTGAACACCAGCAGCTGCTCATCCTTGTTTGGTCTTTGTGCTCAAAATTTTCATGAAAATTATGGGGAGATATGCATTTGCTTTGGAACAGGTTCATGCCTTGGTCCTGGCACCATCTACAACAGTTCCGCTAAAATATGAATGTAACCAAAACAGAAGGGACCTGTGGCATCTTTTTCTGAGCAATTCTTATTTTTAGGGAATGCCCTGAGGATTGTAAGGGACCTGTGGCATCTTTGATGTTTGCAGCAGCAAGACTAGCAGATTTGCCTGAATTACGTCAACTGAGAACATTATTCAGTGAGAGATATGAAAATTCCGTTGATTGTTATGTTAGCATAGAGGTAAATATTCATGCATAAACTTTCATATGTTACTCTTATTTCCTCTTTCCCTTCAAGAAAATTCATACTTTTCTTTGACAGCTTGTTGAAAAGTTGAAGCAAGTACCACATACAAAGGCAATAAAAGCTTCAGTTGATTCAAGATATAGCAGCAGAATATGGCGTTGCATGGAATTCAAAAGCTTTGCAACAGAAGCTATCTGAATCTGAACAAGTATGCCTTTTTTCGAACGATACATCCATTGTTTGTATCTAATCCACTTAGGAAGGATTTACTTATATACACTGTTAGTGTTTTGTATAATTTTTACATTATCAGTATAATTTTGTGCGTTGTAGCAGGTTGTCTGCCTTTATTTTCAGACAACCAGTTCTGCATATTATGGACAGTTACTCGTTTAGGTGACTTGATAGTGTGACAAATCGTTTACATAGTTGCCTAAACATTGTGAAGATACTTTCCATGCCTTCTCATACTTAGTTTGCGCTTACTGGTTGTTTTTCAGGACTTACGAAGAGGAAAAGAGCAAACGGATGAAGCAAGTAACCATGAAGAATTAGAAGCTGCTGTATCGAGTCATGAAAATGTGAGGCATCATCATACTAAATCAAGAGTGAGCACAACAAATGAAGAACACACAGAGATGAGGGCTCAGGTGGCCTGGGAAGAATATAATGGCGACGATAATGCTGTTGAAAAGACTAAGCCAAAACCAAAATCAGTTAGGAGGAAACATTTGGAGCAACAATCTGTTGACAAGGACTTGCATAGTTCCAAAGTTGAGGAGACAGAAATTAAAAACCATGACATAAAAATTGCAAATGGTGAAGTCTCAAGGCACAGTAAACAAAATGGCCCTTCAGGCAGAACAGCATCACTTCCAGTAGAATTGGAACAAATAAGTCCAGAAGAGCTAATGAAAGGGCACGTTCGAGCAAATTCTTTTCAACCTGATATGTTTGGTTCAAATGTGCATACACATCACAAGTTACCAAACTACGATGAGGTTATCGCTCACCTGGCAGATCTCAGCGAAAAACCAAAAAAATAACTTCGTAGCTCGGACAAGTTAGATCATTGTTCTATTCCTTGGGCCAATCTTGTTAAATTTGGTTTTTCATATCTTAGCCTTTGTGTATTACATGTTAAGAGTTCATATAGTATATATTTACAGTTTCTAGTTCATTTCACCCTTAAGGTTATTGATTGTCCTTGTTATGGAATGTGCAAGAACTTTAAAAGACAGATAGTATTGGACCGGAGGCAGTAGTAAGGTAAGTTTAAAATCATCCACAAATAGTGACAACAGGACTATATATGCACACCTTATCGATAAACAGAACAGAATAAATGGAAAAAAGACGGATGGTAATTTAGTTTGTACAGCTGAGTTCTCATAGAGCCTTGCATTGGCAGCAAATGTATCAGCCACCAGGGCCTAGTAACTAGTCTTATTGGTTCCCACTTGACCAGCCCATTTGTAATCAGGATGATGGTGCCTACACCTAAACGAGCCCGGATGGTTCGTGGGAGAACAAACACAATGGTATGTAGTACAGTGGGTTGTATATGCACATGGAATACGCAAAGGGTTTACATCCCTGCATAAGTTTGATTTATACCTTAAGTAGGATTGATAACAGACTCAGCATTGGTAAAACCAGATATAAATACAATTATAAAGTGAACTTAAATATTTTATTAACTGGAACCATAAAGAAACATTGTACTGGTGAAAACCATCCAGAAATAGTACTAAGACATTAAACTTGTCACTGCTAGTTTAAAACATAAACGAAAGCACTGATATGCAATCTCTAATATTCGCTGGTACAATAAAGATATCAGTGGTTCCCTAATCACAGTCGCTGTGGGCAGCTTGGTCTTGTTTCATAGAACCGTATTTCCAAAGGAGTTGGGCATATCGACTACGTAAACCGGATAGGTCTTCATCTGGAAGTGGAAGTCGTTGGTGCTGGATGTAATACTCAGCGAACGCAGCAGCAAAAAGACCGCAATCACTGAAAACAAGTTTTTTAAAGTAAAAAAAAAGTTAGTAAAATTACAACGACGAATGAAAACTACTGTTCAAAAAGTTCGAAACGCTTACAGAGTAGAGAATGAAGGTGGCTCAGTAACAAACTCCATGACGAAGGATTCAGAAAGACCTTTATCATCATAAGGACGATCCTCATTGAAAAGGTCACTCCTTTTTTTGTAAAAACCTGTAGCATTAAGGAATACAGGGATCATAGTGGTGTAGGGGTCCACAGCCTCGATAACCTATTTATTATAAGCGGCATCGCTTTTGGATTGATCATAGACATAGATAATCCGATCCTTGAAAGACACCCTTGCCAATATCCAATGCCATGATCAACAACCATTACTGGACATAAAATTTCGTCCACGAATATCCATGGAATATTGCATCTCAAATGACGACCACCTATGCAATCTTTAATCAGCTCTGCAGATTCCACAACACCCATCTGTCCTCCATATGCGATGTATTCATTGTACACAGTTCGGATAGTGGCATCAAAGAGACAGTCTGTGGTCGTGACTCTACTAAGCACGTCAGGATCGTACTTGCACATCTTACGAAAATAGTAAAAGAGCACATCCAGGTGCTGAAAAAAAAAAGAGATATGCATTACATATGTGGAGGATATTTCAGTAGTGAAACACTTTCTGAAAACAGTGTGTTCATCTAACTACAATGATTTTGTATGTCTAGTGTACCAAATAATATTTCTTAAGAGATTACAAGACATTTAAGAGTAGGTATTATGCATACCGTAGTTGATCGAGCCTTGGTTCCATAGTTCAGTACATGGAACCATTCTTTCTTGCGTACCACGTGCACCCCAAAATCAAAACTTTCCTTAAGATTATTGAATGCCGGAGGGTATGCTTTTTTCCTGCAAGTTAATGTGATTGCATATCATTAGTAAAAATATAATTTAGTGGAGAAGAGTATTAGGAAGATGAAATTGTAACACTATATATATATATATATATATATATATATATATATATATATATATATATATATATATATATATATATATACTTACTTGGATCGTGGACATGCCCCGTCATCAATCCAATCCCCAAACTCACATATAAGCCCATAATCAACCTCCAATCCTATCTCGCTCACAAATGGATGATGCAAACTTAAAGTTTTTCGCGTGGCTAGCTGTGAACTAGTGCCCGCCGAGCCAAACTTATTTGTGAATGGAGACCTCTTATGCTTTGATGGCTTCCTTACACGACCAGGGACCTTTAGGGTAACTTCCTGTACCAAATTATGTTCACCAGTAGGCACCTCGCTAGGCAAATTCTGCTGATGCATATTTTCCCGCACCTGATAATCAGCATCCAAACACATGTTTTCAACAACATAAGCAGGCACCTGTACATTTTCCTTCACAGACACATTTCCATTCAGAGGTAGCTCAGCAGCCAGAGTCTGTTTGTGCTTTTTACTGGCTGATGTCACTTCTATTGCTGCTTGGATTAGGTCATGCCATTGAGATTCAGTTAACTCAATAAAGTCCCAGTTCTTGTCAGAATCTAGATCAATAATTGGTACACCATTATGGGATGTTTCGCCACAACTAGTGTTTTTATTGGCAGTTTTTGGATTAACAAAAATGTCACCCGGGCTAATGGTGAATGGAAAGTCCTCGAAAGAAAACGCATCCCGGATATTATATCCGAGGGTGAATACTTCAGGATTCTCTGCATCTGCTTTCTCTGCTTAAAGAGAAGAGAAAAAGTTTAGGTAAAACCAATATGGTAGACTGAATATTAGCAACATACCTCTTGCATTACCTCCGACTTTCTCTCCTCCAAGGCCATGTGTTGTTCGTACAAGGTCCACAGTGGGATTTTGTACTTCGGAGAGAGTATCTTGTGAAATGATTACAATTAAACAGGAAAACACAAAAAAATATTTTCAACATTTTTATTGAACATAAGTGACTGAATACATAAAAGCTTATTTAATGCACAAAGAATCCAATAATTGTCCAGTACTTATAACCTTGACTAATAATCTGCGAAATTATTAAGAAAGCTGAATATGCATATACTGTACAGAATTTAGAGGATGAATTTACAATAATATTGAATGTATATTATATAAATATTGAGTGTGTGCATATAAGTATTATTTGAATATGTAATAGAAATCATTACCTTTATTGTTAACTTTTCCAAGTCCATGTGTTGTTCCTTCAAGGACCTCTTCGGTATCTTGTCCTTCGGGAAGGTCATCTTTGAAATATAATTACAATTAAATACAAAAAAAGGGAAATATTACAATTTTTTGAAAATATTTATTGAACATAAGCGAGTGAATTTCAAAACACAATATACCATTTCCTAATGATTTTCCTCGCTGCAGATGTTCGTTATTATGAGTCAAACCATGATAAGATTCCTGCATTGTTTCCTTCCCACATCCTTCGTCTCGAGAATTCTGAACGTCAAAAAAATCTTATTTTTATCTTACAGGATGAATGGATATGTATTTAATTAAATGCTTGAATATAAAGACCTACCAGATGATATTGATTTTCCTTACGAGACTTCTTGTATAGATATTCAACTTTTAAGAAGATTCTGCCAAGAAAAGTAACCATGTACGTCTTCAGATCCGCAATATCTTGCTTCAATTCCATTTGCTGATCAAACAACTTTTGAATATCCGGTGGGGAGACAGGACTAATGTGACCAGTTGTCACATTGTCACATGGCCTTAATGGAGCAGAGGTCTCTTTGTCAACCTCTGTTTGTTCACAGCCCACCTGCTGTTCAACTTCCACATCCTTGAATGGTGGTAAGTCTTGATTGTCCAATTCTTGTTCGGATGGTACAATCTGGTTGAAAATAATATGCAAAAAAATGGACCATATACAATATTTTTAAAATTAAAACAAATTATATTTCAAACAAGGAAATGAAAACATATCAAACTAAAACACATTATACCTCATCGCGCGGAAGGCTGAATAAACCGTTTTGCAACTCCTCAAAATAATGAATATTCTTAACTTGCCAATTAAGAATACGAGGCAATGTATTTGCCAGCCGGTCTGCAATTTTACCATCAACCGTTGGACAGGACTCATAAAACCATGCCTGGAGTGCATATGGCATGCCAGCAAATCTGTAGCACTCGTTGTGCACTCGCACCTTGTCATGCAATGATTTCTTTGTCGCATTGAACACCCTAGTACCCCAAGGAAATGTAAGCCAGTCGCCACATTCAACAAGATTAAAATCGCCCCGAGGTATTTTGGTGTCCCGTTTTTTGTCATTCTTTGTAGATGACAGGAATGTGTGGATAAAATAAAGGGCAGCAAGCTTTAATGCGTCCTCATCAGATTTCCACATTTGTTTCTCAAAGCAGTTTACCAGCGCAGACTTGGTAACCTTTTTAGTTCCTCCAAAATACATTTTTTCAAGGCGATTTGGCTCTTTTGATTCATAATCCTTAAGATGATCTCCAACGCATTTAAGACCGGTTACTAATCCAAATTCATAAAGACCAAACCTAAGTTTTTTACCATAAAAGTTGAACCACATTGCATCATCATTGGGAGGGCTGACCTCTCTTTGCAACACCACATCCAAAACTTTATTGCATGTTACAATTTCGGGCATCTCAAGAAAATGCCCGAAACATGTCTGTCTGAACCTTTCCAACACCCTGTCATTCAGCTTAGCTTTGATAATCATCACAACCTTATCTTCAGTATGTGTGATAATTCTATGGCTGCAATGCTGGTCCGCAGGAACGTAGAAATCCCAAGTCTGAATTAAAGTATACAATATACGAAAGCTTAATTATGTTCTGAAAAATGAAATATACAATCACAATCGAATATTCACAATTGTATATGAATATGTAAAAGATATGAGCTATGCACATAATATGCACATAATATGTAGAAAATATCAGATATGCACATACACGACAAGATTATGTTTAAACTGTATAATCATCAGCCTATTGTCGTGTATGTACAATCAAAATTGAATATTCACACTTACAGAGATGAATATGTAAAAAATATCAGATATTGCAAATAATGACATAAAAGATATCGATAAACAATAGAATTAGGAAATCACCATAAAAATAAATTACAAAAAGTACACAATAGCAATATGCATATTGCAAACAAGTTATACAGTGTATGTATGAAATATACGACAAAGGAGGCAATCGAATATACAAGTTATGCATATATACTGTATATTACTTTAAGATACCATATACCATAACAGACTTTATCGGGATGCAGAACAACTTAAATAATATGCATCCATACCAAATAATAAAAAATACCTTCACAGGTTTCCTAGTGTCCTTAACTGATTTAACGACTTTTCTTTTGCGCTTTATAACTTTGCTCCTTTTGTTGATAGGGGATATCACAGTAGGAAATTTATATTTTTTCTGAACCGGGAGGGCAATGTCATCATCGTCGTCTGATGTTGCTGCTTCGACAACTTCCCCTTTTCTCCTTTTCACTTGTGAATCTTCAACTTCAACTACATTTTGTACCTTGTCATTCGTGCGATGCCTTTTTTTGTTTTTGTTAATTTTGTTTGAAGATACTGCTACAAATCCACGACTCGAATGTGATTTTGATTGAGACCTAGTTAATCGACCGACTGTCGTATCATAACGGTTATTGACAACTGACCGGTTTCCATGTCCTTTAGAGTGGCCGGATAACATGTAGCAATCATCAACAAAATCGTCGTCATCGTCTAATCGACGAAAAAGAGATGGGTGAAACTTCCGCCCTTTGAAAGTGAGGGGAGATAAATTTTTAAACTTCATCTTCCCAAAATCATAAAAAGAGCTCTGTTTAAAATAAAAAATTTAACATTTAAAACTAGGATGGCTATTGCAAGAGATAACAATGTGAATATTCCTGATTGAAAAAATGAAATGCACTTACCAATGAAGCTTAATATCTTGTGGCTGTTAACAAAATTTTGGAATGTAGTTGGTGTTTTGCTAGAGATTATTGAACATAGCACAAAAATTTGGAATAAGAAATGTTTAATCCCAATGCAACGAGAGAGAAGATGTAAATTAGTTGTGCTTTTTACTTGTATATATTTACTGCAGTATTGGAGCATAATTGCTGTTATTCCTCACTCAAAGAGAGCGAAAATCAGGATATGCATTAATGTTGCTTATAATCTGGACGAGGATAATCAGATAATTATTTTAGTGGATATGGAAGTTGATAACATATCTCCTATAATATAGGCAGAATCAACTCTCCATAATGGACATTGAAATTTGGCTATAAAAAGTGCAATAAAATGGATATATGTTTATAGTGATTAATTTAAAAATAATGTGGTTATGAAATGTTTAACAACTCGGTCAATGAATATCCGACGTAATTTTCCCTCTCAATTTTAGGTCACGGTGAGAGAAGTTAGGCTTATGATAGACTGATGGGACTTTTACACTAGAGGCAAAGAATTCACAAAAAATTATCAATATAAGCTCTTATTTTCAAACATTTCCTGAAATGGTTCACTTGTGCCTTTTTTGAAATAAAAATTACTACCCTATCACGCTCTCCACAAAAAAACCCCTTGCCCCCCAACTCTTTTCTCTCTTCTCATTTCCCTTCTTCATCAAAGAAAAAGCCCTAACACCTCATTCATCCCTTGCTACTGCCGCCTCCTCCTCCAACCCTTCCACCACATCCCCTCCATCGGCACTCCTCCCAACTGCCGCTGTCGTGTACCTCCGCCACTGTTGCGTACCTCCGGCCGTCGCTGTTTTTATTTTATTTTAAGAATGACGATTTTCTGAAGAAAATTTCAGCCAAAAGCTCAGGTGATAGTTTGTTTATCATGTTTTTCTTCTTCTTTTTAGATGTGGTGTTTTCTTGTAGGAATTTATATCGATATGGTATATTTGTAAAGTTTTTTTTATAGGTAAAACTGCCAAAAATATTGTATAAGAAATTTTTACGTGTTCATACAGTTTTATACAAGTTTATACATTTCTATAAACTTGTATAAGTTTGTATACATGCGTATATATAATTAACAAAGTTGTATAAATTTTCAAATATTTGTATTATTATGGATGTTTAGATAAAGTTTCAGCTTTTTTATGTCTATTTTTGATTTTTCTCCTTGTATACATATATAACTATGTATATTCATATATGATTTATTTTTTGGTAGATTTGTATTTATAAATTTGTCCAAAGAAATGATATAGACAAAACCGACCAAAAATAACTCTAGTGAGATAAAAATAGTAAATCCTATGAAGAAATTAAAAAAAAAAAAATTGGTGAAATTGACGGGGGAGGAGGAGAAGTGGCATCTAGGTTTTTTTTTTCTTTGAATGAGAGCCCTATTTCAAAAATAGGCAATGTTACATGCCAATATAATTTAAAAAATATGGCTCTTCCTTTATAACTTTTTTGTTTGAAGTGCTATTTTTGAAAAAAAAAATTCCTAGATTGATTTCTACAATGTGGCTGAGCATTACTAAGCTCCTATTTGCCCACGAAAAATATATATAATTTCTACATAAAATGGTCAAAAAAAATTCCCTAACAATTTAAAATAAAGCAATTTGATCATTCATTTATTTTTTTTCTAAAAAATATCCTCGTCATCAATCAATTAGTAGCTCAAAAGTACCGTCCACAAGTCAAGTGGCTCAATTATACACTTTCCACTAACGGTTGCTCCAAAACAAGCAAAAAAAAAAAAAATTCCTCAATTATTCGAAATGAAGCAATTATGCCAATAAACTATTTGATTTCACTTTAACGTAATTCAATATTTATGTACGAAATTAATGTAAAACATATAACATATAACATAATGAGGTATAATTTAATTTGATTTCTTTATACAAAATAATGTAATTTAAGATTTACGTAAAAATATGAATGTAGGCTTTTAGTGTATATTTTTCTATATAATATGTATTATAAAAACTTGATAAGCACAATAATAGAAACCATTTTAAGATTAAATGAATGCCTTTAATTGTCTCCAAAAAAAAAAAAAAAAGAGAAGAAGATGCCTTAGAACTAAGCAACTAAGAATATTATGAGCTAAACTAGGGACGAGGGTAATTTTGAACAAAAAATGAAACACAAGATAAATTTATTATAGTAAATTCATTTATTTGTGTTAATGTGGATGACCACTATTCACCATTATTCAAATATAACCTATGGTTTACAACCCCACTTACTCCTACTTAATTACTCCCCACTTTCTCCTACTTAATTCCTCATTTAGGCACATCTTAATTCTTGTAACTCTTAGGATTACTTGTAACCTTCTATGTATTGGTGTCCCATAAATAGAGGACATTTCGTCTATGGAAGACACACTTGAAACACTTTGAGAATAATACAAGTTCTTCCTTCTTCTCTCATATATTTTGATCTTGTTCTTGCACTATTTTACTATTAGTTTTACACATGTTATCAGCACGATTCTCTAAGTTTATTATACATTTTTAGAAGAAATGAAACACAAGGTCTACTTGGATTATGGAAGCCAACTGTCTAAATACTTACAAGATAAGTTTTACTGCTTCTAAGTTAATTCGTTTTTTTTTTTTTTTTTTTTTTTTTTTTTGCTTTTGCTAATGTCAAAATCCATCTATATATTTAGCTATGATTTAAGCTTTCAGTATCATCTTTTTCATTTTGTTATAAAGCTTTAAATTGTGCAGACCCACCACAGAGGCAACTTTTGTTCCATAACATTTGGGATGATGTTGTAGCTATCCTTTTACAACAATTTAAGGGTGCATGGCCTAGAATTATGCCATCTCTAATCTGTTTGAGGTATTCTAAAACCTTTCTTTTATTTACATGTCAAAGTCAGTAAACTCTTTACGTTGTAGATAAGAACGTTTTCTTATATCTACGGTCTCATTTGACAATTTATACTAATTAAACCATCTTTATTAAATGTATATAACATCAATCGTTAAATAGGACCTTGTTCTAACATTTATATGCTGACATGCTTTAGAACATGAATCTATGGCAGTGAAAATGAAATACCATTCTATTTGGTAACTTGACTATTCTGACACAAATGATATAATATTTTATCATGACATAAAATATATTATCATGCATTAGAAGATGAGTGACTATCACCATCATAATTTATAATGGATATGACCCTATGATTCGTATTATCTCAAGAAAGATTCTTTAATTTATACTTGAATATTATAATGATTTATGATATAGTGACACAAGTTGAGAAATATGTGCTAAGGAAGATTCTTAAAGGTTATAGCTCTACAAATATCTATTCAATAGAAACCTACTGCATCTTGTTAAATATGCATGAATTCATTATTATTAATAGTGAAATAGTAATTTGTTTAATGCAACATAAGTGACAACTACTATTGAAGTTGTGCTATCTTGAAGAGAAAAATAATGAAGAAATTACATGAATTATTATGTTATTGATTTCATGATTATGACTCAAAGATCAGTCATAACACACCATGATGATAAGAGTTGGGTTAAGGACCTAATGCATTATGGCCTGATATGCCTTTATGAGGGCAAGATATTGGGTTTTGGTCCCAATGCACCATATTGATCATATAATGATGACAAAAGGCAAATAATGAGTTATTTATAAAATTATAAAGTCTGTTCACGAATATGCTCCATCCATAGAGGTAAATGTGGGAGCAATATATGCTCCATTCTCTAAGATAAATGTGGAGCAGGACAAGCTTCATTCCATAATGTGAATATGGGAGCAACACATGCTCCATTCATGAACGAGAATGTAGTAGCACATAATAGTGCCTGAAAGAAGGCAAAATATCTTAATGTCTGAAAGAAGGCCCAATATCTTTATGTCTGAAAGAAGACACAATATTTCATGTCTGAAAGAAGGAAAGTAATTTTATGTCCGAAATATGATAAAATAATTACCATGGTAGAGACCATGGTCGTGGACGTGGCAAATGACAAAATAATAGTTGTCATTGTGAAATAAATAAGAGAACAATAAGTATTCTCAAAAGTAACCGTTCAAACGGTAAATATAATACTGCACCAATGTGTTATATGAATATGATGCACGTCCAAAATATTTTGGTCTGTTCCTGAAGTGAATGAGACAATTTACTGTAAATTTTATTATAGACCCATTTCCAGAAGTGAATGTGGCAATATGTGATAAAATATCAAAACTCGCTACCAGAAAAGGTTCGAGAAAGATAAATATGGACATGTCTACATGGCTGATAAAATATCAAAACTCACCTCCTGAAGAGGTTCGATAAAAATAAATATATCCTTTATTATGGCATGAATGGTCATTGCTCTCGTACAGAACGTACGTCAAAATTATGTATTATTATGAATTACATAAGAGCAAGTGAAGCAAGAAATTAATCTTGCCTATAATGATTTGACCAAGAGAAAAATTATATGATTTTCTTCTTGAAGGAGATATTCACCATATGGATGGTGTCATAAAATACATGGCAGTACAAAACTAATTGAGTGCTCCGGAAGAGCCAAATTATTACTACATGGAGGAATGAGATTGATAAAATATTTTATTATAGTACGACTCAAAAGAAACTTGTAAAGTTTCAAATACATTTGCCAAAATGGCTAAGAGACTAAAATTGGTGTAAAGATATGAATATCTTTATATTACTACAAGAATGTCGGGTGAGATATATGTGCTTGAAAAGCTCCCCGCCTCTTCCTCGAGTTTGTACTACACAAAATATAAGTGTTAGAATCATATGCGCATGCCATAATAAACTTTTAGTTTATTGTTACAAAGCCAATGCTATAGTAAACCAGAAGTTTACTAGATGAATAAATTTATGAGTTGGCATGATTGGTTTAACCATCCCGATTCAAATGCACAAAATATATAAATGAGAATTCGCATGGGTATATACTGAAGAATCAGGATTCTTCAAGAATTCTCTTTGTGCTGCTTGTTCTCGAGATAAATAAATTATTAGACCAACTTTGGGATCAGGATCCCCCCACTTCTGGAATGTATAAAAGGTGAATATGGGCCCGTTCACCTTCCATGTGGACCATATAATTGTTATATGATTGATGCATCTATGAGAAGGTCACATGTTCGTTATTAAAAATCCGCAATGTTACTTGCGAGGTTAAGTATTTGTTCAAATAAATTTTATTATGAGCAGATTTCCAGATTATGCAATCAAGACAAGTTATCTTGATAATGTTGGCAGACAGGTTTAACAGATTCATATATTGAAAGCCTCCAATTGCTAAACCATGCATATGAGAACAATGCTACCTAAATCAGGTATGAGATATGGTATATCCATAAAGCAACACTTGTGCGCGACATGCCACCAAATGAATTCTCCTCATAATTGGTTCATGGTCAGGAACCAAATAATTTTCATCTAATAATTATAATGTGCGATTTGTTATCAATTGCTCCACCATAATGCATAAAGATGGATCCCATATAAGGTTGGGAACGAATGTTAGTTTGGCTAACATTAGGGGAGAAATTAAAGCAGCTGAGGAATAAATAAATTAAATTATCATTTGATAAAGATCCTCATTTAAAGATAATGCAAGTCACTGTCATGACGCATTACTGACCCAAAGTTAAATATTATATTCCAGTTGCTAATACTCCAATTTGAATTGATGTCCTGGTAGGACAATTTGTTCATGCAAATGAGTCTAAGGCACGCTTGAAGTGTGGTAGACCATTCGGTTCCAAAGATAAATCCTTGAAAAAGGAAAGGAGCAAATGATTATGATTGTCAAATAAGGAGGTAGGGCTCTAGAATAGCCCACGACATAACACTTCATAAAACCTCATCAGGAGAGGTTCCGGTACCTGAAAATATTGAATATGAAGAGATCTCAATATGTTATATCGCATTCGGATCCGAGATATGAAATTATCGTCGACGATATTTTACATATATTATAAAGCTCAAATTTTATATGATTATGAGGATCTTGAGCTTAAGTCTGTTTGGAATACAAACATGAAAATATTGACCAAAATAGAAAAATACATTCAAGCAAAATTTGGCTTCACTCGGGTGACGTGAAGTTTTTGGACCTATAGTCCGAACACCTGAAGGTGCAAAGCCAGTAGTGTACAAAGATATTTTTGTGAAAAAAATATTGATGAAAATAAGTCATTAAATATAAAGTTCGACTTGAGGCACAAATATCTGACATTGATTATATGGAGCTATATTCTTCTTTTGGTGGATGCAATCACCTTCAGGTATGTTGTATACCTAGCAGTGCATGAAAGACTTGATATGCGTATGAATATTGCAACAGCCTTTTATATGGCTCATTGAACAATAATATATTTATTAAAATACTTGAAGGATTCAAAATGCCTGAAGCATATAAAGGTTCCCGGAAAACCTATTCAATGAAGCTTCATAAATATTTATACGGATTAAAACAATCCAGCCACATGTGGTGAAATCGCGTTAGCGAGCTTCTTGATATTGAAATATCATATTTTAATGCAGTGGGTGCATTGAAATATCTTACTAAAGATACTCTACTGGTTATAGCTTTTGTTATAAGCTTATTGGTAAGGTTTAGTTCTTCCCCAACTCGAAGACATTGGGATGGTATTAAGCATATACTTAGATACCTCCAAGGCACTATTGTTAAGGGTTTGTTCTATTCAAATGAATCCAAGTCACAGTTGATTGGTTATGCTGATGCTGGTTATTTATCTAATCCACATAAAGGCTGGTCCCAAATGGGCTATTTGTTTACATGTAGAGGTACAGCCATTTCATGGCATTCAGTGAAACAAACTATTGTTGCTACTTCTTCAAATCATGCAGAGATGCTGGCTATTCATGAAGCAAGTCGGGAATGCATTTGATTGAGATTAATGACTCAACATATTCAGCACATTTGTGGTTCTCCTTTGAATAAGATTCCAACAATATTATATGAAGACAATAGTGCATGCATTGAGCAGCTGAAAGAAGGATATATTAAAGGAGACAGAGTAAAACATATTTCACCAAAATTCCTTTTCACTCATGATATTCAGAATATTGGTGAAATAGATGTTCAACAAATACGGTCAAGTGATAATACGACAGATTTGTTTACTAAGGCATTGCCAACCTCAATATTTGAAAAACTTGTTTACAAGATTGGAATGCGTCGTCTCCGAGATGTCAAGGAATATCTTCATCAGGGGGAGTAAAATACGCGCTATACTCTTTTTTTCTTAACAAGATTTTGTCCCACTCGGGTTTTACTTGTAAGGTTTTTAATGAGGCAGCTCTAAAGCGTATTACAAGAAGTGTGTATTCTTTTTCCTTCACTGGATTTTTTTCCACCGGATTTTTCTTAGTAAGATTTTCACGAGGCACATTACTTCCAAATGGTCATCCACGGGGGAGTGTTGTAAATTCATTTATTTGTATTAATGTGGATGACCATTACTCACCATTATTCAAATGTAACATATGGTTTACTACCTCACTTTCTCCTACTTAATTACTCCCCACTTTCTCCTACCTAATTCCTCATTTAGGCACATCTTAATTCTTGTAACTCTTAGAATTACTTGTAACCTTCTATGTATTGGTGTCCTATAAATAGAGGACATTTTGTCTATGGAAGACACACTTAAAATACTTTGAGAATAATACAAGTTCTTCCTTCTCATCTCATATATTTTGATCTTGTTCTTGCACTACTATACTATTAATTTTACAATACTTACCCTATTTTTAATAGTTTAGGGGTACTTTGACCCTTTTTCCATTTCTCTAAGATTATTTCAAATCATTGTTTGGATATACAGTGTGATAAGTTTTTGGCAAATTTCAAAGAGATTTTCAAAATCATCAAACACAATTTAGACTTGATTTTGGGTTAAGTAAATTAATATATGTCCAAATACAATTTTAATTTTTAAAATTATTTATCAACTCAATTTCAATATTTATTTCTTCCAAAATTCAACCAAATCTATGTCCAAATCCTAGCCAAGTATTTTTAAAAGCAACCTTAAATGGCATTGCCCAATAGCCCTTCCTAGATTCCATAATTCTTTCCAACTTTGTAAGGCCATTTAAGTACTTTCAAAAACTTTAGTACTTGCGTTAAGGTTACGATTAAGTTTCACTTTACACTTTTGGCCGGTTGATAAGAATCGACCTCCCATTTTACACCTTGGCCATTGGTCAACAAACGGCGTCGCTGCATATCGCCGCCGGAGAATTCTATGAATTCTTTTTACATTCCTTGCCAAAAATATGTTTAATTAAATATACATACAAAATTCTCAATTCCCATATCCTTATTCACTTAACATATATTTTTATATTTTCATTTCTAGTACTAGTACAAAACTAGTATATTAAATTATTCAAGAATTTGGCTTTAGCATTGGAATTGGGAAAAGTGTAAACAATTTCATTTTCCAAGGAGAATTTTCCTATGCCCCATCTTAAAATTTTTATCTTTTTCATTGTTTGTATTGAAAATTTCAAGAATTGAAAGAAGAAAAAATGCTGTGTAGAATGCTGAGAAGGAAGAGGAAGATAGGGGCAGTACCAGTATATTTAAATGTGTATGATCTTACTCCTTTTAATGGCTATGCTTATTGGCTTGGCCTTGGTGTTTATCATTCTGGTGTTCAAGGTTTGTCTTTCCCTTTTCAGATCTTGTTATTTTTGCAATTTGTATCAACCCCTTTTTGTTATTTTTTCTAAAGATTCATTTTTGTATCTTCGTTTTGAATACTATTCGAATCTATGTAGAAATCTCTTGAATTTTTTCAAAAAGTTGATCTTGTCTACTCAAATATTGTTTGAAATGCGGTGAATAAATGGGTTCACTCCTCAACCCTTGTCTACTTAAATATTTTCTTGAGCCGACGGTCTATTGCAAACAACCTCTTTACCTTACTCAAGGTACCCTTCCCGAACCCCTCTTGTGAGATTAGACTGGGTACGCTGTTGTTGGGGTTTGAACTCGCGGCGTGAGCCTGACCCACAAGTTGGTCCGGCTGTGTGTTTGCTTCTTTTTTTGGTTTATCTTGGTTTGGTTTTGGTTGATCTTATCTTTGGTTTTGAGTTTCTTCCTCTTTTTTTTTTCCCCTCAGAATTGAGGGGTAAATTTATGTAAAAAGTTGGTTTTTTTTCTCAGTTTCATTTTGGACTTGTTATTTTGAGTTTCATTGTTGTTGGATTCTTCTTATGGGTTTGGGGGTGTTTCTTTTGGACCTCAAATGGTTGTAGGCCCTAATAATATGCTTACTTTACCATGAAATGAGTTGTTTTTTATAACTTGGGTAAATGCTATGTTAGAGAATAAGTTAGAAAATTCCATGTTTGCTGAGGCTGTAGTGACTGAGTCAGCCTGAGGTAGAAAATTCCACCATTTGTCCTTTTTAAATTCTGGAATATTTAACTGGAGATTGCTTATATTTCATTACATCACTGGGTGAAATGTGCTGCATATGGTTTGTTTGGTCTTATGGTGACTTGAACATGATGGTTTTTTGAGAAAAAATAGGAATTTTGTGTAAGTTGTTGGCCTTCTTTTTCATATATTATCATGGAAAATGGAATAACATAAAAAGTGTGGCAGACCCTGTTAGTCTTTCGAATTGTTGACTAGAAATATCTGGACTATTTTTGTGAAAGTAATTGTTTCTTGTTTCTGATAGTTCATGGAATCGAGTATGCGTTTGGTGCTCATGAACATCCGACGACTGGGATATTTGAAGTGGAACCAAGGCAGTGCCCTGGTTTCACATTTAGAAAATCAATTCTTATAGGAAGAACAGACTTGGGGCCAAAAGAAGTCCGTGCGTTTATGGAGAAACTGGCTGAGGAGTATACTGGCAGCTCCTACAATCTAATCACAAAGAACTGCAACCATTTCTGCAGTGATGTCTGTATTCGGTTAACAGGGAAGCCAATTCCTCGATGGGTGAATCGACTGGCCCGACTTGGTAATTACTTTACCTCATCCTTCTATCTTCCATGGTTTTCCCATTCTTTGGGTCTTCATTTTCTCACTGTCCACATCATTTAATGCACACAGTTCACTTTTTTTGAAAATTGGCTTGGCTGTTATGTGCTATGATTGTTTGAATTGCTTCAAAACGGGTTGGACTCTTCTGCTGCTGACTTATTGCGTTAGAAAAGGAAAGTAATTGGCACAGTAACTTTTCCGTATGAGCATCAATGAACTTTCTGTTATGAGCTCCTTATCTGATGTCCAATGTTATGAGCTCAATATGTTAATTTAGCAAGTTGGTGAGGAGCCATTGTTTTTTTTTTTCCTTTCCTTTTAAGAAGGTTTCTCTTTTGTTTCTTTATTCTATTTCTTGCTAAGGTTAAGGTTAGATTAACTTAAGCTTCATTGAGTAGTTTAAACTATCTTTTCTCCATCCTGTACCCAACTACAGATAGGGAATGGGACAACCAGGACACTTTTTTCAATATGGACCTTGCTTGCAGTACTTAGTCTTTTTACATAGTGGTCCTTTGAGTCTTAAATAATTAGTGGTCCCTTCTTGATCAAGTTAATTATTGAAGTCTTAGGAATTGTGGAAACATAAATGATGGATCTGGTTTCACAAATCACATAATTTTTCTAGCCAGCTGTGACCAACATGTAAAAGGTTTCTGTACCTCAACGGTGCCAAAAACCATATTCTAACACAAAATTGGTATATTGAGTTGCATTTAGGACAAACTCATTTTTATATTCCTTAATCTCAATTTGGAACATTGCTTTCCATTACAGAATAATTTTATCAATTATGTAGAGTCATATATTTTAGTACCTCGACTAATTTGTTGTTTCGACTTGATTTAAGGCTTCCTGTGCAATTGTGTCCTCCCAGCCAGTCTGAATGAGACGAAGGTCCGTCATATTAGGGCAGAAGATAGGACCATTGAGAAGAAAAAACTACGAAGCCATTCAAGTAGATTTGTAGCCTCTTCTAATCCACCTAGCTTGCCCTCTCGTTCTTCAGGATCCGCATCATCAAGTAGTAGACAACGAAGTCGTCATCCTCCAGCTGTGCCCTTGATTCGTTCAACCTCACCATCAGTATTGAAGCTTTAGCAATGGCTTTTCTTTCACGGCGCTATAGGCTATCATAGGACTAAACAGGAGGGTGAAAAAGAAAATTATGATTGTTTTTTATTGGAATTGTTCTTTATATTAAAAGCAAAAGGTGCTTGGGAAAATATGTGCAGCACTTGTGTATCTGTAAATTAGACGAATTGTATTATTATATTCTGGTAAATTGTAGAGTGTTTCTCTTATTTTCGGTAGAATTGGTAATGAGCACTTTGTAAACTACGGCCACGGGTCCTCGAGTGGTTTTCACATGGCAAAACGCAGTTAAAAGACTTTTCACTATATTTTTGCCTTGGTCCTGTACATGAACTTTCAACTTGGATACAGCTGAGCCACTAGCCTTATTAGTTTTGTAAGTTGAAAGGTATCAATTTGCAAAGCAATTGAATTCAGGACATATCTCAGTTAAAGACTACTCTTTTTCTAGTATCATTAAGGAGTAAGGATTGAACAGAAGGAGCACTTTTTTTAATCTTTAATAACTGGTAGTTAAGTGTCTATATCAGTTATCATGTGAGGACCATCGACCAAGACCAAGACGTCTGGTTCTGAATGGCTGAATTCTACCTCTTTAAAACTGGTCACGGGGGTTTTACTAGAGAGACATATTAATAAGACCATAACGTTTAGGATAATTTGGGTAAAAGACCCTTTTCAAGTAGGAAAGGTAGGGATAACCCACAAGTTTTAAATACAGTCAAACTTCATTATAACAGCCCCTCGTTATAATAATATTTCAGTGTAATGGCCTAATTTTATCCATAACCGATTTTTTATATTATATTTTACCTCTATAATAACATTTGACCTATAAGGGCAATGACATGCACTATAGCGGAACGCTCTTTTGTAAAATTACTTCTCTATAACAGTCGTACTCAAATATTACATAATTATGTTTTGTACGAGATATATTATGCATAGAATAAAATATAAAATATTTAGGCAGAATACATAGATGGCCCCTCGAAGTTGTACCCAATTCCCATTTGAACACTCCAACTTTCCCTATGACCAACTAGACACCTCTAGTCGTCCTCAGTGTATTATGTAAACACATAACGATGACATGGCAAATTGGGTATACTACACCCACATTTTAGCGCGTGAACTGCTTATGTTTGACTTTTTTCTTTTTCTTTTTAGATTAAATTGTTTCCACCTTCTCCAATAACCCACCACCTATCACCGCCAAATCCACCAATTCTCAACCAACAGGTAAGACAAATTCATTACCACCATTAAATTTAAAAAGAAAAAAGAAGATAAAAGGTTAAAACTTAATAGTATATATGCTGAAAACAGAGCTTTGTTTCCATGGCAAGAGAAACACTTAGAACCTTCTGTTTCCGTGGCTTCCAAGTGTTTCTCGCTTCAGCTTTATAATGCAACAAATCATATACCAACAAACAAATATTAAAAATCCGTAGCGACAACCAAACCCACTCATCAATTTTGCCAATAAGTTCAGGAAGGAAAGGGGAGAGAGGAAGAGGCGAAGTGATTAACGGTGGTTTTCAAAGAAACCAAACTGTGTGTTCTTTAAGCTCTTAGACCCCATTAATAATGATTTCCGAATTTCTCACTTAGCAATTTTCATTCGTTGGATATTTACATTATCTTGTAAGAGTATTTACTGGTGGAAAAGAAGAAGGAGAAAACAGTGGGGAAAGGAAGAGAAGCATCAGGTAGTGGGGTTAAAATATGGGTTTTTTATTTTTAGTTATATTTACCAATTTTTTAAGTGAAAATTCTTTAGTCCACTTGCAAATTTCGGGGATATGGGGAAGGAGGGGAGGAGGGCCGTTATTGATGTTAGGTGGCAGTGAAGGAACTGAAGGTGGTTTACTCCAATTTGGTAATTTATTAGCGGAGAAGAAATGAAGGATTTGAAGATGGGCCTTTTCAAATGGTGGTCATGGAGATGGGAGAGCCGGAGAGTGAAATTGAGGAAGAAATGGGAGGAGGTGGAGGGGAAATGGTGGCAGGTGGCGAGGAAGATGAGTGGTGGGGGGGGGGGGGTTGTAAGGAAGAGGATGAAGCTTGGAGAAGATGATTTGATTTACTTTTAGTTTTTATATATTTTTTTTCTTGTTTAATATAAGTAAACTATTTTTAAAACAAAATTACACATGGCACAATTTTATTTGTTAATTATCCATGTCACCTGCGAGTGACACTCACGTATAAGGTCTGCTTAGTGATAGTGTCCAAGAGATACACCTCTGCCGACTAAAAGTGTCTAGTTGGTCATAGGGAAAGTTGGAGTGTTCAGATGGGAATTGGGTACAACTTCGAGTGGCCATCTATGTATTCTGCCTATGATACTCATTTGTACCATAAATACTTCCTTTTCTATATTCATACCATAAAAATAATTATAAGAAAATTGTATCAAGTATGTTTAGTTTGTCGGTACGGTACAACTAGTTATGAATTTATTAATAATGTATTAACTGTTACATTTTTTAATTAATGAAATATGATAATTTATTGAGATTTTAAATTAACATGTACGTTTTGCCTACCTTTTGGTTATAACAGGTAAATGAGATGTAAACGTCAACGCCAGTATACATATATAACAACACCTCACTGTAGCGGCCACGAAAGTTCCAGAGAAACGCTGCCACTATAACGAGGTTTGATAGGGGATTTAACCCTTTACCCTTAATAAACTTAACAAAGTTTGAAAATATTAACCCCCCACGTTCAAGTTCTTAAAAATACACATTGGTCCATTATATAAACTAATAATATTTTGCTAAAATGGTAAAAATAATTTTTTCTTCCCACCATAACAATTAGGCGCCATAACTCCTCCAAGCTTACACTCGCTCCTTCAATGTCCGTTTAAGGTTCAATTTTTTTTTTTCCATTACATTCATCAAGAACTGTTTCGTCTTCTTTGTTCATTGTTTTCTCCCGTTGAGGTCCCCCATTTTTCTTCACAATTTTGGTTCTGGCTCTACCCCATTCAATTCATATAATACGGATGGAATTTTGAGGTACATTGGATTCGGTATTCGTTGTTGCACACACATTCGTTGATTTCTTCAGCTGGTAAGAAGTACAAACTCTATTTAATTTGTTCGACATTATTAGATATTTTTTATTCTTGCAGATCTACTGTATCCATTAATCGACCATAATTAGTTTATTATAGACACTCTTTAAGACGGGTGGATTCGTAGTAGTGGGTGCTGATTTTTTGGATGAACAAATGGAAACCAAAAAATGTTGGAATTAGCAATCGAAGATTAAGGCAACAATACCTATTGGTTAAGTTTGGACTCTACGTACGATCAGTTAATTGACAGCTTAATTGATCTCGGTCAATTAACGTGCCCTCACAGCAAGGGGTCAATTATTCATATTTTTTTACTGCTCCTATAAGGGGTAATGTGGCCGCTTATTTTATAAATAATGATAATGATTTGCGCATCTATATTCTTGATGTTGCTAGCAATGGTAGTAGGCCTATATTAAAGGTATCTGTTGCCGAGAGTTCTCAAGTAGTTTCAAATGCTGCCGTTGCTGCTTCTGCACGATCACCACGACCACCACTGTTGAATCAGTATGGATGATTATGGTAGTGACGGTGTTGGGCATACCGGTGGAAATCTATTGAATATAGATAGTGAAGAAAAATGATATTGAAGATCCAGAGGTTGGAGATCCTGTTGTAAATGTGAGCAACTGTATTGGTGAATCTGCTCAAACTCAAGACAACAACTTAAATAAAATTAATGATTACACAGATTTTTATATTGGGAAAACCTTCAAGACCAAGCAGGACTTAATTGTGTCTTTGAAGTTGGCTTTGAAGATACGCTTTGAAGTCAGGGGGAGTCATGAGCATGAATATGCAGTTTTAGATACGTATCACTTTGTGTTGGGAAGCGTAAATCCTGGTAGCAAGACCACTTTGAGGGTTGATGGATATGGGAGGTTCTTGTACTTCTTTTGTAGAATACAGAGATTGGATTTGAGGTTTTACATATACGAGAAAGGTGATATTTGCCGATGATACACACATTTATCGAGCAGCCACGACGGTGCTTTGTTGACGGCTGTCGCGCATAACACAGTGTGTCACGCCCTAAAATTTCATGAGTGTAGTTTATTTTAAAGGTTGTGACTGTGTTTTAAAGGTACAAAATTATGAGATTCGAAGCGGCCACTTGACAAGTTCAAAGGTATGCCAAGTCACCAAAAAGTACCTTTAGAATACTTTTGACTCGTTCAGTGGTCTACATTAGATAATCCAGGTAAGGATCTCGATTGACTCGCGGGAAGGTATTAGACACTCTCGAATCCTATGCTAAGCACAGCTGCTTTATTTTCGTATTTTGATTTACTAACAAATGGTTGTTATATTTTTTTACTGTTATCTTAAGTCAAAAACTTTGATTTTTAAAATAAAATTTTGTTAAAAGTGCATCCTAATTAATCTTGCTAATTCATTCCAAATCCATAACAGAACTCCATCCATAGTTTTAAGGGATGACTATTTCAACTCAAAGGTCGCCTAGCCAAAGCGTGGTTATTTGTTAAAAAGTGTGAGTTCAATTTTGTTGAAACACTTCAAGTGGGTTGTGATTTTTAAAAGGGTTGATCTGCAACTCGGCACGACCAAAGTTGTCAAGGTAAAAGAATATAGGCTGGATTGCAACTTGGAGCGGCTAAAGTTGTCGAGACAAAAAGAAATTATTTAGTCCAGAAAGTTGATAGTTACTAAAATAATGGTTGATATGTCAAAGTAGACTATCTTTTCAAAAAATAAATTGTTGTGTTGTGAAAATAAAAGCTGCAAAGTAAATCAAACAAAGATACTATATAGAGAGAGAGAGACTGATATCTTATTTCATTTCAAACTGATGTACATAATAAACTGAAATGACTTCCTATTTATTTATTGAAGAAAAGAATCTGCTGCATAAGGTACTTGTAAGCTGCTTGTAAGCTACCTGCTTGTAAGCTACTTGTAAGCTGCTTGTAAGTTGCTTGTAGATCAAGCTTCTTCAGGAAGCTATGGGACTAATGGACATCCATAATACAACATATTCATAACACTTCCCCTTGGATGTTCATTAATAGATAATGTGCCTCGATAAAACCTTACTAAAAAAAACCTCGTGGGAAAAAAGTCTTAGTGAAGGAAAAAGAGTACACTTGTCTTGTAATATGCATTATCAGTTGCCTCATTAAAAACCTTACCAAGAAAACCCAATGGGAAAAACATGGTTTAGGAAAAAAGAGTACAACACGTATTTTGCTCCCCCTAATGGAAACGTCGATCTAGGTGTCTAAGTTTCCTCATTGCAATGTTGTATACCATCTTTTCAAAAGTTGCAGGCAGTAAAGATTTAGTGAAAAAATCTGCCAGATTATCACATGAACATATTTGTTGCACGTCAATTTCACCATCCTTTTGGAGATCATGTGTGAAGAAGAATTTTGGTGAAATGTGCTTTGTTCTATCTCCTTTTATGAATCCTTCTTTCAACCGTGTTATGCATGAAGTTTTGTTTTCATATAAGACCGTGGGTATTTTGGTATCACACTTCAGACCACATCTTTCCCGAATAAAATGAATCACTGATCTCAACCATACACATTCTCTACTCGCTTCATCAATAGCTATTAACTCAGCATGATTTGGAGAAGTACCAACCATTGATTGTTTTGTAGAACGCCATGATATGGCCGTACCTCCACATGTAAAAAGATAACAAGTTTGAGATCGACCTTTATGTGGATCAGATAAATAGCCTGCATCTGCATAACCAACAAAATCTGCACCATATTTGTTAGAATAAAACAAACTCATATCAACAGATCCTTTCAGATATTGCAATACCTATTTGATACCTTTCCAATGTCGATGTGTAGTAGCAGAACTAAATCTTGCTAAAACATTAACAGAAAATGCTATATGAGGTCTTGTAGAGTTAGCAAGATACATAAGTGCACCAATTGCACTTAGATATGGTACTTCAGGACCAAGAAGTTCCTCATCCTTTTCTTGAGGTCGGAACGGATATTTATCAACTTCAAGGGATCGAACAATCATTGGAGTACTTACTGGATGTGTTTTATCCATGTAAAATTGTTTCAAGACCTTTTCTGTATAGGCAGATTGATGAATAAAGATTCCGTCTACTAAATGTTCAATTTGCAGACCAAGACAAAGTTTTGTCTTTCCAAGATCTTTCATTTCAAATTCTCTCTTTAAATAATCAATTGCCTTTTGGAGCTCTTCTGGAGTTCCAATGAGGTTTATGTCATCAACATAAACAACAAGTATAACAAACTGTGATGCTGCTTTATTTATGAATATACATGGACATTTGACATTGTTTATATATCCTTCCTTTAGCAAGTACTCACTAAGATGATTATACCACATGCGCCCTGATTGTTTTAAGCCATACAAAGATCTTTGTAATCTGATTGAGTACATTTCCCGAGACTTTGAATTATATTTTTCAGGCATTTTAAATCCTTCAGGGATTTTCATATAAATTTCATTATCAAGTGAGCCATATAGGTATGCTGTAACTACATCCATTAGGTGTATTTCAAGTTTTTCATGTACAGCTAAACTGATGAGATATCGAAATGTTATCCCATCCATAACAGGTGAATATATTTCTTCATAATCGACACCAGGTCTTTATGAGAATCCTTGTGCAACAAGGCATGCTTTATATCTTATGATTTCACCTTTCTCATTTCGTTTATGCACAAAGACTGATGTTTGGCATTTTATGCCAATGTTTCCTTAATATTTCCGCATGTTTGAGCTTGTTATTCGCTCGTTTTATAGTTTATGAATGTGGTTTTGCACTAATTTGATGTCGTGCGTGTGTAGGCTGTTACGCAGTGCATTTGGAGCTTTTAGGAGCGTGATTGAGCAAGGAATGATTGGAAGTTGATTGAGGATTGGATATTGGATTGAGCACACGAATGCACGACACGAGGAGAGTTGCGGAGCAAGGAAGAGCGGATTTTGGCTTGGCGCTTTGGGGCACGTGGCACGCCAGTTATAGCGCCTAGTGCCCTGGCGCAGTTTCCCACGCGGCGCGCCCCAAAGGCGTGCCAACTTCGACGTCTTCTGGTTGTTGTAGCGCGATCGTGGGCGTGGGGCACCCGTTATAGCGCCCCTGGAGCGGATTTTTACTTCCTATTTCGTCTAGGCTTAGGTCTAACTTATTACCAGGCCTTTGAAAATCTTATAAATACTATTTTATTTAGTTTTTGAGAGAGTTCATACTTTGGAGCAATTTGAGAGCACCATACTTCATTGAACAAGGGTTTATTCCTAATCTTTCATCTATTACATCAAATCTTTGCCTTGTGATTATGAATATGCGTGGCTAAATATTACGTTCTAGGGTTAGAGTATTACATGAAAGTTGATTGTTTAAAGATTGATTCCCATTAATTGAATCCCATAATGGGTTACTTATTCTTTCTTGATTTCATTTGTGTAATTGTTAGAGCTCGATAATTATGCATTATCTATGGTTTTTACATTGAACTCGAAAGAGGGAATTTAATTATGTAATAAGAAAGAATAGAACTAGTTTGTGAACCTGGGCATCGGGGAACGAATTTGTGAGTAAGATAGACATATACTTGCTCGCCTAGTTTAACTCATTACAGAATTCGTTAATGCGTGCATGTGATTTAACCCATAAAAGAGAAGACTGACTGAGTTTGAGACAGTTGCACTCACTGAGGGGTGTAGTTCCAGAGTTAGAAGCAAGCTTCCTCAGAAATTGAAGGATCCTGGTAGTTTTACTATTCCCTTGAAAATTGGGGAACATGAGGTTGGTCGAGCTTTGTGTGATTTGGGTGCTAGTGTGAATTTAATGCCTTCTTCTGTTTTCAGGAAGCTAGGCCTGGGTGAACCACGACCAACTACTGTGACTCTGCAGCTGGCTGATAGATCATTGACATGCCCGAGGGGATTATTGAGGATGTGCTTGTACAAGTGGGTCAGTTTATATTACCTGTTGATTTTATTATTCTTGATTATGAAGCTGATCCTGAGGTTCCTCTCATATTGGGGAGAGGATTTTTGGCTACTGTTGATGCTGTTATTAGAGTCAGAGCTGGAAAGATGATCATGAAAGTAAATAGGGAAGAAGCTGTGTTTAATGTGTTTAGAGCTACCCAGCTTCCTTCTCACTATGAAGAGTTGTCCATGGTAAAAGTGGTAGATGATGAGTTGACTGCTGATGAGAGGTCATTCTTGGCTTCTAATGTTGATTCTTTAGAAAGGGCACTCTTATGTGATGATGATGATGATGATGATATCCTGAAGGATGATGACATTGAAGAATATTTGGAGGTTCTTAATATGCAGAGTAGATTCATCCCAGGGTGGAAGAAATTTGAGGAGCTTGATAGACCGTTGACCTTAACTCCTGCTAAACCGTCTATTGAGAGAGCTCCTACTCTTGAGCTCAAACCTTTACCCGCGCATTTACGTTATGCTTATTTGGGTGAAGGTAATACCTTGCCTGTGATCCTTTCTTCTTTGATGTCTGATGTGCAGGTTGAAAAGGTGTTGCGAGTATTGCGAGAGTGCAAGAGAGCTATTGGCTGGACTATTGCTGATATTATAGGGATTAGTCCTTCTTTCTGCATGCATAAAATTCTCTTGGAAGAAGACCATAAGCCATCTATAGAGCAGCAGAGGAGACTAAATCCAATTATGAAGGAGGTGGTGAAGAAAGAAGTTATCAAGTGGCTGGATGCTGGTATTATTTTTCCTATCTCTGACAGCAAGTGGGTGAGTCTAGTGCAATGTGTTCCAAAGAAGGGGGGCATGACAGTGGTGAAGAATGAGCGCAATGAGTTGATTCCTACAAGAACAGTTACAGGGTGGAGAATTTGCATTGATTAAAGGAAGCTGAACAAGGCCACCAGGAAAGATCACTTCCCACTCCCTTTTATTGATCAGATGCTGGATAGACTTGCAGGGCACGAGTGTTACTGTTTCTTGGATGGGTATTCGGGCTACAATCAAATTGTGATAGCTCCTGAAGACCAAGAGAAGACTACTTTTACTTGTCCATATGACACCTATGCATTTAGGAGGATGCCATTTGGGTTGTGTAATGCCCCGGGGACTTTTCAGCGGTGCATGATGGCTATTTTCACCGATATGGTGGAAAAATTTGTGGAGGTATTTATGGATGATTTATCAGTGGTTGGTGATTCTTTTGATGAATATTTGAAAAATATTGATGCTGTGCTTAGCCGTTGTGAAGAAACAAATCTGGTGCTGAATTGGGAAAAATGTCACTTTATGGTTCAAGAAGGCATAGTACTTGGGCACAAGGTGTCAAAGCAAGGGATCGAGGTTGATAAAGCGAAGATTGAGGCTATTGAGAAATTACCACCACCTATCTCTGTTAAGGGGGTGCGTAGTTTCTTGGGACATGCAGGGTTCTATATACGTTTCATAAAGGACTTCTTCAAAATTTCCACTCCCTTGTGCAAATTGTGAGAGAAGGATGTGAAATTTGTGTTCAATGATGCTTGTCTAAAGGCATTTGAAGAGTTGAAGAAAAGGTTGGTGACCGCACCAATCATCATTGCTCCTGACTGGTCTTTGCCATTTGAACTGATGTGTGATGCGAGTGATAATGCTATTGGGGCGGTTCTAGGCCAAAAATTGGAAGAATCTTTCACTCTATCTATTATGCAAGCAAGACGCTTGATGCAGCCCAGTCTAATTATACCACCACTAAGAAGGAGTTGCTGGCCGTAGTGTATGCCTTTGATAAATTCAGATCTTATTTGGTTGGCACTCGTGTTGTTGTCTACACTGATCATGCCGCAATCCGGTATTTGTTTGAAAAGAAGGACTCCAAGCCTAGACTCATTAGATGGGTTCTCCTATTGCAAGAGTTTGATGTTGAAATTCGAGATCGCAAGGGGACTGAGAATCAAGTAGCTGATCATTTGTCAAGGCTGGAGAATAGAGATCATGTAGATGAGGGGCCTGAGATTAAAGAGGTATTCCCTGATGAGCAACTTTTTGCTCTAGATGCAGCTGAGGTGCCATGGTATGCTGATATGGTGAACTTACTTGTGAGTAATGTGTACCCCCTTGGGGCTACTTCTGAGCAAAAGCGTAAACTCCTTCATGAGAGCAGATTTTATGTGTGGGATGAGCCCTATTTGTATAAGATAGGCGTTGATCAACTAGCTAGGAGATGCATTCCAAGGGAAGAAGTAGAGCCGATTCTACAGAGCTGCCATTCCTCTTCTTATGGTGGCCACCTTGGTGGAGATCGAACAGCTGCAAAGGTACTTCAGTCTGGTTTCTTTTGGCCTACTTTATTTAAAGATGCTTATGCCTTAGTGAAGCAATGTGTTCGTTGCCAAAGAACGGGTACTATTTCTAGGCGTCACGAGATGCCTTTGAACAATATCCTGGAGATTGAGCTGTTTGATTGTTGGGGGATTGATTTTATGGGTCCATTCCCACCTTCTATAGGCCATAAATACATCCTCGTAGCAGTTGATTATGTGTCTAAATGGGTGGAAGCTATTGCACTTCCAACTAATGATGCGAGTGTGGTGGTGAAGTTCGTGAAGAAAATTATTTTCACTCGTTTTGGGACACCGCGGGCTATAATCAGTGACAAAGGTACGCATTTTTGTAACCGGTTGTTCAATAAATTATTGGCCAAGTATGGGGTTCGCCACAAGGTGGCTACTGCTTATCATCCCCAAACTAGTGGCCAAGTGGAAGTGTCTAATAGAGAGATCAAGCAAATCCTTGAGAAGGCTGTGAATGCCTCGAGGAAGGATTGGGCTATGAAGTTAGATGATGCTCTCTGGGCCTATCGAACTGCATTTAAAACACCTATTTGAACCTCTCCATATAGGCTTATTTATGGTAACGCCTGTCACTTGCCTGTTGAACTAGAGCATAAGGCGTATTAGGCAATTCAAAAGCTCAACCTTGATATGGCCTTAGTGGGTGAAAAGAGGATGCTTCAATTGCATGAGCTTGAAGAGTTCCGGTTCCATGCGTACGAAAATGCAAAATTTTATAAAGAACGGACAAAGAAGTGGCATGACAAGCATATTGAGCGTCGTCAGTTTGAGCCCGGGCAGTTCGTGGTTTTGTTCAACTCGAGGTTGAAATTATTTCCGGGCAAGTTGAAGTCTAAATAGTTGGGGCCTTTTGAAGTTGTTCGTGTTACCGCACATGGCGCGGTTGAATTGAAAGCCCCGGATTCAGAGAACACATTCTTGATAAATGGTCAAAGGGTGAAGCATTATTGGGGAGGTTCGGTGAATCACCGTACTTCCATTATTTTGAGGGACCCTTGATTAATACCCGTCGTGCCACGACGTTAAATAAGGCGCTTCTCGGGAGGCAACCCGAGTTATACTTGTAATAGTTTAGTATTTTTTGTTTTATAGTGTCACGTAGGTTTTTGTTTATGTGTGTCATTTTTGTAGGTATCGGGAGAGCTAAACAAGGTGAAATTAATGTATTGAGGGGTACGGGATGCCTCGAGACATGTCCCGCGCTTGGGTTCGCACTTGGAATCGAAAATTGGTGCGAAAAAACATGTTCGGGTGCGTTTGGGAGTGCCCCGCGCCTCCCAACGCGCGAAATTGCAAGCTGAAAAAATGGCCTGGCGCGTTTGGGAGCGCCCCGCACCTCCCAACGCGCCTGGTTAGGCAGTAGCTTCAAATTATTGTGCGCGTTTGGTCCGCGCCGCGGAGCTAAGGGCGCCCGGCCAAAATTTTTTAAAGATTTTGGGTCAAACGGGTTTTGACCCGCGACCCGGTTTCCCCCAATCCCTTATACCCGATTTCTATTGTCTTTTCTTCACTATTTTCTCTCCAATTACTCCCTAAACATTCCCCAATCCATCTCTAACTCTTGGAATCATTCCCAATATTGTTGCAATCCATTCTAACACTTTCAAGTAAGTAAATTCCTACTTTTCTCTCTCCATTACATGTAAGATGAACTAATTCTTTCCATGGTAGGTTTCTTAACTAGTTGCAAGCTTATGATTAAATATTGTTCTTGAGGTGCTTAAATTGTTCTTTGTGCTTGATAGTTAGTTTGTGACTTGTAAAAAGAGATCTCCCAACAATTTGGGAGGGTTAGCACATTACAAAAATTATTGAACTTGATAGTTTTAAAGTGTGCACACCAAGTGTTTGTGAAAAAGCCTCAATGATGAAAATTGTATAACATTGTGAATTCTTGAGTAGCAATGCAATCCTTAGGCCTATTATGAACATTAAGTATCTCATACACATAAGAATTGACTATGATGCACCCACACTAGCTTGATCTTGATAACCACAAAGGTGGCATCTTTTGTACATAGCTAGTTTCGTTTAAGTGTGGGGTTGCTTGTGCTATGGAGTTGAGTTGATAGACACATAGAGTGTGTGATAAGTGTGGGGTGATACCCTACCAATTGAGCTTGAATTGCATTTTTGGTGCTTAATTTGACATCTCACATTGATCTATTGATGTGTAGGTACCATGGTGACCATACCTCTACCAAGCAAGAGTTCTTCATCCGCCTCGGCCCCGAGGAGAGCACTCCAAGCCGGGCCTTCTTCTACCAAGCAAAAGGGCAAGGCACCGGCCAATCCCAAGGCCAAACCAAAGGCAAAGGCCAAGGCAAGGATCCCTAAGGACGCGGTGCAGATACCACGACCCAGGGGAAAGACACGTTATGGCCTCACTTTTGTGAAGAAAGGGGAGTGCCAAACTTGGTATAAAAATGTTAGGCTTGCGGGGTACATCCCCGAGCAAGCAATTGACAAGCGGAGGGTAATGCAAAAATTTCGAGGGGTGGCCGATGCGATAATTGCTTTACATTGGGACTCGGTATTTGAGAGTCCGGGGCATGCCAACCTTGACTTAGTGCAAGAACTTTACGCAAACTGGGAGCCGGAGGAGGCATAGAAGGAGGATGACATGGTTACGGTGAGGGGGGTGAGAGTGAAGTTAGACCACACGACATTGAATGCCTTCTTGGGGGTCGAGGACCCTGATTATGATGATCTGAGAGAGTTCATTAGAGAGCCTGACTATAAGGCTCTGCGGGATACACTCTGTGGTGAGAGCTCCACGCATAAGTGGGAGCGCAGTGTGTCCGGCAGACACAAGTATATGTTCTTCTCGCAGTTTCTGAAACCGGCTCGCGTGTGGATGCGATTTATAAATGCACGCATATTACCATCTTCTCATTATTCCGAGGTCACCAAGACTCGGGCGTGCATGGTATATTTCTTTATGACCGGGAGGCCGGTCAATATCGGCTACTACATGTTGCGAGTGATGAAGAAGCAAAGGGGGCTAGATTCATGTAGTCGCTTGTACTTTGGGAACATCCTGACCCGGTATTTAGAGCAGGCTGGTGTCGCCGTGGATGAGATCGGGGATCGCATTGTCCCTGACATCGGGAAGCCGTTTGATATTGCCTCGGTAAAGGGTGTGACCACGACTGCACCGGTGAGACTGACGGCTGACGAGTGGCGGGACACAGACGCCAACTTGTCTGCACGTCAGTATTTGATGATGGAGCAGATGGCCCGGCGGTCGGGCGTGGATATGACAGCTATTGATCGCACCGTGCCTCTACTGGAGACCTTGAAACGCCTGCTGGGCATGACTCGAGCAGTAGAGATGCCTCCGGAGGAGGATGAGAACACTGATTCGGATATTGTTGATCGTGATCAGGACAGTGAGGTTGTGGAGACTGATGCTGAGGGCGATGGCTCTGATGAGGAGGACGACTAGGTCCGCACTCCTGCGCACCACCCAGTGTTTGTCAGCTGGATTTCAAGGCAGTTTTCTTTTACTTTTGCACTTACTTCTTTGTCGCACTGGGGACATTGCTTAGTTTATGTGTGGGGTGGGGTACTGCCCTTTATCTATTTTTGAGGTTAGGGACGCATGTACCGTAGGATTTTCTTTTGTCACTTGACTTTATTTTTATTTGTTTCTTGCTTTAATATATGAAAAAATTGAAAAAAAAATTAGAAAACCAATGGAAAAATTCCAAAAATATTTTTCTTTTAGTTTTATTAGTGGTACATGTCATCCACCCCGTGGTTTTTCTTATGGCCTCAGTTTTTTTCCACGGGGAGTCCTTTGAACCGGGTAGTTTTTTATTTTTAGGATTAGGACAGTTAGTATAGGTGACCCTAGATGAAGGAAATAGGTAGAATGCTAGGTGCCTTTGATTTGTTTGATACCGGTTGACTTGAATTGATTGCATGTGCTATTTGTGGTGTCCTTGGATTTTAAATTGTGATACATGCCTAGGAAAAAAATGGAACGACCCCCTTGAGATGCTTGAGTCCACTTGTTCGACTTTATTTTGAACCTTTGTGCATTAGTGCTTAAATTTCCACAAGTTGCACTCTAGATACTTGATTGAGAGTTGTTGATGGAACCTTTTTGTGTGGATCATGTGCAATGTGTGTGTGAGGCATATACTTGTTTGCTCCATGTTTGCATATCAATGTCTAGAACTTGCCCCGTGTGTGTGCAAAGCGTCCTAGGTTTGCTCTAGTCGGGAAATGATACAAGGTTTTCTTTTGATTTGCCTACCCTTACATATACACCTTGAAAAAAATTGTTGTTGTTGTGATTTCTTTGACCCTTTTTGTTGGCACCCACACCCCGAGCCTACCCATTTGTTCTAAATTGTCTCTTTTGGCCCTTACTCCTTAAGCACTTGAGTTGATATTATGTTATTATTTGGAGTTGTGGTTGGATATTGGGAGGTTTTTGAGTGGAACTAATGAAGAGGAATACTTGTGAAAATTGTGTAGTAGTTGTTTATGAGCATTGGCAAGGTTGGAAAATAATGAAATTGAAAAAAAAAGGGAGCAAAGTTGAAAAGAAAAAGAAAAAGAAAATTGTGGAAAAAGAAATAAAGAGAAAAGAATATCCATTCCTTGCTAGTGTGTGCTTAAAAGAAAAATGCTACTTTGTGAGAAGGTGTGTGTGTGGAAGTGCTGATTGGGCGGCTTGATGAGAATTGTGTTTAAATAATTGTGATGTATTAAAGTGCTTAGGGAGGTAGTCACTATTACCATATGTATCCTACCCGCCCCTTAGCCTACATTACATCCTTTTTAAAGTCCTAGTTAATCCCGATTGGAGTGAGCTTACATTAGTGGAGTCCTACACTACGGGCAAGCCTATGGTACATTGTGTGTGACATGTGAGATTTTCATGAGAGTGAGTGAATTCATTTGTTATTGCCCCCGTTCTATTCATGATATTTATTGTTGTATGTGATCTTTGGGGGGCACTCTTTTGCTTCATATTGGTGAGGGCACATGGTTTGTATGAAATAGGTGAAGTTGATGGCTTCTTGGTTGAGTAGATAGGTGTGATTTTGTGAGAGCATGGTTGCAATAAGTTGAGTTTGTGCATTTGAGCTATTTTGGGGTAGTTGTTCTCATATTTTTGAGTTTGGTAAATTGTTCGCATGTTTGTGGATCCATAGTAGTCATGTGTGCATTGGTTCAATGGTCGGTATCAACCATAGTCATAGGCAGACCTGTTTTACCAAGGTTAGGAAGTAGTTGTGACTTGCTCGAGGGCGAGCAAAGGTTCAAGTGTGGGGTGGTGATGTTTGGCATTTTATGCCAATGTTTCCTTAATATTTCCGCATGTTTGAGCTTGTTATTCGCTCGTTTTATAGTTTATGAATGTGGTTTTGCACTAATTTTATGTCGTGCGTGTGTAGGCTGTTACGCAGTGCATTTGGAGCTTTTAGGAACATGATTGAGCAAGGAATGATTGGAAGTTGATTGAGGATTGGATTGAGTACACGAAGGCACGACACGAGGCGAGTTGCAGAGCAAGGAAGAGCGGATTTTGGCTTGGCGCTTTGGGGCACGTGGCGCGCCAGTTATAGCGCCCAGTGCCCTGGCGCGGTTTCCCACGCGGCGCGCCCCAAAGGCGTGCCAACTTCGACGTCTTCTGGTTGTTGTAGCGCGATCGTGGGCGCGGGGCGCCCGTTATAGCGCCCCTGGAGCGGATTTTTACTTCCTATTTCGTCTAGGCTTAGGTCTAACTTATTACCAGGCCTTTGTAAACCTTATAAATACTATTTTACTTAGTTTTTGAGAGAGTTCATACTTTAGAGCAATTTGAGAGCACCATACTTCATTGAACAAGGGTTTATTCCTAATCTTTCATCTATTACATCATTTACATCATTATTACATCAAATCTTTGCCTTGTGATTATGAATATGCGTGGCTAAATATTACGTTCTAGGGTTAGAGTATTACATGAAAGTTGATTGTTTGAAGATTGATTTCCATTAATTGAATCCCATAATGGGTTACTTATTTTTTCTTGATTTCACTTGTGTAATTGTTAGAGCTCGATAATTATGCATTATCTATGGTTTTTAGATTGAACTCGAAAGAGGGAATTTAATTACGTAATAAGAAAGAATAGAACTAGTTTGTGAACCCGGGCATCGGGGAATGAATTTGTGAGTAAGATAGACATATACTTGCTCGCCTAGTTTAACTCATTACAGAATTCGTTAATGCGTGCATGTGATTTAACCCATAGACATATAGGGATTGAAGTAGTTTGCATAGACTATGAAGAACTGAAAGGTTTTCACAGTTACATTTACTCTGTCAGTTAGTAACCCGGGATTTGAGAAGTTGAATCAATTGGATAACTCAACTGGATTGTTCGTAACTCTGACCCCGGACCGTCCTCTTAATATTGTTAACAACCAAAGTATTGCACCATTGCTTGACTACACTTCTAGCACTTTAATTACTGCTTTTTGGTTACAAAAACTCTTACCATCAAAGAAAAAGATCCCTGAGTAGTTTGTTTAGAAATTGTTTGTTAAGTATTAGTCTGCATAGTCCTTGTGGGAACGATACTCGATTTATCACTTTATTACTTGTCGACCGCGTATACTTGCGTGTGCGTTGGGAGCAACAATTTTTTGCCCAATTAAAGCCAACTGATTTTACACCATTAGGTGTTTGGACTACAGGTCCAAAAACATCACGTTTGGCAAGTGAGCTCAATTCTGCTTGAATTGCCTCTTGCTATTTTGGCCAATCATTTCTTTATCAACATTGTTGAATAGATTGAGGTTCAAAATCCTCATTATCTTGCATAATATTAAGTGCAACACTATATGTAAAAACATCATCCACCTCTATTTCTGATCGATTCAAATTTATTCCATCACCAGTGGAATTTATTAAATATTCCTCACTCACTTGAGTCTCAGTTTCATTAATTTCTTCAGGAAATTCAGGATTAATAAGATCTTGGTTCTCTTCAAGAGATTCTTTTATAGTGTCATCTTGATCATTTGTCACTTTTCTTTTCTAGGATTTCAATCTTTGGAACCCAGTGGTCTACCACGCTTTAGGCGTGCTTTAGGTTCACTGGCTATCACACTACTAGATGGTCTTGCTGGGATATCCATCCAAATTGGTACATTCTCTGCAGGGATATGTGATTTAGTAATCCTTTTCAAATCAGTAAATGCATCAGGCATTTGATTTGCTATATTTTGCAAATGAACGATCTTCTGGACCTCTTTTTCACATATGGGGGCACGCGGATCAAAGTGACATAATGATGGAACTTTCCACACGATTTCTCTATTTATTTTCTTTTTCTCTCCCCTAATTGTGGGAAAGTTGTCTCATCCAATCGACAATCTGCAAATCGAGTAGTGAATAAATCTCCCGTTAATGGCTCAATATACCGAATAATAGAGGGCGACTCAAACCCAACACATATTCCCAGCCTTCTCTGGGGTTCCATCTTAGTGCGCTGTGGTGGTGCTACTGGCACATATACAACACATCCAAATATTCGTAGATGAGAAATATTCGGTTCATGGCAAAAAACTAATTGTGATGGGGAGAATTCATGATAATGTGTTGGTCTGTGACGAACAAGTGATGCTGGATGTAAAATAGCATGACCCCAAGCAGTAGTGGGCAATTTTTTTTTTCATTAACAGCGGTCTTGCTATCAATTGCAATCATTTAATAAATGACTCAGCAAGGCCATTTTGAGTATGAACATAAGCTACAGGATGTTCAACTCTTATTCCGACTGATAAACAATAATCATTAAAAGCTTGGGATGAAAATTCTGCAGCATTATCAAGGCGAATAGCTTTAATAGGATTATCAAAGAATTGTGCCCTTAATCGAATTATTTGTGCCAACAATTTCGCAAACGCCAGGTTGCGAGATGGTAACAGGCACACATGAGACCATCTTGAAGATGCATCAATTAGGACCATAAAATATCTAAACAATCCACAAGGTGGATGAATAGGTCCACATATATCCCCATGGATATGTTCTAAAAACGTATGGGATTCAAATCCAACCTTTGGTGGTGATGGTCTAGTGATTAACTTTCCCTGATAACAAGCTGTACAAGAAAATTCATCACTTTTAAGAATCTTCAGGTTCTTAAGTGAATGCCCACTTGAATTTTCAATGACTCGCCTCATCATTATTGATCCAGGATGACCCAAACGGTCATGCCAAAGCACAAAATTATTTAAATCAGTAAACTTCTGGTTTACGACAGATTGTGCTTCAACTCTACCAATCTTTGTACAGTATAAGCCAGAAGATAAAGTTGGCAACTTTTCTAAAACATATTTCTGGCCAGAGACATTCTTTGTAATACAAAGATATTCATTATTCATTTCGTTTATTGTCTCAATATGATATCCATTTCGGCGGATATCTTTAAAACTTAACAAGTTTCTTCTGGACTTGGAAGAGAACAATGCATCATCTATAATAAGTTTTGTTCCCTTAGGCAGAAATATAGTTGCTCTTCTGGAGCCTTCAATTAAATTAGTATTACCAGAAATAGTAGAAATATTTGCCTTTCTCATTATCAAGTGTGAAAAATATTTTCGATCTTTGAATATGGCATGTGTTGTTCTACTATTAATTACACAAATATCTTCAGAATTGATCTTTGGTCCAAATAAAGTTTGAGGGATATCCATGTGTTCTTCAAAATAAAATAACATAGATAAAAACAGACATCATATAATACATGCTTTATTATCAAAACAAAACTTTACTAGTATTACTACAATAATATTAAACATACAAACTATTACAAACGATATTTTTAAGTCTCTTTGGCTACAGATCCATCACCAGTCAGATGATCTATTTGTCCTTCAGGGATCTGTCCTTCAGGGAACTGTCCTTCAGGGACCTCAAAGAAATCTGCTATGTCCAAATGCGTGAAGTCCACATTATCTTCAGACATAAAGTTGGCTTCAGCATTATTTCCTTTCTTTTTCAGAGATGCTTGATAGAGATCAATTAGGTATTTTGGCGTACGACAGGTACGTTACCAATGTCCTTTTGCTCCACAACGGTAGCAACCATTCTCTGAATTTTTCCGCTTCATGCTTTTTATCCTTCATTTTCCACTGCTGGCGGTTAGGGGATTTTGGTGCATAACGATCATCATGATAGGAGTTTTTTCCTTAACCACGACCACGACCGCGGCCACGACTGGGGCCACGCCACTTTTCATGTTTTTGGTGGAAATTCATCTCATTCACTTCTGGGAATGGAGCAGAACCAGTGGGTCGACTTTCATGAATTTTCATCAATAATCCGTTATGTTGTTCAGTAACAAGCAGATGTGAAATTAACTCAGAATATTTACTAAATTTCATCTCTCGATATTGCTGCTGCAGGAGCACATTCGAGGCATGAAAAGTGGAGAATGTTTTCTCAAGCATGTCACTATCAGTGATATTTTCTCCACATAATTTCAACAGAGAAATAATTCTAAACATAGCAGAATTATATTCACTGATGGTTTTAAGATCTTGTAGCCTCAGATGGATCCAGTCATAACGTGCTTGTGGATGTATGACCATCTTCAAGTGGTCATACCTGTCTTTTAAGCTATTCCACGGCATGAGTGGATCTTTAACCATGAGATATTCCATCTTCAAACCTTCATCAAGATGATGACGCAGGAATATCATTGCTTTAGCACGGTTTTGATTAGATGCTTGATTATTATTCTTGATGGTGTCTCCAAGACCCATCGCATCTAAATGGATTTCAGCATCTAAAACCCATGAAAGATAACTTTTGCCCGATATATCAAGGGCAGTAAATTCAATCTTAGAAATATTAGCCATATATTTAGAAAGTAAAATCCTTACCTTATACCTTTCCAGATAGCAGAGCCTCGTGCTGATAACGTGTTGTGAAAATAAAAGCTGCAAAGTAAATCAAGCAAATATACTATATAGAGAGAGAGACTGATATTTTATTTCATTTCAAACTGATGTACATAATAAACTGAAATGACTTCCTATTTATAGAAGAAAAGAATCTGCTGCATAAGCTACTTGTAAGCTGCTTGTAAGCTACTTGTAAGCTGCTTGTAGATCAAGCTTCTTCAGGAAGCTATGGGAGTAATGGACATCCACAATACAACATATTCATAACATGTTGCAGTCTATTTTCAAAAACAGATTTACTGCATACACAACCCAATTTATATAATCCATATATTCAGGCCAAGTATTGCAAGTTTAGGTTGGGCCTCATTTTATTGCAGAAATAAGTTGTTTTAAGGGTCATTTTGCAAATATTGCTACATTATGCTTCATATTCTGCTAGTGGCTGTATTTTCGCAAAATTAAATGTGGACAGCTTCAAAAAAACGTCCTAACAAATTCCTATTCGTTTGTGCGGATTTCTTATTTTTATAAATTTTATACCAAATGGATAACTTTGTGAAAGACAGTCTAGATTACGAAATTGATACAATTACACAGAATGATCAGTATTTAAAAATACAATCCAGATTTACAAAATCATGGATGTACATCCATACGTATCAGTTTTGCAAAAATAGTCCAGACCTAAACATTCGCTTTCTGAAAATAAATCTGAAAAGAATACATGCTGGAAATACATAGTTTTTGTCAAACTATCTCACCTCTTTCAACACACGCACTTGCTCACACTATTGCTCTAGACACACAAGATTTTCTTGGCTAGACTAAAGAGACACACGACCAGGAATCCATACTAAAATCGTACAAAACTGCATACTTAAACTTAACGTTAATTGTGTATTTCAAACCAATTTTATTCTTGAACAAACGTACTTAAATGTTCATTTCACTAATTAATGAGCTGTTAGAACAGACACACACACACCTACATACTAGTAACAATCAATCAGAAGTCTCATGCAGAAAATAAACCAACCAAAAATGAACCAACTTCATTTTTTCCTTTGATTTATGAGCATAGACAAAACATACATGTCACAATACATAGTTCTCCGATCAGTCTAAACCGAACACATGTAAACATGATATAAAACTAATCAATACTAATAACAAACCAGAAGTGACTAAGCAAGGGAAATGGATTTAATTATCTAACCAATGTTTCCAACAGTTAAACAATAATATCCTCGTCATCCCTTTGTCTTTGCTGTTGCTTCACCTCATCGCTTCCTCATTGTCCTCATTGCTGCCCAAATGAAGCCACGCCATCGGCTTGCATCCAAAACCAACACGACGCCAAAATATCATTACAAAACAGCCCCATAGCACCTCACCATTACTGTTTCCGCCTCGCCCACTATGTCGATGGCCCATTTTCAGCTACTGCCATCACTGTATTAGCATATCACCACTACCACTGCCTCACGGACCAGACGGTTGCAGCCATCATCATGGCTTCATCACCACAGCTTTCCTCAACTGCATAAAATAATCATCACAACAACCCCTCCATGACACCACCATGGGCAGCCAAACAATCACCACGCCACAAAAAAGTCGTCACAATATTTCAACATACACCAAAATAGTTCCATCAAAACAGCCCCTTTATCATAAAAATAACAAATAGGCCACCAAACGTCCAAACATACCAAAACAATAAGAAGAAGAGAAAACGAAAAATCAGAAACAATAAAAATGGGTAAAAGAAAGAAACAAAATAAAAAATGAGTTTTGGATAATTGGGGTATGGGGGGTCGTATAGATGATTAAGAAGAAGGAGAAAAGCAAAAACTTATCGAGAAATGCAAAAACCCGTCGAAACTAAGGTTTGGCTGAAACTTTGAGTCCTGATCTACGCAAAACGATTGAAAATTTGGAAAAATTAATTGTGGATCGAGATAGAGGATGAAAAAGGAGCCTTATGGTATAATTTGGCATTTTTCGGCCACCAGCAGCGGTGGTCCGGTGGACCAGGTGCGGTGGAACCATGACAGATCTGCGGCGGGGCGATTTTTTCCGGCAGTTTGGGGAGAAATGGACAGGGTCTCCCCTCTTTGAAAGGTTAAGGGGAAAATGAGAGCAAAATAATTAATTTAGGGTTTTATATAAGAGGATTGGGCAAGGTTTATAGAGTGGCCTGGTAGATGTGAGACTTATTGGGTTGCCACATTTCTTTTTGGTTTATTGAACAATTAAGTAGCCCAACTATCTAATTACAAACTAGCCTAACACATAACAATTAACTCACCATGAATTATTCAATTAATTAAACAAAAAAAGCATATGATCAAACTAAAAAAAAGAAACAACAATTAAACAAATAACATCAGGAAAATATTTTTTGAACAATTTTCTGGGTTTTTCTACACATTAATTAGGCTAAAATGCTGGGAGACGAGAGAAAAATTAGCTAAATTTTAACATAATTCTTACGAATAGTTTTTTTAAGAACTTTATTATAAGATTTGTGCCAAAATTAGGTGATTACAGGTAAAATTTTTGCGTGAAAGTCTGTTTGGCACGCGCTAATTGAATACTAGCTAGTGATGCAAATCTTTTTGAGAATTAGCCATCTCCGGACAAGTCCCAGTATTTTGAACATGTTAGTTCAAATACTGTGACTTTATATATAAAGCTCCAGGAACTATAAACATGAATCCCAGTATAAAATAATGGGAGTTTGAACATGTTAGCTCAAAGTCCCAGTATAAAATATTGAGACTAGTCTGGGGTGTTTGCCAATGCTAATGAAGTGTAAGTGTGCGCGCGGATTTTTGGCTTTTCCTCAATTAATTTTGAAATGGTAGATAAAACTCATTTAGCGCGTCCAAAAATGGCTACGCATCAAAATTTCCCAGATTACAGCTAGAGACGTCAATTTGGGCTTTGGCCCGCTAGCCCTAGATTTGTTAAGGCTGGGCTAAGATTTTTTGAGCTCAATAAAGACCGAGACTTTTTACCCCGACCCAAATAGGCCCGCTAGCCCGTGAAGCTTGACTGAGGCCGAGCTGGGGCCGGCCGGCAGGCTTTATGATATAAATTATTTTATTCAAAATTATAGATGTTTAAAGAAATTACAACGTATGAGAGAATATAAACCCACTATATTTAATTTTTATACGCAAATATTTCTTAAGCTGCACAACTATTGTACAAAGTACAATTCTATAACTCAAAAATTAAAGATGATGCATCAAAGAATCTTACAATAGAAACTACAGTAGAGTATCGCATCCCAGCCTGCGATAATACATCAAAGAATCATACAATTGTATCGTTGGATACTCTAATAGTGAACTTGGAACTTGATTATTACTATATAATATATATGTGTAACTTTATAAGTTTTGCATTTTTAGTTAAACTTTGAAAGTAAAAAAGAACTATAAAAAAAATATTTTAAAAGGTCGGGCCGGCCCGACGCATCCCTAGTAGGGCTGAGTTGGGTTCATCATTTGGTGGCCCAACTAAATGTCGGGTCGGCCCGCCCCAGCCCTTCCAACTTCAAGGCCCATGAGGCTTGGGCTGGGTTGGGTTGGGTCGGACCGGCCCAAATTGACAGCTCTAGTTTCAGCTACCCTTCTTTGGTTCAGAAACTCGAAGAGTTTTTAGGTAAAGACATAATTACGACTAATTTTGGCATCTCGGTCTGTCCGAGATAGTACTCAAGCAAAATGTTGACCGAATTTCGATTTGGAGTTTCCTATATATCATCGGACAAAGAAATCAGGTCAATGTAGTTCCTCACGTGTGGTGGCTTGGACTACCGCATTTTTATATACACTAGACAAACTCTAGACTCACTAAGACTAAGACTAGACATTTCTAAACTACTACGCTGACTAAAAACACTTCTGAAACATAAAAAGGGTTGTCATTGCTGATCACTGGTTGATCATCGCTGCTTACTTGCTTTTCTATGACATTTACAAGAAAAAATACAATTACAATATGAAAATCATTGCATTATCTAGGGACGGCCTATTTGATTGTCTTTTTCTCTGGGATTGAGTCGTTGTATTGTCATAGGTACGCCCATTACTGAGATTAAAACCGTTCATTATCATGGGTGGGCTCTGCTACTGAAAATAACTCTTATGTTTTAAGGAATGTGCCTTGATTGTTGAAAACAACAAACTTCCATTGTAAGGGGTGTGACCCGACTGCTAAAAGTAACTCTTCCATTGTAAATGGTGTGCCCTAACTACTGGACATAACTCTACCATTATAAAGGGTGTGCGCTAATTGCTGAAACAAAACAAACTTTCATTGTAAGGGGAGTGCCCCATTTGCTGAAAACGAAACAAACTTTCATTGTAAGGGGAGTGCCTCACTTGCTGATAATAAACATCTTCTATCATAAGGGGTGTGCCCCGATTACTGAGAACGAACTCTTTCATTGCAAAGGGTGTGCCCAAAATGCTGAAACTAACGCTTCCACTGTAAGGGGCGTGTCCCGATTGCTGAAAATAACTCTTTTATTATAAAGAGCATGTCCTGATTGCTAAAAGTAACTCTTCCAATGTAAGAGTGTGCCCTGATCGCTAAAAATAAACTCTTTCATTGTAAGGGGTGTGCCCTGATTGCTAAAAATAACAAGCTTCTATTCTAAGGGGTGTGCCCCAATTGCTGCAATTAACTCTTCTATTGTAAATGGTGTGCCCTGACTACTGAACATAACTCTGATATTATAAAGGGTGAGCCCTGATTACTGAAATTAAACAAACTTCCATTGTAAGGGGAGTGTCATTTGTTGAAAACTAAACGAACTTCCATTGTAAGGGGAGTGCTCCGCTTGCTGAAAATAAACATCTTCCATTATAAAGGGTGTGCCTCGATTACTGAGAACGGACTCTTCTATTGTAAAGGGTGTGCCCTGATTGCTGAAACTAACTCTTCCATTGCAAGGGGGGTGTGCCCCGATTTTGAAAATAACTCTGTCATTATAAAGGGCGTGCCCTGATTGCTAAAAGTAACTCCAATATAAGAGGTGTGCCCTGATTGCTGAGATTTTCCATTATCAAGGGGGTGCCCTATTTCATTATCAAGGGTGTAGCCTAATTGCTGAAATTAAACATCTTACATTATCAGGGGTGTGCCCCAGTTTTTCAAAATTTTCCATTATCAAGGGTGTGCCTCAATTGCTAAAGTCAACTGCGATCCTGAAAGATAGAGTTTGCAAATCTATTTTGTTGCTCATGTTAATTAGTGCCAAAAGGGCAAAGAGTTAGTAGTAAGAAATATCTTTTGTTGCTCACGTTAATTAGTGTCGAAAGGGCAAAGAGTTAGTAGTAATATAAGATAAAAAAATGTTACAGAAAGTTTAAGGGCAAAAAGTTGTTTGAATAAGGAACGTCTTTCTGAAAAGAAAAACTTATCTGGCGACATACTGGCGGCGTTGATGATCATAACATATATCTTGGGTGACTCCCGTCCGATCAACACGCTTATTTATCAAAAGTTGATCCATTGGAAGATATCAGACAATAACCAAACACAGTTGAGGTGACTCTCAGGTCGACTAGCAGCGCCCTCTCGGGTTTTCGCCAACTAGCCTCTCTCTTTAATCATTTGCCGGCTGGTCCTTAAAAATAAATATGGAGCAAGCAAGATGTCATTTAATTTCTTTTTTTGAAGTCAAACATCATTTTCAAAACTTAACTTCTCTTTCGATGACAGCCTTGACTTGCCATAAAGAAAAGGTTGGGCATAAATACCCAAAACGTATAATGAGGTAGCTGAGTAAAATTTACCACCTTTGGAAATATCTCCTTTTAAAATAAAAATCAAGTTCTGCCTCAGTTTAGAATAAACCAGTTTAGAATAAACTGGGGCTGCTTTGGGTTTCTTCATAACATGTAAAATTGTCCCTTAAGATGACTGGGACAAAGGACCCCACCCTTAGATCATTTCTTAACAATGAAAATAAAAAATCTGCCTAGTTTAGCATAAACTGGGGCCCTGAATTTTTCTTAGCATTGATCGCAAACTTGGAGGTAAGGTTTTGCGTCAACGTAAGACAGGAGGAAAAAAAATGAAATTTTCTCTATCATGGCCGCACCCGAATGGATGCCTACGTTTCCTTTAAAGAGGAACCAGGTTAAGCTGGGCTAAATGCCAGCCTTCCTTTTGATGCTTTTTAATTTTATTTCATTTCAGTACAATTACATTGACTCCATCTGAGGGTATGCCAAAAAGTACAAAACTCAAAAAACTAGAGAGGGATATAATTTGTTGGATAGCAAAAATGAAAGCCTTTTATCATCTTGTTTTGAGAATGCCTCACAAAATGAGTTGCCTTGGGGTCAAATGTAGTACCTCTTGATTGCATTTGCATTGACGGGTATCTCGGTTGTCCTACCTTCTGGATCCATAAGGTACAAGGCGCCATTTGGTAATACTTTCTTTACTAGATATGGCCCTTGCCAATTTAGAGCAAATTTTCCTTTTGCTTTTTTTTGATGAGGGAAGATTCTTTTCAGAACTAATTGACCTTCTTTCAAATCACGGAGGCGAACTTTCTTACTGTATGCACTAGCCATTATTTGTTGATACAACTGACCGTGACGAACTACACTGAGTCTTTTCTTGTCAATGAATGACATCTGTTCTACTCGGGTTTTGACCCACTCCGTATCTTCAATTTCCTCATCCACAATGATTCTAAGAGCTTGTATTTCAACCTTAGCTGGTATGACTGCTTCAGTTCCGTACACCAATCAATAAATACGGGATTGCACCTATGGAAGTGCGCACAGTTGTACGATAACCGAGCAAACCAAACGAAAACTTTTCATGCCAGTCGCGGGATCCTTGCACCATTTTCCTGAGGATCTTCTTGATATTCTTATTTGCTGCTTCAACCGCACCATTTGCCATTGGCTGATAAGGTGTAGAATTCATGTGCGTGATCTTGAACCTCTTACACACTTCCCTCCTCAGATGACTATTCAGATTTGCTACACTTTTAGTGATTATGGTACTTGGGATACCAAAGAGACATACAATGTTTGAATGAAAAAAATTCACCACAACTTTCTTGCTTACAGACTTAAGAGTGACGACCTCAACCCATTTGGTGAAGTAATCTACTGCAACAAAAATAAATCTGTGCCAATTTGATGTTTTTGGATCAATAGGCCCGATAACATCCATGGCCCATGCTACAAAAAGGCCAAGGAGCTGACATTGCGTGTAACTCTAAAAGGGGCGAATGTATCACATCGCCGTGTGCTTGACATTGATAACACTTCCGCACAAAAGTAATGTAGTCATGTTCCATGGTAAGCCAAAAGTATCATGCTCTAAGTACTTTCTTAGCTAACACGAACCTGCTCATATGAGGTCCACATATCCCTGAATACATTTCATTAAGAATCTTCGTGGCTTCATTTGCTTCCACGCATCTTAACAGTCCCAAATCTGGTGTTCTTTTGTACACCACTCCCCCGCTAAAAAAGAAACCACTTGACAGTCATTGATGGGCTCTTTTCTGATTGTTTTATGCCCTTGGCAGATATGTCCCATCTTAAAGAATGTTCTTGATATCCAAATACCACGGTTGACCATCAATTTCTTCTTCAACCACATTGCAATAAGCATGTTGAATTTGGACCTGGATTTCCAATAGATCAATATGGATCTTACCAGGATGGACAAACATTGAGGCTAGTGTAGCCAATATGTCAGCCAGTTCATTGTGCATTATGAGAACATGCCTGAACTTTATAATATCAAACTTTTGGCAAGGATCGTCCATACACTGCTTGTACATGATCAACTTAAGGTCTTGAGTTTTCCATTCACCTTTCATTTGGCATATCAAAAGGTCATAATCTCTGGTCTCCAGTGACTCTTTGATATCTATATCTAATGCCATACGTAGACCCATTATGCTTGCTTCATACTCAGATACGTTATTAGTGTAACTGAAATGAAGCTGGGCTGCCGCCTGGTAATAATGTCCCGTAGGAGAGATGAGGACTGCGCCAACACCATGACCTTTTGAGTTGGAAGCACCATCAAAGTACATTTTCCACACGTGCTCTTCTTCGTCAATCAATTCTTCAAGCACTTCTACCTCTTCATCAGGGAAGTAGGTTTTCAATGGTTCATAGTTATCATCCACCGGATTCTCAGCTAAATGATCGGTTAAGGCTTAATCTTTCATTGCAATTCTGGTGACATAAACTATGTCGAATTTCGTGAGCAGGATCTGCCATTTTGTAAGTTTTTCAGGTGGCATTGTCTTTTGAAATATTTATTTCAATGGGTCCATCCGACAAATGAGATAAGTGGTGTAGGACAACAAATAATGTTTTAGCTTTTGTGCGACCCAAGTCAGGGCACAACACGTCTTTTCCAACATAGTGTATCTGGCCTCGCAGTCTGTAGACTTTGTACTCAGATAATATATCACCTAATCTTTCTTTCCTGAAGTGTCATGTTGCCCTAGTTCACAACTAAAGAAGTTCTCGTTGACTGACAAGTGCAAAAACAATGGTCGACCAGGCTCGGCCGGGACCAAAACATGAGGGTTTGATAGATATTGTTTGATCATGTCAAAGGCCTCTTGGCACTTTTCGGTCCGCGCAATTGATGCATTCTTTTTAAATAACCTGGGGATCGGCTCACATATCGTGGTAAGTTGAGCAACGAACCTACTGATGTAATTCAGCCTGACTAGAAAGCTTATAACATTATTCTTGGTCCGAGGCGGAGGTAATTCTTGTATTGCTTTAATCTTTGCGGGATCCAATTCAATACCTCGCATGCTGATAATGAAACCTAACAATTTTCCTGCGGGCACGACAAATATGCATTTGGCTGGATTCAATTTCAGATTGTACCTATGGAGCCTTTCAAAGAACTTTCTGAGATCTCTCACGTGATTTTCAGCCATTCTAGACTTGATAATCACGTCATCCACACACACTTCTATTTCTTTATGCATCATATCATGGAAAATGACAGTCACTGCCCTCACGTAGGTTGCCCCAACATTTTTCAAACCAAACAACATTACTCTATAACAGTAAGTTCCCCAAGGCATAGTGAATGCCGTTTTGTATGCATCATCTTCATCCATCTAGATCTGATGGAATCCAATATAGCAATCAATGAAGGATTATATTTCATGTTTGGCACAATCGTCTACAAGAGTGTGAATGCTAGACAATGGGAAATTGTCTTTGGGACTTGCCTTGTTCAAATCTTGATAGTCGACATATCCTTATTTTTCCATCTTTCTTAAGAACCGGAACAACATTCGCGACCCAAGTAGTGTACTGGACCGGTTGAATGAATTTTTCCTCCTAGTATTTCATTATTTCCTCACGAATTTTCTTGATCATATCAGTTTTGAAATTTTGCTGCATTAGTCTCACTAGAGGGAAACCAGGTTGAATTGGCAATTTTTGGACTGTCAAATCTGAGCTTAAGCCTCGCATTTCATCATATGACCATGCAAAAACATCTCGATATTCAAAAAGCACTTTCGAAATATCGTCTTTTACTTTAGGATGGGCATACATGCATATCTTGGTTTCCCTCATATCATCAGGGCTCTCAAGGTGAACATCTTCTGTATCGGCCAAATTGGGTTTAGGCTTGCCTTCATAAAGCTCCACTTCCGAACCTGTTGCAAAAACAGCCTCTTCCTTACCATACTCAATCCCCTTAACAAATTCCTCACGGTTTTCTTCATCAATTTCAACCTCAACTACGGTTACGGAGAACAAATAAAAGTAGAATAAAATTAGGAATATGAACAGATATTGAAGGAAATCGTGGCCTTTCATTAATGAAAGTAGTTAAATTACAAAAAATTAGCAAAATAATACACTTGGCATATAACCCTTAGAATATCTAAGTGTATTCAAAAGAGAACTGCAAAGTAAACAGTCTACCAAGACCCTCTCCTGGTGGGGAGGGAAGTTGCATTCCAGTTGATCAGGTGTACATTCGAGCCAATGTACTGCATTGAAGCATTACTGGAGCCTTCACCCGACTAGATCATGCAAATTTTAAAGATTTCATCCAAATCAAATAGTGTATCCTGATCATCTTTCACGGTATTTACATCTTCAGCAATAGCTTTTGGTTTCATGACATAGCCCTCAAAATATAGGGAAAGACACGGAATTGGCTTAGGAAGAGACCAAATTTTGTCTTCTTCTTCTTTGCTCGCTTGCGATCAGCTGCTCTTTGCTTTAACCCTAGTCCCCACGTGCCTAGCACGCCAATCAGATGTACTAGATTCACTCTGCCTTGTAGTGACGCTCCCAAACCTTTTCCAAATAGGAAACCATGCTTCAACATTTTAGAATCTATCATAATGGACGTCTTTTACACTCTTGGGACGGGCATAGATTTCTCTTCTGTTACTTTTTCCATATAAACCACATCAGAGGTTTGATACATGATGGTCGGACGCGTGGTTACAACTTCGAGGGCTGATACATCTAGCCTGTTGTCAAACAGCAAGCCATCCTCTCCAAAAACCACGACAACTTGGTTATTCCAAGTGAACTTGACTGCCTGATGGACCGTTGAAGATACAACACACGCCATGTGAATCCATCGTCGACCCAATAGCAGATTGTAAGATGCATATGTTTCCATGACTTGTAATTTGATGTTGAAAGCTGCATGACCAATGATTAACTTAAGATTAATAATGCCTAAAGATTCTTGAACCCCTCCATCAAAAGCACGGACAACAGAGGAACTGGCTAATTTTGTTGATATCCATCTTTAGACTTTTCAGTGTAGATAAAGTACAAATGTTCAATCCTGCGCCAGCATCTATTAGAGCACGTCTGACATGAAAATTTTCACACTTGAATGAAATATGAAACGCCCGATTATGACCAGTTCCTTCTGTTGATAGCTCCTCATTAGTGAACGTCACACGATTAGTTTCAAATACTCTAAAAGCAATTGCTTCCAGATTAGCCGCAATAGTTTGCTCTGGAATGTAAGCCTCATACAGTATTTTCAGTAATGCATTGCATTGTGCTTCAGAGTTCATAAGCAAGGTCATGAGCGATATCTGAGCTGGAGTCTTTCTCAATTGTTCGACTATAGAATAATCCGTCGATCTCATTTTCTGTACAAATTCCTCAGCTTCTTTCTCGGAAACTAGATCTTAGATTGGTTCCTAGTTCTCTCGACCTGGTTTAGCCTTTCTCAATTCTCCGAGGTGAAACATCTCCCAGATCGAGTCAAACAATTTACATCAGCAACGACCTCCATAATTTCCCCCCTTTGTAAGACACGATCTTCTGGTTGTATTTCCAAGGAACAATCTTTGTACTTTTGATAGGGAGTTGCTTTGCCTGTGTGATGATAACCGGTTCACATCTCTTTGCCTTGAATTCAAAGGCCAGAGCTTTCTGGCGTGATGCGCCTTGCGCAATAAACATTGGCCCACTGGCTTGAATGTTTCCTTGCTTTGCGGCTGGGATTGTGAAACTTGGTTCACCCACATCTCGCTTTTCCTTGTTGACAACAAGTGCACTTGGCTTCGCGACCGATATAACAATAAATGGCTCATGACTTCTAATGTTAGTAGAAAGACCAACTGCCACAATCTGTTTGGAAGTTTTCCTTTTCACATCTTCTTCCATGCATACCATTACTACTATGTGCACATCATTCCAAACATTATGAAATGGAAAAGGATTTTGATTCACATTCTGCGTCTTGTCCCCCACTAATTTTATCTGATTGTTGTCTATCATTTCCTTGATTACCCTTTTAAGTGCCCAACAAGACGCTGTGTCATGACCAGGCACTCCAGAATGGAATGCATAATGGCGTGAGTGATCAATCCTCCCAGTCGGGATCATGTTCCCCGGGATTGGCTTCAACAAATTAGCTTGTTGCAACTTTCTGAACAAATTGGTGTAAGTTTCCTCAATGGGGTGAACTGTTTCTTCTCTTGTTGCATGTTTCTTTGCTGTATGTTTGGCCAAAAACCTGGTGGCCCTTGTGGTCGATAAGGTATCTTCCGCTTAGCCGGGAATTGACCATGTGCTTGTTGATTGTTATACTAGACTGGGGCAGGGGGTGCACCTATTGTGGACTTGACATTTGTTGAGCATAAAATGCTACACTTATAGGAAATGAGAACTATGGCATAATATACTGTTGGCCATGAGGCTGATAGAAGTGTTGTGGCGGACTTGTCTGATTGAATCATTGACAGTCATTGTATCTTTCGTCACTTCTTCTCGGCCCTGAACCTACCTGCGCCACCTCTACTTTCTTCTCTTTCTTTTTCCCAAAATTTTTTTATCCAGACTACAATGCCTGGGTAGTAGCTCTCGAATTTTTTTGACTAACAACCTTGCCAACCTTGATTCTTCTTTCAACCATTTCACCAATTCCTACAGCTTCACTGAAGTGCTTTCCAATGGCTGAGGCCATCGCTTGGTAGTATGTCTCATCGAGCACTTCAATAAACTCTTCAACCATCTTATTATCTGGTATCAAAAGGCTCACACGCGCCGCCTGTTCACACCATCTGTAGGCATACTCTCTAAAACTTTCACTTGTTTTCTTTGTGATCGTGTTCAAAGAAAAATGATTAGGAGCAGCTTCTGTTTTAAAACCAAAGTGGTACACGAAGGCATTGGCCATGTCATCAAAGATAACCCACTTCGAAACATCTTGCTGCATAAACCATTCTGATGCCGGTCCTCCCAAACTATCAGCAAAGTACGCCATCAGTAACTCATCTTTCTCAATGCCCCTCATTTTGTTAAGGTAGATCTTCAAGTGGATCCTCGGATCACTTTACCCATTGTAGAGAACAAACTTAGGCACATGAGGGAACAAAGATATGTCTTTGTATGAAACATTAGCTTTACCCCTTTGCCCCTATATGTTTTTTACAGTTTTCTCTAAACTTTTCACTTTCCAAGCTAAATCATCCTCTTCTGCCTTTCTCGATCTTTCAATACCACCATGTGACTCTAGGTGGTGCCCTTGATCATTTGACTCGATCAGGCAGAGAACATTCCCCTGAGCTTGACCGAATTGTTGATCCTGGTTCCTTAACTGTGGGTCGCCGTTCGACCATTGCAAAGTAGGTCCCCCAAAAACTGTGAATGCTTGGGCAGGAACTTGGGGTGGCCATTTTGTCCTTGCTATGGGAGTTTTGCATTAGGGCGCACTTCAGCTTCATTTGTTACGCCATATACAAGGCTAGAACCAGGGAGATATGACGGATTCTTAACTGCTACAAATGTGCTCGGTGCGTGCAAGACTGCTGTTGGTAGGACCCCATCCATGATAGCTGGCTTGGGAGGAGGTGTCTGTCCTGTGTTCACCGCACGATGCATGTCAACCAAGAATTTCTTTAAGCTTTGGACCTCCCCGGTCAAAGTTTATTTTCTTGTGTAAGGAGTTCCTTGGCATCGATCTCAGATTTCTCTTCGTCAGACGACATAGTGAGAAGTATAGTTAAAAAGGTCCTTTTGATCTACTTGTGTAACGGCAGGATAATACCAAAGTGCTATGCCAAATCAACTGGTAATCGAGAGCTCTATAGCAAACAGAGAAGGTTAGAAAATAACACATTGAACAAATAAAGTGCGCCTAGAAGACTAAAAGTCATCATGTGTCATCTCGAAATAGTTTGGATTAGATTCCCAAGTTTATTGTTTGATTTCCTTTTTTTTTTTTTTTTTGAAAAGAGAGGCCAGATGGTGAAATAAATTGACACATAAAAATAAGCAAAAGATTTTAATTTTCATTTAAACAACATACAAATAGTGCTTTATACAGACAGACCAAAAGCACGGCCAAAAGGTGAAAAGAAACAATTGAAGTAGATATAAATTACAACAACTATGTTCAAAAAGCAACATAAAGTACAACAAGACGAGATGCTGAATAATGTGACGAAAAGAAAGCAATAAGCTGCATCATCTCGGACTATTATGTCTGTAAACTCTTGACAATTGGATGCGAGATCTGGCTGCTAGGGTGACCCGAGATCTGACTTGGCATGCTCCTCAGGATCTTACTCAAGTGGCTCCTCGGAATCTTCTTTATCTGGTGACGGAGGCTGGCTCAGAATATTAAGCAATATGTACGCCCGCTGAAACACATTTTTGAAGTAATGAGGGATTTCACTGATGATAGTCTTATTCGACGAGATCTCATGATCTTCGCACATTTTAAACAAATGGTCTGCCAGCTCTAACACATGCTGCTGACCTTGATCAATCACTCTCTTTTCCATGGCTATTTGTAGAAGCTGGTCCGTGCCTAATCTCAGCGCATTATCTTTTAAAATGAATACGTCATCATACATGTTATGCAGTCGGTCAATAGTCCCAAGGCGCTGACATGTTAATCTCTCGCTCTAAGGTAGAGCGGCTCGAGCAGTGTCCCTCTCTATCAATGCCTTATGGTTCAAATTGTGGAGTCAACTCATAGTATCTAGGAGTTGGTGTGCTAAGTCCACACTCGCAAATTGAGCAGTTAGAACGGTGTCCCGTTCCGCGACTAAACTCTGTATAGTAGCACAGTACTTACCCTCAATCTCATGCCTGGAAATATGAACTTGCATATCCAGCCTGGCCTCAATGTCAACCACGCATATTCTTGACGTCGCATGCATCTCTCTAGGTATAGGCTGGTAGCGACACCATAACTCGTATTCCTAAGTGACCTCTCCCCTGAGTTCATTCTAAACATATGTCTCTACTACGAGGTGCCTCCTAGTGTCCCATAAGTGCAAGATCTCTCCCTTGAGGGTAAACTGGCATGGAGGATAATCTGAGACACATGCACTCATGTCCTCAACTAACATGACTACTTGCTTTCGACCCAACCGTCTAAGCACACGCAGAGGGGCATAAGGCTGAGATGCTCTCAAACCCATCAGAACCAGAAAAGGACGGTCGACGCATCCGTATACAACTTTCCCCTTAGAAAGCCAGTTATACTGCCACAATATCCTATCTGGCGTAAGGGAGTACCTAGTACAAACTCCAATCACGCTCTTTTTTTGGAAACATAATTTTCTGGATATGTTTGCAATGATAACCCAGATAACTAAAGATAAAGAACCTAACATCAGAATAAGGTGGGCAGAGGCGCACATGCTCCAAGAACCACACATGTAAAAGGAGGTTACACCCCTCAAAGGACTCGCATTCCCCCTTGTGGCACCGAGTCAAAGCATGAAAGATACTACCCAGAATCATCGGATTTAGTGTTGAACCATATAAAACTTTCATAACCCAAATAATTTTAATGGATATCCTTTTGTCTGGCAGCGGGAAAACCAGTAATCCTAGAAAAGCAAACACAAAGACCTATGGACCAAGCATCAACATATCTTCGTATTTCGGCTTGTCATGAAACTCGAACCCATATTGTTTAAAACCATTACCTCTTCTAAAATGATCATAAAGGTAGTCAAATGAAATCCAGCTGTGACGAACACTAACGTTTGAGGCATCTGCACGTAACCTGATATTATTAAAGAAACAAGCGCATTGACCTTCTTCAGAGAAATCATTTTCTTTTCCTCGAAATCTAGCTTAATGAGCCCGACTATTTCCTCGAGGGTCGGTGTCATCTCAAATCCCTGAAAACAAAAAATATTTCGGTCTGGTTTCCAAGACCTAACTGACGCACTAACCAAATCTCGACGCAGGATCATATCTTTACTCATAAGGTCAGTAAAAAAATCAATCTTCTGATGGACTAAATCTCTTTGCATCTCGTTCATTCCGTCCCACCAAGACTTTAATTCATCGAATTGGCCATCAGTCATCATGATAGATGGTGGAGTGACATTAACATGGTATTTTCTCTTGTTAGACCTAGAAGACGATGCAACCATGACTCCTATAAAAACATGGGACACGAATTTAAATGACATGAAAATTATTTTCTAAAAAAATAATGACTGACAAAACAAACCAGACTCTTACAATCTTCTCAAAGCAAGACTAACACAATTCGGACGCCATAATTTTCTATATTAGGATCCACAAATTTCTAATAAAATTTTTTCATCATAACAGTGTAAAATTTGGTCCAAAAAAATTTCTAGGCCAAACAGGGCACTTTGGAACTCTTTAAAAAAATTTGGCCATAATAACGACACAAAAATTGATAAAATATTGCCAACAATGACATTTAGTATATCTAAAATAAAATTTTGGCATTACAACGACGTAAAAATGACATCAAGAAAACTCCTTTAAGTAAGGAAATATCAGTATTTTCGAAAAGTTCGCCAGCATAACGGCGTGAAAAACTGGATCCAAAAAAGAATTCTAAGATTGATACACAGACACTTTTTGAATTTTTTTTGCTATTATAATGATATAAAGACTGATGCCAAAAAAATTTTTTGACTTCTGAGTATTAAGTGCTTTTTGTAAAATTTCATCATTATAACGGCACAAAACTGACATCTACAAAATTGGCCAATACTGGCACTTACAAATATTCTTGAAAAAATTCGTCATTTTAGCGGTATGACTCAAAATTACAAAAGTCAAGACAACTACGGTTAAAATGTAAAATTCACCCAACTTTCTTTCTTTTTCTTCAATCTCTTTTTTGGAACTTGTTCCTCCCCAATTTGGTCAACATGACAACTTTTTCTAGATGCATGCAACACATAAAAAATATATCAGATGTGTCAAAATTGGAAATTGGGTGGTGTTTTGACACAAAGGGAGTCAGCCTAGACAAGTGCGATACTGGTGTTCCACACCTCACTAAGTCGGATGAAATGCAAATAATTGGGCCTAAAGGTTTAACTCTGGGTGACTCAACTGACTCTGATTGACTGAAAATCCGGTGGACAAATCGGGCGAAAAATGCGTCAGGATAATCTGGCAACAGTGTCTCTGGCCTAAAATCCCCACACACCTTCCTCCTAAATCATGGGCAATTTTAGTAAGAAAGTTCCCAGATATCGCAAGCAACCTGGTAAGTGTACGTGTGCGTGTATTCAAAGAGTCAGAGGTTTCTCGGAGAAGACAATTTGTGTGAACAGTCAAAATAATATCAAAGTGGTAACATTCATAATTTCATGTTATAACGGAAATAATAACAACCAAGCATTTAATAAATCAAAACAAAAACAACAATTCAAAACTAGAGATTCTGGTTTTAACTATTCTCCCACGGAGTTGCCAAACTGTCATGCCCTAAATTTAACTAGTGTAGTTTCTTTTAAAGGTTGTGACTGTATTTTAAAGGTACAAAATTATGAGATTAGAAGCCGCCACTTGACAAGTTCAAAGGTGTGTCAAGTCACCAAAAAAGTACCATTAGAACACCTTTGACTCGTTCAATGGTCTGCATCAGAGAATCCGAATAAGGATCTCGATTAACTCGCGGGAAGGTATTAGACACTCTCGAATCCTATGCTAAGCACAGCTGCTTTATTATTATGTTTTGATTTACTAACAAATGGTTATTATATTTTTTACCTTTATCTCAAGTCAAAAACTTCGATTTTTAAAGCAAAATTTTGTAAAAAGTGCATCCTAATTAATCTTGTTAATTCATTCCAAATCCATAACAGAACCCCAATTCCATAGTTTCAAGGGATGACTATTTCAACTCAAAGGTCGCCTAGCCAAAGCGTGGCTGTTTGTTAAAAAGTGTGAGTTCAATTTTTTCGAAACACTTCAAGTGGGTTGTGATTTTTAAAAGGATTGATTTGCAACTTGGCACGACCATAGTTGTCAAGGTAAAAGAATAGAGTTTGGAATGTAACTTGGAACGACCAAAATTGTCAAGATAAAAAAAAATTATTTAGCCCAGAAAGCTGATAGCTACCAAAATAATGATTGATATGCCAACAACTACCAAAATAATGATTGATATGCCAAAGTAGACCATCTTTCCAAAAAATAAATTGTTGCACTCATTTTTCGAAAATAGATTTATTGCATACACAAACCAATTTATATAATTCATATATTCAGGCCAAGTATTGCAAGTTTAGGCTGGGCCTCGGCTTATTGCACAAATAGGTTGCTTTAAGGGTCATTTTACAAATATTGCTACATTCAGCTTCATGTTCTGCTAGTGGATGTATTTTCACAAAATTAAATGTGGACAACTTTAAAAAAAAGTCCTAACAAATGGCTATTCGTTCCAGATGATAGTTTTCATTCATTTTGCACTTATACTCTTACTTCTAGCCCTTGTTTCAAGTCTGTGCAGATTTCTTATTTTTACAAATTTTACACCAAATGGACAGCTTTGCGAAAGACAGTCCAAATTACGGAATTGATACCATTACATAGAATGACCAGTGTATAAAATACAATCCAGATTCACAAAATCATGGATGTGCATCCATATGTACCAGTTTTGCAAAAATAGTCCAAACCTAAACATTCACTTTCTAAAAATAAATCTGAAAAGAATACATGCTGAAAATACATAGTTTCTGTCAAACTATCTCACCTCTTTCAACACACACACTTGCTCAAATACATGACTAAGCTATAACAGTAAAGACAATATGCATACAAGGACTAAGCAATTTCTTATACTTATCATGTTAGCATAATAACATGGCTGTTACATAACTAATCACATACGCATATTATTATGCCCTCAAACATAATGATTTCATTAAAAACATGATGGAAAATAAAAACTTTAATGGTTACCTAGTGTAGACAAACTCTTAACAATGCAAAGCCAAGAGGACCAACAAGTTGAGGTCCAAAGCAAGCACCAGTAACACAAAAAAATAATAGCAGCAAGACAGCCTCTTCCAAACCCCTTTTCACTCCTAACACTAAGAGATTTATACCCCAAAAGACTTAGATGAGGCCTCATAGTTTTTGGGCAGTTAACTGGTATCAACCAGTTTTTGGGAGTTTTTGGGAAATTCCCTCACAAACTTCAAATTTTGTCCCAAATAAAATGTATCTCCAAACAAAATTTCAATTTCCCAAGTTCCAAATCTCAAATTCCAAATCATGTCCAAACGGGAGCTTAGTATTCTTACTCTTTTCCCTCTGTTTTTTGACAGACATTCAATGCCTTTCTCTCTGTTTTTACAGTAGTTTTTCTTGCATCTTAATGAAGAGAAGACCTTACTATTTATAGAAGGAAAGAGAGTGTGTAGTTAGGGTGAAGTCACCTTTTATCATGCCCCACATCCTTCTACTTGAGTATGTCCTTATTCCCCCTTTTTAAGGTGTCTTGGGTAGTGTAAAGTCTCCCTAAAAGTTTTTAAAATCTTGTCATACCCCACATCCTTCTACATGAGTATGTCCTTATTCCTCTTTTTCAAGGTGTCTTGCATTATGTAAAGCCACCCTAAAACTTTTTAAAAGCTGAAAATGTTGGGTGTCACTAAAAGTGACATCCCCTGGGCTGGATTAGAAAAGGTTAAGTCTAGCCCAATACCCATCATTTACAAAACTGGACAGATCTGATCCTACTGAAAACTAACACTAAATCATCCAAGACTTGCTCAATTTTAGACTTAAAACTAGTACTTTGTTGGGCCAAAGCCATCACAGTAAACATCAGCCCAAAGTAACAAAATGAACTAGGTCCAAGACTCAAAATATCCTACCAAACTTGCTAAAACAAGCACACGAGAAACTCATGTCAAAGGTAGTTCAAATGAAAATCATGACCTATGTTTCTTATCTATCAAAATCTCAAGCCGACTCTTAAACCTTAAGAGTGATATAAAGGTCATCAATGTTCAAAATTCGAGCAAACCAACTTACTTCTGATGCCATTTCACTTGTTCACATATATAAGTTACACAAGACTAAACAAAATTACGAACCAATTGTTTCTAGCACTTCACACAAGCAAGTACTCCCTCATTTCATGTTTATACAGTTGATTAAAAATATACCCATGTCAATTGCAACCATCCATGTGAATATGCACTCCCTCACACACAAATTCAGCCAAAATTTTATGTTCAAATCAACAAGGGGAGAAGAGTTACAAATCACAAAATCTCTGCATGTTTCATATACTCAAAACTAACGAAAATGGACAAATTTATACTTAAGAAAATGATTACCCAAACCTTGACACTTAGCTAAACTAAAACACACTTGCGGGATACTATCATCCTCACACTATTCCTCTAGTACTTGCATAGACACACAAGATTTTATCGGCTAGACTAAAGAGACACACGACCAGGCATCCATAATAAACTCATACAAAACCGCATACTTAAACTTAACGTTAATCGTGCATTTCAATCAGTTTCATTCTTGAACGAACACACATAAACGTTCGTTTCACTAATTAGTGAGCTGCTAGCACGCGCGCGCGCGTACACACACACACGCGCGCGCGCACACACACACACACACTAGTAACAATCAATTAGAAGTCTCAGGCAGAAAACAAACTCGCCAAAAGTGAATTCACTTCATTTTTTCCTTTGATTTGTGAGCATAGATAAAACATACATGTCACAATACATCATTCTCCTAACAGTCTAAGTCGAATACATGTAAATTATGACATAAACTAGAAGTGACTAAGCAAGGGAAAGAGATTTAGTTGTCTAACCAATGTTTCCAATAGTTAAACAATTATATCCTCGTCATCGTTGTTTCTCCGCTGCTGCTTCACCTCATCGTTAATTTCTCACCGCTGCCTCTTCGTCCTAAACGCTGCCCAAACCACGCCATTCGCTTCTATCTAAAACCAATACGACGACAAAATATCATTGCAGAACAGCCTGCAAAGAACCTCACCACCACTCTTTCTACGTCGCCTACTGCGTCGCTGCCCTGTTTTCAGCCACTGCCATCACTGTATCAACGTATCACCACCACCACTGCCTCACAGACCAGACTGCTGCATCATCATCATGGCTTCATCACCACAACTTTCCTCAACTCTATAAAACAATCATCACAACAACCCTTCCACAACACCACCACAGGCAGCACAACAATACCACTACGCCACAATAAAGTCATTACAACATCTCAACACACACAAAAAAAGTTCCACCAAAAGAGCCCTTCCATCATAATAATAACAAATACGCCACCAAACTCCCATACATACCAAAACAATAAGAAGAAGAAAAAAAAATGAAAATCAAAAACAAGAAAAATGGTTAAAAGAAAGAAAAAAGAGAATAATTGAATTTTGGGTAATTGGGGTATGGAGGGTTCGTAGAGAAGGTTGAGAAGAAGGAGAAAAGCAAAAACTTACCGATAAACGCAAAAACCCACCGAACTTTGGGTCCTGATCTACGCAAAACGGTTGAAACTTTGGAATAAATAATGGTGGATCAAGATAGAGGTTGAAAAAAGAAACCTTCTGGTCTAATTTGGCATTTTCCCGGCCACCGGAGGTGGTGGTCCGATGGCGGAGGTTAGCGGAACCACGATGGGACAATTTTTTCCGCGCGGTCTGGGGAGAAATGGACAGAGTCTCCCCTCTTTGAAAGGTTAAGGAGAAAATGACAGTAAAATAATTAATTTAGAGTTTTATATGGGAGGATTCGGATTCCAGGCAGTTTTCTTTTGGGCAGCTGTTCACCATTGGATCTCGCCATTACAGCCCCGGGTTTAAAGAGTATGCTGATGGGTCGTGAGGCTTATTGGGCTGCCACCTTTCTTTTTGGTTTATTGAATAATTAAGTAGCCCAAATATCTAATTACAAACTAGCCTAACACATAGAAATTAACTCACTGCTAATTATTCAATTAATTAAACAACAAAAAAAAATGCACACGATCAAACTCAAAGAAAAAAAAACAACAACAATTAAACAAATAACATCAAGAAAATAATTTTTGCACAATTTTTGAGATTTTTCTACAAAATAATTAGGCTAAAATGTTGGGATACATGAGAAAAATTAGCAAAATTTTAACATAATTCTCACGACTATTTTTGTTTTGGAACTTTATTATAAGATTTGAGCCAAAATTAGGTGATTACACAATAAACCACATTTATCCTTGAGCTTTTTCTCTGAACAGTTGGTTGACGTAGTCCCAAATACATCGAATCTATGCATAATAATGCATAGCAAATGGGATAAGAAAGATTTACACTGAATCTCTTCATAGCTGTTGCACCAGGCACCGTGTTGAGAACTTGTGTGCAAGGTTTAAGTGTGGAACATTTCATAACCATTCTTATGTTGTAACATCGGCATACAGTTTTGATGTGTTCAGCAATGCTTTTGGACAACTCCATACTAAATGTCCTGCTGCTGCTCTATGTCTTGGGAAATGGAATTTCATAAATGGACAGATCATATTTCCTTTGAAGCAGGAACGACGTAATGACTACAAACATTTTTCGAGTCCCTGAACACAATGTTGAAGGATGAAAGGGAATACCCCATGCTTGGCCTATTCAATACTATCACTCGTAAGTTTTTTTGAGAAGTTCAATGCGAGAGGATGCAATGAAGAAACATAACACCAATATTGTGCCCAGTGTTGAAAAAAATTGAGAAAAAATATGCTTGAAGGCAACGCGCTAATTGCTTATCATGCAGGCAGGGCTGTTGATGATCTACTGTATAATGTCGTTGGAGATGGAAACAAAAGGCACACTGTCTATTTTAATTTCTAAAACATATTCATGTATGCAGTTTGAATTGGACAAGATACCATGCAGGCATGCAATGTCAGTGCTAACAATGAGGTATGGAGTTGGATATGGTGCTAGTGCATACTATTACACTTGTCTATTTTATAGGATTCAGAGTTATATCCTTGCATATGAAGGAGGAATTTATCCAATCCCACTCAAGAATGGATGGTGCCTCCCGAGATAGCTGAGTGAAGAATTGTTCACCCCATGGTCAATCTCAAAAGGGGTAGAAGGAGAGTTATTTATTTTTTCTCAGTTGGGGAATCATTTATCTCAAGAAAGAGAAAAAATAAATGTTCAAACTTCAAGAAAAGTGGTCATAAGAGGACAACATGCCCAGCTTTGTCACAAGTTTAATAGTGAACATATTTATTCATATTTGGTGTATTAGCTTAAGGTGGACCAATTTAAAGTGATTCTACTAACATAATACAAATTTTTTAAATGTGCTTATGTTAATTTGCTACTTTGATATTAGTTGGAACAATTTGAAGTGATTGTAATAATTTTATAATTTATTTATTTTAATGTGTTTCTATAAATTTGGTTATTTGCTGTCAAATAATAACAAGCTGGTTGTAGCTGAGATTATTTTAAGTGCCTAAAATTACTAACCGAGGAGTAGAGTGATATAATTTACTTAAAGTAGATTAATAGACAATAAGTAGTTGATAATGAATTTGAATGCATTTAAATAAAGTGTGTGCTCCATCTCTATATGCAATTATATTTGTGGTAAACGAACTGTTGTATCATAATCATTTCTGAAAAAAGATGAGACATTAACTCAGAACACCAAAGGTTGTATTGTTGGTGCCTATAAATAGAGGCACCCAACTTCACCCATTCCACAACTTAAAAAAACTCTTATTGAGAATCCAAAGTTCTGCAAAAAATTGTAAGAGGGCCCAATGGAAGTGGAAGAATCTCAAGTAATACAGATGCACTGCTGATCAGAGCCGACCTTGATTGTTTATTCATCTGTTGAGCGAAGGTAGGAGGAGGCAGAAGATGAACATCCGCCGGATCGCCAGGATGATGAGGGTTCTCCTAGAGAGGTAGGGGAAAATCTGGACAACTACATCACCCATCCCCCCTTCCCTCACAATTATGATTTTTCCTTTTTTCTATAGTTGTTATCAATAAAAAAGTGTTATGTTTGTTTTAATTTGTGGTCTCGTTTATTTTCTTCAATTAATCTTTTTTTTCTTTTTATGCTAATTCGTTGTTTGTTTTGAATTGATCAAAGGATTTTCAGTTTGGTGTATAATAAACCAACAAGGAAGTAGATAACGGGATAGGTTCATAAAGTCAAATAATTAAAAAAAAAAAAAAAAAAAAGAGAAGTAAGATAAGTAATAAGAAAAGTAAAAGAATCAGAAAAAAGAGAAGTAAGATTTGTTTGATTTTGAACTTAACCGAGTAAATGATTTTTTTATTATAGTAATTATTGAAATGTACAATTATTTTCTGGGAGTAGTTAATCTTTTGATGGCTATTTTATTTTTTCAGTTTCCAGTGATTTGTTATAAACTAACAGTGAAGTCGATGAGAGAATATAACAGACTCTTAAAATATGACTTAAAAAGACACAACTTATCTTAAGAAAGGTACAAGTTCCTTAATCGACTATTAATTAAATTAATGAAAATCAAAGTTGATTGTCGACCTTATATAGTTTAACATTAAATTAGTTAATTAACTACATTGACTTGATAAAAGATTGTTCAACCTTTCCTGATCATTCCTCTTTGTTACATGAATACATTGTAACAACTTATTGATGCCTAGAAGGATACAACTCAATTATACATCATGTAGTACATATATTGTTCTTAAGCAATACCTTAGTTTAAAACTCTTATGTCTTGTAATGATATGAATACATTATAACAACTTATTAATGCCTATCGTGTACAACTCAATTATACATCATGTACTACGTATATTGTTGTTACTCAATAGATTACTGGTAAGACTCTTATGTCCTGTTACACCATAAATGTTATTATTTGTACAAAGTGTAATGACATAAATATATTGTAACAACTTATTAATGCATACAAGGGTACAACTAAATTATACATCATGTTCTACGTGTATTGTTGCAAAGCAATGCCTTAGTGTTAAGACTCTTATGTCTTGTGTAACTCTTATGTCTTGTTACACCACAAATGTTACCATTTGTACAAAGTATAATGATATAAATACATTACAACAACTTATCAATTCCAACAAGGGTACAACTCAATTATACATCCTGTACTACGTATATTGTTGTTAATCAATGCCTTTAGTATTATGACTCATATATCTTATTACACCGCAAATGTATGTATAATATTGTAACTAAAGTATTCTCATGTAATCGGTCATTGTCATCCTTTTATATCATTTATATACTTTACAATATATAATTCTAATATTACTTGTTCTGGATAAGTCAAAAATTTATTATTTTAATTTTAGGAGGCAATGGTGATAATCTACCGTGTTTTCGTCCATTATACAAACACATATTTACAATACAAAATAAATCAAATTTATTATCTATCAATATGTGGATGATAATAAGTACACTAATCCCATATTCGTAATACATCACACTCCAACACGTGGCCTAAACTCAAATTTCACAAAATTCTAGAGGGATCCCATTTTCCGTTTCTCTTAAATTTTCGAAAATTTAACCACAACCCCCCAAATATAAAATTGTGACATTGCCTTAACCCTAAAATCTAAACCTCAATTATGAAGATCTAAATTTATCCCTCAAACCCCAAAATATACTTAATAAATACAAATAATACCTAGTTTACTCTCAATTTGTAAAATTCATCTCTTCTTACTCCATAAGTCCGTTCTCTATAGTATCATGAGCTAGACTTCATAGAGTTTTAATGTCTGTTCAGAAAAACTCATGTGTGTCAATGTGGCGAATATACGAGATTTAAGACCTAAAGTACTGTTGCAAACTTTGGTCGCAGATTTTGAAATTGTAAAATTTTAAAAGTGTGTCATACCGATATTAATTATATTTTTTAACCAAATAATGTAATTGTTAATGTACTTATGTTTTTCTAATGCATCAAAATGGTGGGTGCGATTATTTTAGGTGGTATGATGGACCACTACCTTAAGAAGCAACTAGGGTGACTGCAAAATTAGTTAGAAGGTTAAAAGAAACTGAAGAAAATTTAGATTTACTGAGAGTTATATTAAATAGGTCTGAAGAATAGATAGATTATCTTAAAGTCATTTTGAAAGAGGCTGAAATGCAGAGAGATCGGCTAAAGAAGTTGATGAAGTGATGGCTGTTGATTTCATAATTTGGTTAGTATTCAAATGGGCCAGTTAGATTTGTTTTATAAATTTGGGTCTTCTTGACTATACTTTGGACTGCGTGTACTTATTATGTAACATTTTGACAATGTATAACCATGTTATGTAATATTTTATAATATAATCGTATTATGAATATTTTCTTTAAGGCTGTTTAAGTTATTAATGTTGGATACTTTTAAGTTGCAAACCAGTTAAGCAAACTGCGACAAGTAAAAATATGTTAACTTGCAAACCAAAATCAACACATTTCACACTCTATACAAGATTGAAATGAGTTAACTTGCAATAAAATATAAACAATTAAGCAAACCATGACACAATACTGATAAGCTGATAAATACTTTAATTATAATTTGTGATTGACCAAATAAATATGAACCAAGATTAACCACAGATGAAAATAATATAGTTTAACCACAAAAAATAAGGTTAACCACTATAGACTTGTCTACGGTTAACCATAATATCCAAAAAATAGTCTATTCATAAAATCTAACACATCAACTACTGTCAAATTAAACACATGACAACCAACAAATGTTAAATGTCAAATAAATTCACCCACTCCCACTTCACCCCATCATTCTCTTAATGAAATTTCTCATTCAAGTGCACAAGCACTTCATTCACAATTCCATGGAACACGTCAGCTTCATCCATCGCCATTGTTGCATGAGTCTCTTCAACTACATTCTTTACAATTTCTTCTCCAACTTCTCTACCTTCATCTCTTTCATGCATTTCTTCTCCAACATCTGCTTCATTTTTGTCTTCATCTTCTCCAATAACATCTTTTTCATTTTTCTCTTCTTCACCAGCAAATGAAGCTTCATTTTCCTTTTCCACTTCTCCAGCAATCTCATTGTCTTGTCCAACTTCTTCTTCAACATCAACTTGATGCGGGACAAACTACCTCAAGGCCTTTCACTAGAATTCAAGCCAAAATGATCCAAGATATTTATCTCCACTGACTTGGAAGGACATAGAAGAAGACTCCGGAAGAGACTTGAAGATCATGCATTAGAGCGCCATGGAAGGGGGAACACCTAGGCTACATGGAGGAGCATCTGAGGCCCATTTTGAAGCTCCCCAAGAAGATCCAAGATGAGGCGGACCGCCCCACTGAAAGGGGCGGACCGCCTAGTTGAAAAGCGGTGGAAAATCGGCTAAGTGTGGAATTGCACACTCTCTGGACATTTAGTAGGCGGACCGTCCCTATGAACCAGGCGGACCGCCCATTCCCCTGTGACAATGTGCAGCCTTATGCAGAGGTGGGGCGCCTCCTTTAAGGGGCAGACCCCCCACCCCTGGTTTCACTAGATGGGAATTCCTACTTATTTGTTATGTATTTTCTATTCTAGCCCTACGTGGCTTCTACCCTTTTAGTGACGAAATTATTGTCGTAGCTAAAAATTTCGTGGTTAAATACAACATTTGTTGTAGTGTTGGGGGTCTTTTAAACTTTATATTATGTGTGTAAGGCACCTATAAAAGGGCCCTTAGTCTTCCATTTGAAGCTAGTTTATTTTGATGAATGAAGAAAATGAGAGCAGTGCTCCTTTATTGAATGAAACCTTTTGTTTGGGACTTGAATCTTCTAGTGGATCTAGTTGACCTTCAACCCCGCCCCGATCATTCTATTTGCGAGTCCCAGGTGTGATTCGAGGGTAGTTGCATAGAGTTAGGCAACTCTTGACCCGAATCGGTGGTTTCACGGAACAAGTTCTTCGTGGATACCCCGTAGGGAGTTCGAGACGAGTCTCGCTCCTATTGTTTTTCGTGTCTTTATTTCGATTTGTACCATCTTGGTATCAGAGCAAGGCTCAGAATTTATTTCTACAAACCGTCGACCCTTGTTTTTCGTGCCTAAGCTGGTTTCTATCTTAGTTTCTTGTTTGTTATTATTGAAAAGAAGAAAATACAAAAAAATTGAAAAAGTTGAAAAAACATCAAAAATTTGATCATGTGTTCTTGGATTGATGGACCTGTTGTTAGATTGATATCAGGGTTTGTTCCTTGTTGAAAACCTGACGATTTGGTACCAACAACTCTTGATTTGGAGTTGTAAAACAAGATTTGAAAATTTGAAACCCCTGCTATGAGCTTGATGAACATTGAGATTTGATTGTTTTTTATTGGGGTTTGGTAAAAGTTATTGGAGTTTGATTATTGTGGTTGAAAACACGATTGGGTACCTTCGGATTGGACAACATCTTGAAAATTGTTTGATTTTGGGGTGCTAAAACCAAGAAACATGACTTTGGACTGTGCTGAAGAACACAGTAGGCAGAGCACCTAGTCACAGAGGCGGACCGCCCACTTTGTGTGAGCTCTCTGGATTTTTGGGTGGCGGGGCGCCTGTTTGAGGAGGCGGACTGCCTATTCTCCTCTCCAGAAATTGGGGCGGACCGCCCACTTGAGAAAGGGTGGGGCGCTTGTTTTGTGAAGTGTTGGCTTGGGTAGTTTTTCCTAGGTTCTCTTGTTCCTTTGATTCAACATCTAATTAGTACTTCTCTAAGTAACTTCCCTACTTAATTGGTACTAGTCTTTGAGCTATTAGGCAACTCATGCCTAGTTTGGAGAGTAGAGCTTCAAGAGGATTCGTAGTATCATTTGACTCAAGTCCTCACTTTATAGAGCATATCGCCTATTGAGTCACATAAAATCCACTCACCCCGGAGTACACTTGACTTGTGGATTGAGTGATTGAGTTGAGGATTGTTGTTCAACTACGTGAAGCTTCTAGATTCAAGTTCGAGTGAAATATCCACCACCACGAAATGAATGAACCGAGTGAAACACAAAGTGAGGGTGTGCGAGAGGTTATTTCACTATCGTTTGTTTATTTTGTAGGTACAATGGCCAGCGAGGGAGAAGATCCCATGAAGAATGCCTTGGCCACTATCATGGATAATTTTGAGGACATAATCTTGAGACTTGAGAACGTTGAAAGGAGGACCCGGAGCATCTCAATTGAATCCGGAGAAGGGACAAGTAGAGGTTCTACTATGACTCCCTGAAACTTTGCAGAGATAGCCAAGAAATATGAGCTAAAGGATGATGTAGCTCTACAAGGGCGTGTGTTGGGCAATCCCGAACAAGTAGGCATTCCCCACAACTTGGGCAATCCCCAAGGAAATGCTCCACTTCTAAGACCCGTTCGAAATGTTCCACCTCTTGAGCAAGTTATTGAAGCTCAAGAAGGGGAGGAAGCCGAGTATGGTGATGAGGCCTATGGGTATGATGCTCACTATCAACCTAGGCGAGCAATGAATTGGAGGTCGTAATGTGGATAGGGGTAGAGACCGAGGTCGAGGGCCACCCATGGGATATGTTGGAGGGAATGCTAGAGGGGATTATGGTGCTTATGATGACCACTATGGAGGACAACCGGAGCCTTACCGTGGGGGTCATGACAACAATAATCTCAATAGTGTTTAGCTTAATCTTCCCACCTTCAAGAGAACTTATGATCCTGAAGCATACATGGAATGTGTACTACTCATGGAGAGGGTATTTGACACAAATGAGATGACCGAGGAGAAGAAAGGCACCTATGCTATTTCAACCTTTGAGGTCTATGCTTTTACTTGGTGGGAGTCCATAAAGAGGTCAAGAAGAAGGGCGGGAATGCATGTGAATGTGACTTGGGATGAGTTGAACGGTCTCATGACTACCAAGTATGTGACCCCAAGGTATCATCAAGAGCAACTTAAGAAGCTTTATGAACTAAAGCAAGGTGTCAAAACGATTCATGAGTACTATGATGAATTTGAAAAGATCCGGATGGCTTTGGATATGGATAACGAAGATGTAGAACAAGCCGTGATCCGCTTCAAGAATAGTTTGAACTATGGAATATCTTCTCAATTGAGGTTGCATGCTTATCACTCACTTCAAGATATCTTTGAAAATGCACTTGAAGCCGAGAAATGGCTTAAGGATGAGAAGACCACTCGTTGCAAGAGCAATACTCCTACTCCCGTGAGCAAGCCAAAAGAGTGGAAAGCTCCAAATACAAATTTTCCAAGTGTAAGTAGTGCAAGTGCTAGTAAAGATGTGAAGAAGCCGTATGAGAAGTCTACACCACAAATGAGAGGTAACTCTAAAACTCGCATGAGAAATCCTACTTCTACTTCTACTCAATGCTAAAAATGCAAGGGGTATGGTCACTTTGATAGAGATTTCCCTATGTGAAAGACCATGATTGTGGTAGGAGATTTGGTGTATGAGCAAGATAAGTGAGCCGGAGGATGAGAGAGTAGAGGGAGATGAGGTGATTGATATGGAGGAGAATACGGTTGAGGATAATGACCCTCATGCTTTCCTTGTTGTGAGAAAGAGTTTAGGTGCTATGCTTGTGGAGGATAATGAGACCTTACAAAGAGAAAACCTCTTTCATGCTAGATGCCGAGTCATGGGTGTAGTTTGTTCCATGATTATTGACTCGGAAAGTTGTTCCAATGTTGTTAGTCAAACACTAGTTTTCTAATTGAAATTACCCACTTTGAAACATCCCAATCCTTATCGTTTGCAATGGCTTAGTGAGTGTGGTGAATTAAAGGTGGTAAAGCAAGTAATGATTAAGTTCAAGATTGGGAACTATGTGGATGAACACATATTTGATGTGGTACCTATGCAAGCTTGCCATCTCTTATTTGGTAGGCCTTGGAAATTTGATCGACATGTGATGCATGATGGCCATGTCAATACTTACACGGTCAAGCATGAAGGGAAAAAGTTTGTGCTCAAACCCCTGTCGCCCAAGCAAGTAAGTGATGACTATAGGCGAATGAGGGAATTGAGAGAAACGGCTAAGGCTAAGTTGCCCATGGAGGCTAGTCCTATAGCCGAGAGCTTGGTGGTGACTCCACCATCTTCTACTGGTAGCATTTGTGCCATGATGCAACCGGGTGAACTTTTGAGAGGGAATGATGGCAACAAGCAACTCATTTTCCTAGTGCACAAAGGTATGATTCTTACTTCCGAATTTGATAATTCTTCTAACCCTTTGCCTAGTTCTCTTGAAAGTGTTTTGAAGGTTTTTGGGGATATGTTCCCGGATGAGATGCCAAATGGTTTACCTCCCTTGTGGGGTATTGAACATCAAATTGACTTTGTCCCGGGATCACAAATCCCAAACAAGCCGGCCTATAGAAGCAATCCCGAAGATACAAAGGATTTGCAAAGGAAAATTGATGAATTGCTTACCAAAGGCTTGGTGAGAGAGAGCTTGAGTCCATGTGCCATGCCCGTGATCCTTGTCCCAAAGAAGGATGGCATATGGAGGATGTGTGTGGATTGCCGAGCGGTCAACAAGATCACGGTAAAGTATCGACATCCCATACCTCGTTTAGATGATATGCTTGATGAGCTAAGTGGTTCTAGCATCTTTTCAAAGATAGACCTTAGGTTCGGTTACCATCAAATCCAGATGAAGCCCGGGGATGAATGGAAAACCGCATTAAAAATCAAGTTTGGTCTATATAAATGGTTGGTGATGCCCTTTGGCCTCTCCAACGCACCTAGTACTTTCATGAGGCTAATGAATCATGTGTTGAAGCCATTCATCAACAAATTCGTAGTCGTCTACTTTGATGACATTTTGATATATAGCAAGTCATTAGACGACCATGTTGATCATTTAAGGCAAGTGCTTGAAGTGTTGAGAGCTGAAAAGCTCTATGCTAATTTTAAGAAATGTGCCTTTGGTGTTGAAAAGGTAGTCTTTCTTGGGTTTGTTGTGAGTGCCAAGGAGTGGAAGTGGATGAGTCCAAGGTAGAGGCCATTCGTGATTTGCCTAGTCCCATTACTGTGTCTCAAGTTAGAAGCTTTCATGGTCTTGCTAGCTTATATAGGAGATTTGTGAGGGATTTTAGTGCTATTGCCACTCCACTCACCGAATTGGTAAAGAAAGACAAACCTTTTGTGTGGGAAGAGCCTCAAGAGAAGGCCTTCCAAGAATTGAAAAGTAGGTTGAGTACCGCCCCTTTATTGCAATTGCCCGACTTTGGAAAGTCATTTGAGGTTGAATGTGATGCCTCGGGGGTGGGAATTGGTGGTGTTTTAATGCAAGATGGAAAACCCATAGCCTACTTTAGTGAGAAATTGAAGGGTGCAACCTTGAACTACTCTGCATATGACAAGGAGTTGTATGCCCTAGTGAGAACTCTTGTTCATCGGCAACATTACCTTTGGCCTAGGGAATTTGTGATTAAGAGTAATCATGAGTCACTCAAACATCTTAGAGGCCAAGAGAAGTTAAACAAGAGGCGTGCCAAATGAGTAGAGTTCATTTAGTCTTTTCCCTATGTCATTCAATACAAGAAAGGAAAAGACAATATTGTAGCAGATGCACTTTCTAGGAAGTTTGCCCTAGCCACCACTCTTGCCTCCAAGCTCATGGGTTTTGAGAGCATTAAGTTGATGTATGCTCAAGACCCTAAGCTAAAGAGCATTCATGAAGCTCTTGAAAAAGGAGAAAGAGTTGAGAAGTACCAATGGGCTGATGGCTATATCTTTAAAAATGGTAGAGTTTGTGTTCCCGAGTCCTCTTGGAGAGAATTTCTTGTTCGTGAAGCACATTGTGGGGGCTTGATGAGACACTTTGGGAGAAACAAGACCTTGGCCATTCTCTCGGAACAATTCCATTGGCCTAAGATGAGGATGCAAGTTGAGGAACTTTGCAAAACTTGCCTTGAGTGCAAGCATGCTAAGTCCAAATCGAACACCCATGGTTTGTATACTCCTCTCCCCATACCTACTAGCCCGTGGATGGATATTTCTATGGATTTTGTTATGGGATTTCTGCGGTCTAGGGGGGACATGATATCATTTATATTGTTGCGGATAGGTTTTCCAAAATGGCTCACTTTATTCCATAAAAAAAGTGTGATGATGCACAACATGTTGCTTATGTATTCATTGATAATGTGTTAAAGTTGCATGGTGTACCTCAAACCATTGTGAGTGATAGGGACACCAAGTTCCTTAGCCATTTTTGGAGGAGCTTGTGGGGTGCTCTTGGCACCAAGCTATTGTTCTCTACATCCCACCACCCTCAAACGGATGGGCAAATCGAGGTGGTGAACAAAACTTTGGGTGCTCTTCTTAGAGCTATGACCTGAGGGAAGGCCGGGACTTGGGTTGATAAGTTGCCTCTCATGGAGTTTGCATATAACCGTACTTTGCATAGTTTGATTGGTATGACTCCATTTGTGTGTGTCTATGGCTTTAATCCTTTGATTCCACTTGATCTAACCCACTTGCCCAAAGATTTTGTTGTGAGTTTTGAAGGTAAAAGCCGAGCAAAGGCTATGCTTGAGCTCCATGCTAAAACAAAAAAGAACTTGGAGGAAGCCTATGCAAAGGTGGCATCCAAAAAGAACAAGGGAATGAAAAAGCTAGAGCTCACGAAAGGAGATTGGATGTGGGTGCACTTCCGCAAAGAAAGGTTTTAAAACCTTAGGAAAGGGAAGTTGGCAACCCGAGGAGATAGACCATTCCAAGTGCTTTCCAAGATCAACAACAACGCCTATGGGATTGATCTACCCGATAAGTATAATGTCTCAAATACTTTTAATGTGATTGACTTGACCCCTTTTGATGTTGGGGATGGTGATGTCGGAGAAGAGGAGGCCATGATTTCGAGGACGAAACCTTCCCAAGAAGGGGAGCATGATGCGGGACAAACTAACTCAAGGCCTTCCACTAGAAGTCAAGCCAAAATGATCCAAGACATTCATCTCCACTTGACTTGGAAGGACATGGAAGAAGAGTCCGGAAGAGACTTGAAGATCATGCATTGGAGCGCCATAGAAGGGGGACCACCTAGGCTACATGGAGGAGCATCCGAGGCTCATTTTGAAGCTCCCCAAGAAGCTCCAAGATGAGGTGGACCGCCCCACTGAAAGGGGCGGACCGCCTAGTTGAAAAGGGATGGAAAATCGGCTAAGTGTGGAATTACACGCTCTCTGGACTTTTAGCAGGCGGACCGCCCCTGTGCACCAGACGGACCGCCCACTCCCCCGTGACAATGTGCAGCCTTATGTAGAGGCGGGGCGCCTCCTTTAAGGGCGGACCGCCCACCCCTGGTTTCACTAGGCGGGAATTCCTACTTATTTGTTATGTATTTCTTATTCTAGCCCTACATGGATTCTACCCTTTTAGCCCACTTTGGGGGTCTTTTATACTTTATATTATGTGTGTAAGACACCTATAAAAGGGCCCTTAGTCTTCCATTTGAAGCTAGTTTATTTTGATGAATGAAGAACATGAGAGCAATGCTCCTTTATTGAATGAAACCTTTTGTTTGAGACTTGAATCTTCTAGTGGACCTATTGACCTTCAACCCCGCCCCGATCATTCTATTTGCGAGTCCCAAGTGTGACTCGAGGGTATTTGCATAGCGTTAGGCAACTCTTGATCCGAATCGGGGGTTTCATGGAGCAAGTTCTTCGTGAATATCCCGTAGGGAGTTCGAGACGAGTCTCGCTCCTGTCGTTTTTTGTGTCTTTATTTCGATCCGTATCATAACAACATTCACTATAAAATAAAAGAATTAGTTTGATACACTTTGCACGAACACAAAATAAATCAAAATATAACTTGAAAATATCACTAATTGATATAGATACCTTTCTTCTTGTTCCTCATAACCTGCCTCACCTTTAACACCTTTCTCCTCATCAGCTTTCTCGACCTTGCATTACTTTTTTGTTTCTTTTGCATACCCTGCAAAATTTGCTCTTAAACTACCAACAACCTTGAGAGAACACCCTCCAATGTAGGTTCATTGCTTGGCCTTGCACCTGCAGCTTCCTCTCCCTTGACCATTATCTTCAACATTATCATTGTGTCCACCAACATTCCGGTCCTACATTTCTTCATCACTACTATCATCAATATCTACTCTATGCCTTATGGCTGTGACCCCATCCAATTCACCTCTTACCTGATCCAGTGCAGTATCCCGTACCTATTTACTATGTGCAACCACGTATTCGTCGCAACCTCTATCAATCTCTTGAACAGTAGAGACTAGGAAAGAATGTACAACATGCCATTTCACATGAATTACAACAATAATAAACAAATAACAAACTTACTAAAGAATTGCTTCGTCAACAATAAATTGTTACCTTTGCCTAAATGTGTCTTTTTTTCCCGTAGATCAACACCTATCATATGTCTTGTTTTGTTTTGTTCCCTCAAGGATCCTTGAAATTGGTATAGGAGATTTATCTGAAATTGGTATAGGAGATTTATCGGACTTTCCAGCAGTACGACCAACTATAGAAATTGCTTCATATATCCAGGCCAGTCATGAATGTCACAATCAAAATACAAAATAACAGAACAATACTTTAAAACTAGATAACATACAGTACTTACAAGAAAGGCTCATAAAAATCCATACACTGCATAACCAACCACCTTTCCCTCTACATGTTGTTAGTGGTTTTGGAAAAATCAACCTTGTTATAGAGATAATCAATTGTCAAGTCATAGCAGTCGCTACCCCATGGGTAATTTGTGAAGAGATCCAGATCATAAACGATCCTGATCAACTCCCTCTCCACATAGTTGGACTTGTCGTAGGCCATCAATATGGTGTGCAAGAACCACAAAAAATCAAGCTTTAATTTCTCCTCCTTGTTGAATTTACTCATTGTCAACAACTTCAACAGCTTCCTCCCCCCCTCACATCACCATTTGAACGAACCTTCTTCATAAAACCTTTTCATTTTTTCATAACATTCTTCTTTAATGAATCATGTGGCTATGCACCACAGTTTAGTCCAGTTGTCAGAAAATATTTTTTCAAGCCAAAACAAACTAGCTTTCCATCAATCAAAAACCACATTTCATGTTTCTGTTTTTACTGTTTAGTAATCCTTAACAGAACTGAATGGACCAATTGTCCATTGAAATACCAATCTTCAGACATTTGCAAGAAATAACCAAAAAAAGATTTCTTTAACATTTCATACCTCACCTCTTTCAACTTAGTTTTAAATTCATAAAATTTGTTGATACTTATCAGAATGATTTTTGCAGGAAATGGATCAAAGGCATCCAACCAAGTTCTGACACCATTCCTTGTACGTCAATATCACGCACACATTCTGGAATACAAAGCTTTTCTAGTGGATACACTTTCTCAGCATTCTTTATTTCATCATTATTCTCTACATCCTCATCATTTTTCCTTAGCTTATCACTTTCACCTTGTCCCTCACTATCTCCTGGGTCGCCTTCCTATACTATCGACTTCATTATCAGCTTACTCTATATTCTCACCGTCATCCACATTATCATCTTCTTCTTCTTCTTCTTCTTCTTCTTCTTCTTCTTCTTCTTCTTCTTCTTCTCCTCCTCCTCTCACATAATTTATTTTCATCTCTATTGAGTCAAAACTATCAATATCTACAACATATGCTTGTTTTTTCATAATGTCCAGGATCACCACCACCATTTTTTGCAACCTCAGATCCTTCGTAAGCATTGGTTTGGTCAAAGGTATCCAAAGATCTTTCTTTTTCTCCTAATATTTTCTCATTGTCACCTACTTGGGTCTCTCCACCTACTTTATCAGAGATACTTTTCTCCAACCTTCTTTTTTGTTATATAGACACGGGGCATTTGAAGACTCCCCAGCCTCTTCCACTTTTCGAATGGACCGACGACGTAGACCAGCCTTCAAAGACTCTGTTGCTTTTCGAACAGGCCAAGGACGTGGACTATTTTTACTTTCATTTTTAGTATAGGAATTTTCACACCTATACATATAACAAAATACAATTAAATTATGAAAGGTAAACAAGAAGCCAAAATAAACCCTAAATCCCATAATTCCGACTCTATTAGACGGCGTATTAACCTAAAATAGCCAACAGGAAAACAACCAAACCCCACTATAGAATAACATTAAATATGCACAATCACCATTAATCCAAATAGAAAATCGTTGCATGTACAAATTTCACACAAAAAGAATTATTTTTCAATTAAAAATCCTAACGAAATTGATTTACCTGGTTAAACTCACTTTGAATGTACTTCCACTCCACCAACGTAATCCTTTAAATAACTTGAAACCTGAATAATCATAACAATTAGGAAATAGTTTCAATAGAGATAAAAGACGAGATCGTTGAGAGAAAAAGGGAAATGATTTAGGCAGAAGAGAATCGATCCGATCATTGGTGCTGAAAGACCCATTAACAATTGCTTTACCTGGCTTTCTGTTTAATTCAAATGATATGACATTTTTTTTAAAATATTTTATACCCACAAGTTTTAAAATACTCAAATCACACCCCTCGGTTCCAAGTTAAAAATTTCTCTCTCCAAAAATTTAAAAAATAGGAAAAAAATGGAAAAGATAAGAGAAGATTATTTTATAAATTCAAGACTTACGAGGGTCTTCTGCCTAAATCTTCTCTAGTGTTTATGTCATGACAAGTGACGATACAAATATGTGGTCGGGCATTTGGAAGGGAAAGTGGCCAAAATTGCGGATGTGATCTACAAAACAGTAATTTACATAAATAGGAAGCTTTGGTGACATGCTCACATTTTTGCCCCCATAAAACTATTTGATTTTTAATTTCAATCTCCAGGCTTCAGCGGAAAAAAAAAACATGTGGGGTCTTGGTGATCACCAGGAATTTTTGAACTAAAATTTGGTGAGTTTTAGCAATTTCTCTACGAGTGAGGCTAAACATTAAAGAGTGGTTTTATAAGAGTTATAAGTGTGACAGTGGCGCAAGAACTGTCTACTGGGTGCAATTTTTTTTTTTTTTTTTTTTTTTTTTTTTGTTACAGACAGTTTTAGCCTCTGTTTAAATGTGGACTCAATTGTACCTCGCGTTTGTAATTTGCACTAGGGAAATTTTCAGAATTAGACAAACCTCTGGCATCATCTCACAGTTTCGATCTCCTTAAGAAAACTATTTACTTTATAGCCATAAGTCATTAAAAACTCCTAGCGAGTCACATAAAATTAGTATAAGAGTTCCTAGCGGGACTGGATATTTGCCAGGTGTTTTGACAATTTCTTGTGGTTGAGGCTACAAGTTAAATAGTTCTCTTACACCCTATAAACGTTAGGAAATAATATTTACTATTTATGTACATCTTTTATTTTTTTTTCATATTTATTATTTTTAAATATTATTTATTAATCTCTTAAATATGAGATTTGATACTAATCCCTATAATTAAGGGACCAGAACTTACTCTTCCAATAAATTAAATGCTCCCCCCTTCCCCACGACATGTTCCTCCGCTCCTCTCTCTCCTTTTTTTTTTTTTTTTTTTTCATTCGCTTTCTCTCATCTATATCATCTCCTTTTTAAGATATATATATATATATATATATAGAATAAATATTAATAAATAAGTTGAATAAATAATACATATACGATCAATATAGTGTATTAATAAAAAATCTCTGATATTGCATATTTTTAATCGATATTGTACATTTTTAATAAATATTATAATATTTTTAGCATATTGTATTAAATTAATAACAATATATGTCATATATATAATAATATAATATCACTACTGTAGACAAGTAAATTTTGTTGGATTTAAATCCATGAAATAATATGGCTACATATCAAATTGAAGACATATTGGTCCAAATAAATATTGTGGACTAATATAATTGGGCTAATTATTTAAATATAATAAAAGTCCAATCTTGAAAGGCTAGCCCAAATTAGCCTAAGGCCCAATGGATATAAGTTTTCCTAGAGGCCCAAAAATGTGCCACGTGGCAAGTGACGTGGCGTCAAGTCAAATAAAATAGCCAATTGGGTCATGCCACACGACAAATGATGTGGCAATCCAAGTCAAACCCCAAGACCAATAAAAATACGCCATGTGGACATGTGACATGTTATGGCCAATCAAATACGGCCTAGTCACTGCTTAAATCTGATTGGCCGGTCTACGGGCCAAGGCCCGTCAGGGTTTCTTAGTGGCTACTCCACCCCATATCTATATAAAGGGGTCAAATCTCTCATTTGAGGAAGAAGAAATCAGAAGCAAGAATCCATAACAAGAAGCAAGAAAGAGCTCGTGGATCAAAGCAAGAGATTTCTACAAAAGCTGCAAGCACTCAAATATTTCTCTACAAGTTCGAGAGATCAAGACGAAGATTCAAGATCAAGCTTCAAGCCCTTGAATCCAAGTACAAGTTCAAGATCAAGACCAAGTTCAAGATAAAGCTTCAAGCTCTTGAACTCATCAAGACAAGATCAAGATCAAATCCAAATCCAAATCCAAACTTCAAGATCAAGCTCAAAAGCCCTTGAAGTTATAGTTTGAAAAGACGAATCAGAGGAATCATAGAGATTGTAACACTCATATTTTGATAAATAAAATATATTGTTGCAATATTTTCTTGTCTCGATATTTATTTTCTTGACGCGAATTTACTTGTTACAAATTCTGGCACGCCCAGTGGGACAATCTCTACCTCTCATCTCAACTTTTCAACTCACGAAGTTCAGCCACACTGAGATGGCTTCCAAGAACACCAACTCAAAATCTGTCGTTGCAAAATCTGTCTGGCCTCATGACCTTGATGCCAATTCCAAGTTCTCTTCTGAGGTTCAAAGCTGCATGAATGCTACTAAGGGAAGCTTTGGACCAGTTACAAGAAACAAAGCAAACTTGATGGGACAACAAGCACATCAGGTGCCGCCCGCATCAACTCCAATTTTCTGTTCTTCATCTTCCAAAGGAGCAGGATCATCTGCTGAGCCATTGGAAAAAGGAGAAAATATCGCTGAGATTGTTGAAAACACTTTGGCTCGACTTAGGCTCTGCAGATCCAGAAGTCCAGTAGCGAAGAAAGACGATGAAGTTTCAAGCATTGGATCCTCTCCAACCACGCCGCGCAAGTCATTCCAGTCAAAGATCAATCTATGGGAGAATCCATGTTATTCTCCATCATCTCCAATAGCCGTGCAAACGATGGCGATTAATACTTTAACGATGGAGGAACAACTTGCAAACTTGACAAAGGCGATTGATAGCTTATCAAACTATGTCAAGGATCAAGACGCTCGCATCAACAAGATGGAAAGCATGATGGAGGGAGAATCTAGCCATGCACCAGGAAAACGTCCAGAAGTTCAAGAGGTGATTAATACTCCAGCTAAGCAAGTAACACCTGCTAAGGAAATCCAAGTTTCTGCTGATGGGGTGATTCAAATCGACCAACTGAAGGAGTTCATTATGGGAACAATCAAGGATAAGTACGAGGTTTCTTCCAAGTCTTCGCTTGCATATGAGAAGCCATACACCGCAAGAATCGATAGCTTGAAGATGCCAATCGGTTATCAACCCCCAAAATTTCAGCAGTTCGATGGCAAAGGAAACCCAAAGCAGCATGTGGCGCACTTCGTTGAGACATGAAACAATGCTGGAACCTACGGCGATTATCTCGTCAAGCAGTTCGTCCGTTCCCTCAAAGGGAATGCTTTCGATTGGTATACAGACCTTGAGTCTGGTTCAATTGATAGCTGGGAGCAGCTGGAACATGAGTTCCTCAATCGCTTTTACAGTACAAGGCGTACCGTAAGCATGATAGAGCTTACAAATACGCAGCAGCGAAAGGAAGAACCAGTCATTGACTTCATCAACCGATGGAGGAATGCAAGTCTCAACTGCAAAGATAGACTCAGTGAAGCTTCAGGAATTGAGATGTGCATTCAAGGTATGCATTGGGGGCTTCGCTACATCTTGCAAGGCATAAAGCCAAGGACTTTTGAAGAGTTGGCAACACGTGCTCATGATATGGAGCTAAGCATGGCATCTACTGGAAAAGAAGGGCCACCACTCACCGAACCTCGCAAGGGAAAAGACAAGCAAGAAGTCAAGAGATGGAGCAAAGTCGTACCCAAGGTTGAAAGCAAAGAGTCCATGAATGTTGATGCCAAACCTGTGAAGTTCACCACAAAGTTTAGCAAGAAACAAAGTGTGAAGACGACTTCTTTCAAGGATAAGACAGGTCGGAAATCAACTTTGAGAGAGATGCAAGATAGGGAATACCCATTCCTTGATTCTGATGTTCCTGCAATCTTCGATGAACTTCTGGAACTAAAGCTCATTGAGCTACCAGAGATGAAGCGTCCTAATGAAGCTGGAAGAACGAATGATCCAAACTACTGCAAGTACCATCGGCTTTTAGGTCACTCTCTTGAAAAATGTTTTGTCTTTAAGGACAAAGTCATAGAGTTGGCCGACAAAGGGGAGATCATACTCGAAGATGAAAAGGAAAATGCAAACCAAGTTTCCATCATCTTTGGCTCACAAGATCCCATTGCGATCTGCAACTTCACTGAAGGATTCGAAGGGCAAGATATCATGATTAAGTTTGGCGACTTCGAACCCGTTCCAGCAAAAGGATCATTTTCTCCCCCAAAGCTGTGTGAACAAAGTATGAAAAAAGCATCGCTCGAGGAAGATGATGATGGTTGGATATTGGTGACTCGACGGAGGCGTCGTAAGGCAAGCCCACGAGATGAACCAGCTGAGAAACCAACAAGGAAGAAGATGGTAAGGAAGCTGAGGAAGCAAAAGGCGATCGGACGTCCGCGAGAGGCAAAGGTGGAGGTTTACCATCACCAAAAGTCGCGTCAGCCAGTAACCTTAGAGGAGTTTCTACCAAGTTGGTTCCGCATGAAGATCCCTAAAGATGATACGAAGGCCTCATGCTGTAATGCTGATAAAGTAGAGGAGAACAATGAAAGTCCAAAGCCATCTTCACCTGCGAAGTCAGAAAAACTCACTGAATCTACAGCCGGAGAAGCAAATACTTGTGAAGCAAAGATCACATTCACAAGTGATGATATCCTACTTGGGGAAGTTCCTCACAATCGTCCATTGTTCATGGTTGGATATGTGAATGAACAAAGAGTGAATAGAATCTTGATTGACGGAGGATCCGGAATCAACATTCTGCCTATTCACACAATGAACGAACTTGGCATTTCAAGAGAGGATTTGATTGAAAGCCGTTTGATGATTCATGGATTCAACCAAGGGGGGCAAAGGGCCATAGGTGCTACAAAAATTGACCTCACTATTGGAGAAATGACTTCAAGCGCATGGTTGCATGTGATCGATGCAAAAACTTCCTATAACATCTTACTGGGAAGGCCGTGGATACATGAGAATAAAGTCGTCCCATCCACTTATCACCAATGCCTTAAGTATCACGAAGATGGTATTGAGAAGAAAATCGTTGCTGATGACAAGCCATTCACTGAATCTGAAGCGTACTGTGCTGACGCTAAATTTTACTTGAAGAATATCGTGAATGAAGTCAGGGTTGATAACATCGCCAAGACATTGGATCCTAAGATTGCAATAAAGAAGGCTGAGATTGCGGCTGGGAAAGCAAAAGTTGTAGAGGATGAAGATAGAAGCCACTCTATTCAAAGGAAACCACATAAGCAATACTTTGCCCTTCAGGCAAGAAGACGGGACCTACGCTCTGCTACGTCCCAAAACTGAAGGAGAAGAAAGACCAATCATCTGACCTGCAAAGTGACGTGCTGAATGGATTAACCCTTCCTGTCAAGCGGCTTGATGCTTTAAAGTTATCCTCGAATTTGCTTGGAAAGTTTGTGGCCCGAAATTTGCCGGAGAATAGTGCACTCCCCACAAAGCGCACAAACGAGGGTTTTGATCCAAATGCTTATAAACTATTTGCAAAGGCTGGGTACGATCCCAACGAACCATCTAAGTTAGGGAAGCTCCTACCAGAAGGATCAATGAAGAAATCACGTGAAGGCTTGGGTTTTGAAAAACCTCCACCAGTTCGCATCTCTATAAGGAGGGCAAGCATCAATTATGTCGGTGCTGAGGATGAGTCCGTTCCTTCGAATAAAAGAAAGTCTGTCTTTGATCGGCTCGGAGAACCAACTGCAAGAACTTCTGTCTTTGATAGATTGGGACCATTGAAGAAGAGGAACAAGCTTCAAAAGGGTGATGTAAAGGCGAAGATAACCATTTCTCCTAACGACCCAAAACTTTCGAGAGATTGCCAAAGTCTGATCCCTTCAAGGATGAAGCGTCAAGCAAAACTAGTAGTTTCATGTGGAGAAGTGTTAAAGGCAAAGACTCACACTATAGTCCACACAAGGGAGCGTGAGGAAGATGAAGAAAGTGTAGGATCTTCATATTACGTCGTTGCAGAAGAAGAGCATAATGCTTCATATCCAAATAATGTCAAGAATGAGTCGGAGGATATTTCTTGGTGTCACCACATATCTTTCAATGACGGAGATCTGCAGGAAGATGAAGACGCTAAAGATGCTCCACCTGAGCTTGAAGAAGGAGTGAAGGCGACAGTTGACGCATTGAAAGAAATCAACCTCGGCACAGATGAAGAACCAAGACCCACATATATAAGTGCTTTGCTGATGAAGGATGAAGAAAGTGCTTATGTAGAGCTGCTGAAAGAGTATAGAGATGTCTTTGCTTGGAGCTACAAAGAGATGCCTGGTTTAGACCCCAAAGTAGCGGTTCATCATCTGGCGGTTAGAAATGGTGCTCGTCCTGTCAAGCAAAGCCAACGCCGCTTCAGGTCAGAGCTGGTACCCTTGATCGAGAATGAAGTCAACAAGCTTATTGAGGCTGGTTTTATTCGGGAAGTCAAGTATCCTACTTGGATTTCAAGTATAGTCCCTGTAAGGAAGAAAAATGGCCAAATTCGAGTTTGTGTTGATTTTAGAGATCTCAACAATGCATGTCCTAAGGATGAATTTCCACTCCCCATCCCAGAACTCATGATTGACGCCACTACTGGATATGAGGCAATGTCTTTTATGGATGGCTCATCTGGCTATAACCAGATTCGCATGTCTCCTAAGGATGAAGAACTCACAGCGTTTCGAACTCCTAAGGGAATTTACTGCTACAAGGTGATGCCATTTGGCCTGAAGAATGCTGGAGCTACCTATCAAAGAGCGATGCAAAATATCTTTGACAGCATGCTTCACAAAAGTGTCGAGTGCTATGTTGATGACTTGGTGGTGAAATCGAGAAACAAGAAGGATCACCTACAGGACTTGAGAACGGTGTTTGAATTGCTGCGAAGATACCAACTTCGGATGAATCCTTTAAAGTGCGCATTCGGAGTTACTTCTGGTAAATTCCTTGGTTTCATTGTTCGACACCGAGGGATTGAAATTGATCAAGCTAAAGTCGATGCGATTTTGAAGATGCCCGAGCCTAGAAATATTCATGAACTAAAGAGTCTACAAGGAAAGTTGGCGTATCTTAGGAGATTCATTTCAAATCTGGCCGGAAGATGTCAACCATTCAGCCGTCTTATGAAGAAAGGTGTCCCTTTCGAATGGGATCAAGCTTGCAGCAACGCATTCAAGAGCATCAAGTCGTACCTGATGAAACCTCCAGTTTTAGCTGCACCTATACCTGGAAAGCCGCTGATATTGTATATTGCAGCGCAAGAAAGGTCTGTTGGGGCGCTTTTGGCTCAAGAGAATAGTGAAGGGAAAGAAAATTCCCTTTACTACTTAAGTAGGATGATGACACCAAATGAATTGAAGTACTTGCCAATCGAAAAGTTGTGTTTGGCGCTAGTCTTCTCTATTCAAAAGTTGAAGCACTACTTTCAAACTCACGTCGTCCGACTCATTTCCAAAGCAAATCCTATAAAATTTGTGATGTCAAAACCCGTCCTTAGTGATCGTTTGGCAAGATGGTACCTCCAGTTTCAACAATTTGAGGTTATGTACGTCCCTCAAAAAGCGGTGAAAGGACAAGCGTTAGCTGACTTCTTGGCAGACCATCCGATACCTGATGATTGGGAGCTCACTGATGAATTACCTGATGAAGATGCAATGGTCGTCGAAGTTCAACCATCGTGGAAGATGTACTTCGACGGTGCTGCACGTCATGATGGAGCTGGGGCTGGTGTGGTTTTTGTAACTTCCGAAGGAGAGGTTTTCCCATATTCTTTCACGTTAATGCAACGTTGCTCTAATAACGTCGCAGAGTATCAAGCACTCATACTTGGTCTCGAAATGGCCGTTGACATGAAGCAGTTACAGTTGCAAGTATACGGAGACCCTAAATTGGTAATCAATCAGCTTCTAGGTAGCTATGAGGTAAGGAAACCAGAGTTACAACCCTATCACAATTATGCACAGAAGTTAATAGGATGGCTTGGGGATGTAACTCTCCAGCATGTGCCGAGGAAGGAAAATAAGAAAGCCGATGCCTTGGCGGCTTTGGCGTCAACACTTGCCTTACCTGAACAGACACAAGTTACTATCTGCCAAAGATGGGTAGTACCACCATTTGATGAAGGCGTGGATGGTGAAAATGAGCTTCAACGTCTTGTTGCTGTTTCTGAGGCTGAGAAGGAGGACTGGCGGAAACCTATAATTGATTACCTCAGTCATGGAACCCTGCCAGAAAATCCGAGAAGAAGAAGCGAAATTCGTCGTAGAGCACCCCGTTTCCTTTACTATAAGGACACTCTATATAGAAGATCATTTGAGGGAGTACTTTTGCGATGTTTAGGAGATGATGAAACACTTCAAGCTCTGGAAGAAGCACACTCTGGGGTATGTGGATCACACCAGTCTGGGCCGAAGCTTCACTTCCATATAAAAAGGATGGGGTACTACTGGCCAACAATGGTGAAGGATTGCTTGGACCATGCTCGGAGATGCAAAGCTTGTCAGCTCCATGCAAACTTCATACATCAACCACCTGAAGTATTGCACCCAACAGTCGCGTCTTGGCCATTTGATGCTTGGGGACTAGACATTGTTGGACCATTGCCGAAGTCTTCTGAAGGACACGTGTTCATATTAGCTGCAACTGATTACTTCTCAAAATGGGCAGAAGCTGTCGCTCTCAAGGAAGTAAAGAAGGAAAAGGTTGCAAACTTCATTCGAGTAAACATTATTTACCGCTTCGGTATCCCTCGTTATATAATAACGGATAATGGCAAGCCATTCGATAATAGACTGATGAATAAAATATGTGATCTCTTTGGCTTCAAGCAGCGCAAATCTTCCATGTACAATGCTGCCGCCAATGGCCTAGCCGAAGCATTCAACAAGACCTTGTGCAATTTGCTTAATAAGGTTGTTTCCAAATCCAAGCGAGATTGGCATGAAAGGATGGAAGAAGCTTTATGGGCATATAGGACAACTCACAGCACACCAACGCGAGCAACTCCTTACTCGCTTGTTTATGGAGTTGAAGCTGTGTTGCCGCTGGAGCGTCAAATACCATCCTTGAGACTTGCTCTCCAAGAAGGGCTCACTGATGAAGAAAATGCTCGCTTACGCCTTGAAGAGTTGGAGGCTCTCGATGAGAAAAGACTCGAAGCTCAGCAAAGCCTTGAATGTTATCAAGCTCGTCTATCTCGTGCTTTCAATAAAAAGGTTCGCCCAAGATCTTTCCAGGTTGGTGATCAAGTCCTTTCAGTAAGAAGACCCATCATCACTTCCCATAAATCTGGGGGCAAGTTCACTGCAAAATGGGACGGACCGTATGTTGTGCAAGAAGTCTATTCAAGTGGTGCTTATAAGCTTATTGATGCTGAAGGAAAAAGACTCGGTCCCATTAACGGGAAATTCTTGAAGAAGTACTATCCTTGAAGTTGACATGCTCCTCGACGCACGAGCCTAAACTGCAAGTTCATACGCTCCTCAACGCACGAGCCTAAACTGCAAGTTGATATGCTCCTCGACGCACGAGCCTAAACTGCAAGTTCATACGCTCCTCAACGCACGAGCCTAAACTGCAAGTTGATACGCTCCTCGACGCACGAGCCTAAACTGCAAGTTCATATGCTCCTCAACGCACGAGCCTAAACTGCAAGTTGACATGCTCCTCAACGCACGAGCCTAAACTGCAAGTTGACATGCTCCTCAACGCACGAGCCTAAACTGCAAGTTGATATGCTCCTCAACGCACGAGCCTAAACTGCAAGTTGACATGCTCCTCAACGCACGAGCCTAAACTGCAAGTTGACATGCTCCTCAACGCACAAGCCTAAACTGCAAGTTGACATGCTCCTCAACGCACGAGCCTAAACTGCAAGTTGATATGCTCCTCAACGCACGAGCCTAAACTGCAAGTTGACATGCTCCTCAACGCACGAGCCTAAACTGCAAGTTGACATGCTCCTCAACGCACGAGCCTAAACTGCAAGTTGATATGCTCCTCAACGCACGAGCCTAAACTGCAAGTTGACATGCTCCTCAACGCACGAGCCTAAACTGCAAGTTGACACGCTCCTCAACGCACGAGCCTAAACTGCAAATCGCTACGCTCCTTTGATGCACGAGCATAAACTGCATAAAACTCCTGGCCCGCAAGAGTCTAAACTGTGCACGGCCTAAAAAAAAAAAAAAAAAAAAGTCCGCTAGGTTGAAAACCTCGAAAGAGGCGGCCTAGGCAAAAGTTAGGACCAAAAAGAGAAAAAAAAAAGAACACACCTCTTCTACTATGAACTACGTAATGACTTGATCCTCTTCATTGAGGTACGTAGGCAGCTTAGAGCTCAAATTCTAAGTCCAGTCGCCCAAAAAGAAGAAAAGTTCTTTTCCTTGTCAAGTTTCACATTGTTATTTATAGATCAAGTTTAAATTGTTAAAGCTTGCAACGTAGAGAGAAAACGTGATTACCTGCCAGGGTGTTTCAAATTCTGAAAGTTTAGAGAGATTCGGCTCAAGATATTAGATTTCTGGAGGGAGGATATCTCTTCTGCTCTCTCGTATACTTCAAGCATGGCAAGTGAGAGATGACCCTCGGGATTCAAACAGTGATGGTTTGATATGGGCAACCCTCCAAAGAAAAATGGTGGTTGTCCTTCAGGCTACCAAGTCTTCATCTTGGAGTCTTCGAATTCATCAAGTCTTCAAGTTTGAGCCTTCAAATTCGCAAGTCTTCCAAGTCTTTAAGCTTGAATCTTCATATTCTCCAAGTTTTCAAGTTGGAGTTGGTCAAGTCTTCAAGTAGAATCTTCCTCGGAGTTGGAGTCTCTAAATCTGCCAAGTCTTCAAGTTAGAATCTTCAAATTTGCGAGTCTTTAAATTTGCAAGTCTTCTAGTTAGAGTCTTCACATTTATCAAGTGTTCAAGTTAGAGTCTCCAAGTTTGCCAAGTCTTCGAGTTGGAGTCTACAAACTTTAAATTTTCCAAGTCTTCAAGTCGGAATCTTCATATTCGCCAAGTGTTCAAGCTGGAGTCTCCAAATTCTCCAAGTCTTCAAGCTGATGTCTTCAAATATATGTCAACTCTTCAAGTTGAGGTCTTCAAGTTTGTCAAGTCTTCAAGTGGGATCTTCAAATTTGACAATCTTTCAAGTTAAGGTTGTCGACTCTTCCAAGTTTGACAAGTCTACAGGTTGAAGTCTTCAAGTCCATCGGTCTTCAAGTCGATGTCATTCAGGTACATAAAGTCTTCAAAGCTGAAGTACTTAATTTAAAGAGCCTTCGAGTTTATCGAGTCTTGGGATGGGGTTCTCATTTTCGCCGGTCTTCAAGTTGCTCTTCCAAATGGCTTCTTCCATGGGATTGTCGTTGTTAAAGTGGGAGTGCGTTGCCACTCCAATCACCTTAAACTTGACTTTCTCATGAGTATCGCTCCAAATAAGTCTTCCATGGGATTGTCGTCGTTAAAGTGGGAGTGCGTTGCCACTCCAATCACCTTAAACTTGATTTTCCCATGAGTATCGCTCCAAATAAGTCTTCCATGGGATTGTCGTCGTTAAAGTGGGAGTGCGTTGCCACTCCAATCACCTTAAACTTGATTTTCCCATGAGTATCGCTCCAAATAAGTCTTCCATGGGATTGTCGTCGTTAAAGTGGGAGTGCGTTGCCACCCCAATCACCTTAAACTTGACTTTCTCATGAGTATCGCTCCAAATAAGTCTTCCATGGGATTGTCGTCGTTAAAGTGGGAGTGCGTTGCCACTCCAATCACCTTAAACTTGATTTTCCCATGAGTATCGCTCCAAATAAGTCTTCCATGGGATTGTCGTCGTTAAAGTGGGAGTGCGTTGCCACCCCAATCACCTTAAACTTGACTTTCTCATGAGTATCGCTCCAAATAAGTCTTCCATGGGATTGTCGTCGTTAAAGTGGGAGTGCGTTGCCACTCCAATCACCTTAAACTTGAATTTCTCATGAGTATCGCTCCAAATAAGTCTTCCATGGGATTGTCGTCGTTAAAGTGGGAGTGCGTTGCCACTCCAATCACCTTAAACTTGACGTTCCCATGAGTATTGCTCCCAAATAAGTCTTCAATGGGCTGTCCTCGTTAAAGTAAGGGCTGACTTCTTTAGAATCATCTTTTGGCCTACATAAAAGGAAAAGAAGAGCAAAGAAGAAAAAAAAAATACAAAAGGAGAAAGTATTTTTTTACCTGACAAGAGAAGAAAAAAATTCAAGCTGCAGAAGTCTTCTTTTACTTGCTGGAAACAAAAAGGAAGAATGAATAAATAAAGTTACAAAAAAAAAGGGGGTGCAAGTTACGGAAAATAGGCACGAAGAAAAAAAAAAGAAAAAAAAAAAGAAGAAGGAAAAAAAGGGGTTTTCAAGAAAGTGTTAATTTGTATAGAGTATTTCTCGTACAAAAAAAAAAAAAAAAAAATAAGAGCACAAAAGAAAAAATACTTGCCTCTGTGAAAGAAACACTCAACGTTGTCTTCAGCCAATGAGTCAAACAATGAGCCCAAGCCTCTATTTATAGAGGACTAATGATGTAAAAGAGTTCTAATTTGATACAAATTTGAAGGTCGTTGTTGGAATCCAAAAAGAAATAGGAACTGTAACCAAATTAGAATAGGAAGACCACATGGAGTGAAAATATAGGAAAAGAAAAAGAAATAGAGAAAATAGAAAAAAGAAGCTTCAGGCGGCAGAGTCCACTGATTGGGAAAATTTGGGCCAACAGCCACTTTTATTACTGTTAACTGAATGGTAGCCACTTTTTGATACTTTATTGTTTGGTAGCCTTTTTATTTGCTAGTAACTGGAAGGTAGCCACTTTTGGCATAATGAAAAAGTAGCGACTTTTGTGGGCTGTTAACTGGAAAATAGCTAACTTTTGCTCAATTTTCTTGTCAAATAGCAGCTTCCTTTGGTTAACTGGAAATAGTCACATGACCACAGAAATTACTTCAAGCCTAGTCTTCGGGTGCAAACAAATTAAACTCCGACAAGCCTTGAAGTAGGGGGCATTTGTAGACAAGTAAATTTTGTTGGATTTAAATCCATGAAATAATATGGCTACATATCAAATTGAAGACATATTGGTCCAAATAAATATTGTGGACTAATATAATTGGGCTAATTATTTAAATATAATAAAAGTCCAATCTTGAAAGGCTAGCCCAAATTAGCCTAAGGCCCAATGGATATAAGTTTTCCTAGAGGCCCAAAAATGTGCCACGTGGCAAGTGACGTGGCGTCAAGTCAAATAAAATAGCCAATTGGGTCATGCCACACGACAAATGATGTGGCAATCCAAGTCAAACCCCAAGACCAATAAAAATACGCCATGTGGACATGTGACATGTTATGGCCAATCAAATACGGCCTAGTCACTGCTTAAATCTGATTGGCCGGTCTACGGGCCAAGGCCCGTCAGGGTTTCTTAGTGGCTACTCCACCCCATATCTATATAAAGGGGTCAAATCTCTCATTTGAGGAAGAAGAAATCAGAAGCAAGAATCCATAACAAGAAGCAAGAAAGAGCTCGTGGATCAAAGCAAGAGATTTCTACAAAAGCTGCAAGCACTCAAATATTTCTCTACAAGTTCGAGAGATCAAGACGAAGATTCAAGATCAAGCTTCAAGCCCTTGAATCCAAGTACAAGTTCAAGATCAAGATCAAGTTCAAGATAAAGCTTCAAGCTCTTGAACTCATCAAGACAAGATCAAGATCAAATCCAAATCCAAATCCAAACTTCAAGATCAAGCTCAAAAGCCCTTGAAGTTATAGTTTGAAAAGACGAATCAGAGGAATCATAGAGATTGTAACACTCATATTTTGATAAATAAAATATATTGTTGCAATATTTTCTTGTCTCGATATTTATTTTCTTGACGCGAATTTACTTGTTACAACTACATAAGTACATATCTATATATAGATAAAAAATATATATTTTTGCAACCAAAATGTGAAAAAAAGAAAAAGAAACAGAAAAGAAAAAAGAAATTGAAGTCAAAATGATATACTAGCTATTTCTTTCTCCTATTTAAATTTGTTACAAATAATAAAGTATCCCATCTTTTAAGGAAAGTTGAAATCCTTTATTTTAGAAAAGTAATATTCATTAATTTAAGACAGTAAATTTAATATTTAAGATCTCCTTTGTTTTATATTATTATTGTGGTTAGAAAGAATTATGGATACTGAAAAGTAAATATTTAGTTACGAGCGAATATATAAAGTAAATATATATATCCGCCCTTCTATTAACGACTCTCTTTTGGGTGAATGACAAAAGTATGACAGTTAAAAGGGAATTGTTTGAAATTTTGACTTTAACAAAGTTTTGCACAAATGGCCTCATCCAATTTAATGAATGATTACATGACATAACAGAAATACTCCTACAACCCTAAAATGGCTTAGACAGCCTTGAAATCCAAACGGATAGGCAACTTAGCACTAAAACTTTTAAGCTTATCTTTTCGAATTATTCACGACTCTTCTCACACTCTTATTACATTACATTAACCTCTTTTGACTGGTAAGCAATATTTAGTCACTTTCAAAAGTAGTACTCCCTACGGTCCATTTTATTTGATAGATTTGACTTTGCACACACCTTAAAAAATCATAAATAGGCATAGTATTTTTACTAATTTACCTTTTTATCTTTTCTTAGTATTTTCAAGAAGGAGTTTTTCAATATCATTTAATAAGGGTATTAAAGGGAAGAAATGGTAAAATTTACATTGATATTTTAAATTATCAAATATTTTGGACCTTCTAAAAATGGAATACCTATCAATTAAAATGGGCCAGAGGGAGTATGTCTTGTTGACTTACTTTGAACTTATGATGGATAGGTAACACTACCCATAACTCTTTCCACCCTCATACTGAATTGCCTTGGACTCCAGACAGAGAGGCAACACTTAGACGTAATTTTTTTTTTAATAATTTCTTACTAAATTGTCTACAACTTTTACCTCATATATAGAACTTAGCTCAGACCTTAATCATCATAAGTATTCATGGATCAACTACGCCATATTAGCCAAAAAAAAAGGCACTAGCTAACAAAATTAAATATTGACGAACTCATTACTTTAAAGGCAAAACTTTGAGTAATATTAAACCTACTGATACTGACTACTTATTGCCTAATATGTGAAACTTACAATTAAAATTTTTAATTTAATAAAGGGTAAAAGCATTTTTTCTTAGCAGTTGCTTAAAACCTAGTTAATGAAGCAACAACTGCAATACCAGTGACCTTGGGCACACGAGGTTCCATTTCTTGCTCTAGTTTTTATTCGATTTCCTGTCTAATAAAACCAAAAATTTCTACTTGGAAAGAAGGTAGCTGAAAAGATGATAGAAGAGGAAAACAAATCTCTACTACTTATGGCAAGTCTAATGTTTATGTAGCAACTGGGATGTGAAATGAAGTGCTTCAAGTAAGAGAGAGAGGTGTGTTATATTCTAAGCACCTCCTATGGACACTAGAAGAGGGGAGGGGGGAGGGAGGAAGGGAGAGGAGTTGAATAGTGTCCTCCAATTTTTCGAAGAACCTGACTCTTAATCCCCGTAATTGTAGCACAGTCTTCACTAAACACAAACACACACACAAGCAGCAATCTAAAGAACACAGTGTTTTTACGTAGAAAACTCCTTGCTCAAGGGAGAAAAACCACGACCCACACTCTAGGATTATGAAACCAATTCACTAACACAATATAGCAAGTTTTTAATTACAGACTCTGTAACCAAGGGGCTACACTCTAGACCCTAAACACTCAATAAAGCTAAAATCTAGCTTCACAAAATAATTGCTCAAAGTTCACCTATAACAATTGCTTCTAAACTAAGCAAGTAGGTAAAAACAGTTTTAGCACAAAACAATGACAACTCTAATAAAGAACTTAGATAAAATATCTAAACTCTGAATTCTTCAACAGTTATCTTCAGCAGTTAAGTCACTTTGAAAGTTATTGGATCGCCTTGTGATTTTTCTCAACTCCCGTAGTGAATAACTGAGTACGACTGCCTCAATTACTAGCTTTTATATGGGCTTCGTAACCCTAGTAGTGTTTCACCAGGAAAACTTGTAAATATGACAAGTCAAGATTTCCTGTGATACTTTCCTTGTTTAGTTCCAACTCTCGTTCATACTTCAAAGACACAGCCACGACACAACTTCTTTTAGCTGACTAGGATGCGCAATAGTTCACGCGCCCTACTCCTAGTTCTGCGTGGATTTGCATTCCATAATCTTTTCGATCAGTCATGCCTTTCTCCTTAAGGACCAAGATCTTCTCCAAAATACTAGGTCCTTCATTTGTCATACTTCAAAACATTCAGCTCAACAAATTCCCCCTTGTTGATAATGACAAACAATGTTGCCAAGGAACCTGTACAGACAAAAACACCAAAGAACACAGAGCCAAAAATGAAAGAATTTAAGACAGATGACAGATGAGTTAGGTCACAAACATCCCAACATTTCTTCCCTCTTTTGGCATCATCGAAAAGATTCAAATCCTGCAAAAAAAAAAAAAAAAAAAAAAGTCAGAACAGTCCAATCTAGAGCCCAAGGAAACAAGTCAACAGAAGTAACTACTATAAGTAATCTAAGGGCCCAACTAGAACCAGAGATGTCATAGAACAAACCAAACAAGCAAGAGTAGTTTAAAACCAATCATCCAGGGCGCACACAACCCAATTAAGTACAAACCAAATAGAGATTGTCTTTAAAAAAATATGCAACAAGGAAGGATAGGAGGGGAAATAGAACAAGGATTTGGACAGGACAAGGACAAGGAAGGAAAAGGAGCAGGCTTCAGTTCTTCAGGTTGAAGTGCTTGACAAGTGCCTCAATGTTCTTTGAATTTTTGGCCCTTTCTACTACCAACTCGGCCTCATGTTTGTGGCACTCAATCTTCAAGTGATCAATCTCTTGATCCTTCACCTGTAACTGGCTCTTCAGTTCAGCATTTTCTTCATCTGCATCCAACACATGTTGCTCCAGTTCCTTTACAGCTGCAATAGCTTCATCAGGTCCAAAATCCTCACTTTCATCAGACTGCTCTTGCTTTACTGGCATTGGTCGCTTGGAAGCCCTTCTTTCCTTGAAGAAATCACAGTTCTTCAGCAAATTCAGACCAAACATCTGATGCAATATTGGTTTTTTTCCATCTTCCAAGGGCACACCAAAATGCTCAAAGACATGCTGCAGGATGTATGAGTGCACTAAGAAATATGCCTTTTGATCAGTATCTACAATCCTTTTGATATGTCTGATGATCAGACCAGGTAGATTATCCTAGTTCCTCTATCCAACAGGTCCATGTATGTTAAGTCCAGAGTACATGCCTCAGTGTTTCTCTCCCCCTCTAGACAGCAAGAATCTGTGGACAAATTCAAACAACAACTGATATGTTGGTTCCATCTCCTTCTTCTCAACTTTTCTTTCTTTTCTGATTCTTGTCTTCCCTGTGAATTTCTTCACCACACTCAGAAGGGTAACACTATCATTCCTCTTAGGCCACTTCAACTTAATGTACCTGCAATAACCTTCAGCAGGTACATCAAGAATGACCCCTAGTTCCTTCCTTAAACTCTAGCTCTACTCCTTTCACTATAGAGAACACCCTTTTGCAGCTACCCTGCAGTTAACGTAGAACTCTCTGATCTCCTCAGTGTAGGCACCTGACCTTATTAGAGAAAATCTTCAGCCGCCCTTGGTCTTCTACCTTCCTGACCAAGGGTCTCATATCATGCTCCTCCAGGTTACTCAGAATGCTACCTGCTAGTACTTGATGCCTAGAAAAGAAGGCTGCCTTATCAATCTCTTCCTCATCTTCTTTATTTTTCTTCTTTCTCACTATCAGTATCAGAATCATCTGGTGAATATACTACCCATCTTCATCACTTTCCACCTTCTCCTCATTAGCAGTTTCCTGCTCCACTTCTTCAAGCTTTTGTTTTTTTTTTCTTTGCGTACTTATCAATCATTTCTACCTGCTGTTTCAAGGCAGACCTAGTAGCTACTCTCCTAAGAGCCACTGAGAGAGCAGGTTCATCACCACCTTTATCAACACCCTGAGAATCTTCATCACTCTCATCAACAAGTCTACTTGTAGACACAGTCCTTCCCCCTTTCACAAGCTTTCTCCTCTTCCCCTTCATTGGCTTTGTTTCACTCACAATCACCACTTCATCTTCGTTCTCATCTTCCATCATCTTCTCATCTTCCTCACCAAAATTTTCTTTTCACATTCTTTGAGACTTCCACAGTTTTCTCAACAACAATATCTTTCACCTCTGTCTCCTCTTCTTTATTTTCTTCAGAATCTGTCCAATCGAGGTTTGCATCATCAACTACAGCAGGAACTGGGGAAGAACCAGGTTCTTTTTCCAATTCCTTAGTAGCTTCAACAGAACTAAGTCCTTCATATATAGGACCACTCAGCACAGCCTCCACTAGTACCTTCTCTAAAGGAGCAGTCTTCGAACCTCGAACTAGGTTCGTCGACTGGGCCTCTTTGAGATTCTACTGAATATTCCTCTCTCAACCTCTCCAACACGTTTTCAACAGCATTCAATCCCACCATTTTGTCAGTAACTTTGGGTACATGGAATAGAGGCGGTGGGTTTGAGAGAGGAATCTTTGGAGGTATGGGTTTATGAGGTTTTAGCCAAAGAGGTAGATGATGATTGTGCTTGAGACATGGTGAAGAAATTTTCTTGAGGTAGGTTTAGTGAAAAGAAGGGTTTTCTTGTTTAGAACTTGAGAGAGAAAAATAGAGGGAATGTAATAGATGCTTTCTTATTTCAGATAAATAATGAAAGAGTATATGGGGAAGAGATGTCAAGTTGAGCTAGGGAATAGGCGATAATGATGGCAACGTAAAAGTGGAACACCTTTTAGAGTTCTTGGGAAATCAGGAAAGCTTTGGATGTGACGGTTATGTGAGAAGGTCATTAAGACTTCTAGAGTGAGTGGGTAGGTTTGAAATTTAAACATGTAACTAAAAAGGGAATTTTCCTATGATTTTTGGCGGTTACACAAACATAGAAGGTTTTCTTGATGCACGTTCAAGAATCAATTCTAGTCATAGTACTTAACATAAATAGCTATATAGATGTACCTAGACATGGTTCCTCATGCTTACAGTAGTTCCTTCTACTTCCTCATTTTGTTCTTTCCTGGGAACTAATTAGAACACTTAAGTAACTTAGTTGAATAATTAAGTATACTTAATAAAGTACAAAGACAGACTGGACTGTAACAACTTAAAATTTTATACAGGAAAGTGAACACTTAACAAGCCAAACCTTGGGGATCAAGTGCAGGGTCATCCATGTATTTTGGTCATCCCTAACTCCAATATGTTCCTCTCAAATTGAAATTTGTTCAAGGCTTTGGTGAAGATGTCAGCAATTTGATCCTCAGTCCTGCAAGAATTCATGGTGATTAGACCCTTTTCAACATTATCTCTAAGAAAATGATGTCTAATATCAATGTGCTTGGTCTTTTTATGTTGGACTGGGTTCTTGAAAATGTTCACAACACTTATGTTATCACAGAAAATAGGCACGGCTCCACATTTAATTCCAAAGTCCTCCAACTGTTGTTTGATCCGCAGCAACTAAGAACAACATGATGCAGCTGCTACATACCCAACTTCTGCAGTAGACAAGGCAACTGAGTTTTGCTTCTTTGTAGCCCAAGAAACTAAGGAAGGACCAAGAAAATATTACATCCCTGAAGTGCTTTTCCTGTCCACCAGGTGACCTGCATAATCAGCATCAACAAAACCAATCAATTCAAAAGTACCACCGCTAGGATACCATAGATATAAATCCTAAGTTCCTTTCAAGTATCTCAAAATTCTCTTCACAGCTGTTAGATGAGACTCCTTTGGCTTGGACTGAAATCTACCACACAGTTCTACACTGTACATCATATCAGGTCGACTAGCTGTGAGATAGAGGAGTCAACCTATAATTCCTCTATATTTAGTCTCATTTGTAGAAGGACCTAGTTCATCCATCTCCAGCTTTGTTCCAGGAGCAATAGGAGTAGAAATTTCTTTTGCTCCTTCCATATTGAACTTCTTCAAAAGCTCCTTGACATACTTCTATTGATGAATCATAGTTCCTTCAGGGGTTTGTTTAATCTGCAATCCTAGAAAGAAATTGAGTTCTCCCATCAATGCTCATTTCAAACTCACTGCCCATCAACTCAGCAAATTCCTTGCATAACTCCTCATCAGTGGCTCCAAATATAATATCATTAACTAATTCTTGAACCACCAATAAATCATTTCCTTTCTTCTTCTTCAGGAATAGTGTGTTGTCGATTCTTCCTCTTGAAAACCCATTTTTAAGCAAGAACCCTAATAACCTCTCATACCAAGCTCTAGGTGCTTGCTTCAACCCATAGAGAGCCTTATCAAGTTTGTATACATGATCAGAAAAATCACTGTTCAAGAAACCTGGAGGCTGCACCACATAAACTTCTTCATTTAGATATCCATTCAAAAATGCACTCTTCACATCCATCTGATATAATGTAAACTCTATATATGTAGCAAAGGCAATCAAAATTCTTATGGCTTCCATCCTAGCTACTGGTGCAAAAGTCTCATCATAATCAATTCCTTCCTCTTGATTGTAGCCTTGGACTACCAGTCTAGCTTTGTTCCTTGTCACTATGCCATGTTCATCCAATTTATTCCTGAACACCTATTTAGTTCCACTGATTGATCTGTCCGTTGGTTTTGGAACTAGATGCCATACTTTGCTTCTCTCAAACTGATGAAGTTCATCATGCATAGCTAGGATCCAGTCTGGATCTTCCAAGGCTTCCTTTACATTCTACGATTCCATAGATGATAGGAAGGCAAAGAATGCACAGAAGTTTTTCAGGGTAGATCTAGTCATTATCCCAGTGTCTAACTCAGATAACACATTGTCCAGAGGGTGTGAGCTTTGATGTTTCCATGGTCGAGGTTGCATGTGGTGAGAAGAACCTTCAGCATCAGCTTGAGTGGGTTCTTCCTGATCATTTGATTCATCTTCCTTATCTGCTGTTCCCCCTGACATATTGACTCCTTATTTCCCCTGAGTTAGTGTTGCTCCCAACGCACACGCAAGTATACGTGATCGACAAGTAATAAAGTGATAAGTAGAGTATCGTTCCCACGAGGACTATTCAGACTGGACTCCTAACAAACAATTTCTTAACAACTACTCAGGGATCTTTTTCCAATGGTGAGGATTTTATTAACTAAAGTACAGTAATTAAGAGGGTAAATGTGAATTCAAACAATGGAGCAAAAATTGGTTGTTATCAGTAATAAGGAGATGGTCCAGTGTCAGAGTTACGAACAATCCAGTTGAGTTTTCAAATTGATTCCACTTCTTAAATCTCGGATTACTAACTAACAGATTAAATGTACCCGTGAAAATCTTTCGATTCTTCACGGTCTATGCAGGCTACTCCAATCCCTATATGTCTATGGGTTGAATCACGTGTACACATTAACGAATTCTGGAATTAGTTAAGCTAGGCGAGCAAGTATATGTCTATCCTGCTCACAAATTGGTTCCCCGATGCCCGGGTTCACAAACTAGCCCTACTCTTTCTTATTGCGTTCATAAATTCCCTCTTTCGAGTTCAATCTAAAAACCATAGGTAATGCATAATTATCGGGCCCTGACAATTACACAAGTGAAATCAAGAAAGAATAAGCAATCCGTTATGGAATTCAATTAATGCAATTCAATCTTCAAACATCAACTTTGATGAAATACTCTAACCCTAGAACATAAGATTTAGCCACGCATATTCATAATCACAAGGCAATGAATTGATGAAATAATGATGTAAATGATTAAATAGATGAAAGATAGGAATTAAACCCTTGTTCAATGAAGTATGGTGATCTCAAATTTCTCCAAAGTCTGAACTCCTATAAAAAACGAAGTAAAAGAGTATTTATAAGGTTTACAAAGGCCTAGTAATAAGTTACACCTAAGCCTAGACGAAATAGGAAGTCCAAAAATGCTCCAGGGTGCTGTAGCTGGCGCCCCGTGCCCCCGAACGCGCCAACCCAGGCAGAACCCGTAGAAACTTGGGCGCTTTTTGGGCGCCCCGCGCCACTCAAAGCACTAGAAGGATGGGCGCTTTTGGGGGCGCCCCTCGCCACTCAAAGCACCAGAAGGATGGGCGCTTTTGGGGGCGCCCCGCGCCACTCAAAGCGCCAGGCATTTTCCTGCTTCCTTCGTCTGCAGCTCGCGTCGCGTTGTGCCTTCGTATGTTCGATCCAATCCTCAATCCAAATCCACTCTTTTCTTGCTCGATCATGCTCTTTAAAGCTCCATTTGCACTTCATAACAACCAACAATCATACGACATAAAATCAGTGCAAAATCACATTCATTAACTAGAAAACGCGCGAATAAAGTATCCAAACGTAAGGAAATATTAAAGAAATATAGGCATAAAATGCCAAACATCACCACCCCACACTTGAACCTTTGCTCGCCCTCGAGCAATCACAAATAACTTTCCAACCTAGGTAGAACAGATCTGCCTATGACTATGGTTGATACCGACCATTGAACAAATGCATACATGAATACTATGGGTCCAACAAACATGCCAATAATTTCACAAACATCAAAACATGAGAACAACCACCCCAAGACAACTCAAATGCACAAACTCAACTCATTGCAACCATGCTCCCACAAAGTCACACCTATCTACTCAACCAAGAAGCTACAACTTCACCTACCTCATGCAAACCGTGTGCCCTCACCAAAATGAAGCAAGAGAGTGTCCCCCAAATATCACATACAACAATGAATATTAAGAAAGAACGGGGACAATAGCATAGAAAGAATTCACTCACTCTCATGAAAATCTCTCATGTCACACATGATGTACCATAGGCTTGCCCGTAGTGTAGGACTCCACTAATGTAAGCTCACTCCAATCGGGATTAACTAGAACTTTAAAGGGTTGTAATGTAGGCTAAGGGGCTAGTAGGATACATATGGATAATAGTGACTACCTCCCTAAGCACTTTAATACATCACAATACAAATTAAGTGCAAGTCTCATCAAAGCCACCCATTTTACCCAACCAATAAATTTCACACACCTTTTCAACAAAGTAGTATTTTTCTTTTAAGCACACCCTAGCAAGGATGTATATTCTCTTCTATTCTTTTTTCCAATTTCTCAATTTTTTTCTTTTTTCAAATTTATTTTTTCTTTTTCTTTTTCAATTCACTCCAAACCTTGCTAATCTTCTTTTTTCAACTACTACTCAAGTTACCACATATCCCCCTCATTGGTTCCACTCAAAATCCCCCAACATTCAACCACAACTCCACATAGTATCAATTTATCACTTAAAGTGCTTAAGGAGTAAAGGGTCAAAAGAAAGCTCTTTAGAACAAGTGGGTAGGCTTGTAGTGTGGGTGCCAACAAAAAGGTCAAAGAGATCACAACAAACAAGTCCAAGGTGTATATATAAGGGTAGGCAAATCAAGAGAAGGCCCGTATCATTTCCCGACTAGAGCAAACCTAGGATTTCGCTTTCCACACACACGAGGAAAGTTCTAGACACCAATATGAAAACTTGGAGTATAATAAGAATATGCCTCACAACACACATTGCACACGATCCACACAAAATGGCTCCATCACAACTCTCAATCAAGCAAACATGGCGCAACTTGTGGAAAATTAAGCAATAATGCACAAAGGTTCACAACAAAGTCAAGTGAGTGGACTCAAACGTCTCAAGGGGGTCATTCCATTTTTTATTTTTTAGTCATGCATCAGAATTTAAACCCAGAAGACACCACAAATAGCACATGCAACAAGTTCAAGTCCACGGGTATCAAACAAATCAAAGGCACCTAGCATTCTACCTATTCCTTCGTCTAGGGCCACCTATAACTAACTACTCTAATCCTAATAAAAATAAAAATAAAAACTACCCGGTTCAAAGGCCTCCCCGTGGAAAAGAACCGAGGTCATAAGAAAAACCACGGGGTGGATGACATGTACCACTAACAAAGACTAAAAAGAAAATCTTTTTTTGGAAATTTTCATTAGTTTTCTAATTTTTTTTTCATATATTAAAGCAAGAAACAAATAAAAATAAAGTCAAGTGACAAAGGAGAAATCCTAAGGGTACATGCATCCCTAACCTAAAAAATAAAGGGGAGTTCCCCCACCCCACACTTAAATCAAGCAGTGTCCTTAGTGCAACAAAAAATAAAGTACAAGTGGTAAAAGAACTTCCCCGAAGGCTCTAGTCCTTGGTGCTAGCATCCTCCAAGCTTCCGTATAGTATGAGGTACTCAGACTTCTCTCATCAGGTCAACAATATTAGGCAGGGGTGAGTACACCCACACTTAAACTTGACATTACATGAACCTGCAATCCAAAAAAAAAAAAAAAAAAAAAAAACTACGTGACACTATAAATAAAATAATACAAGTACAAACTCGGGTTGCCTCCTGAGAAGCGCCTTAGGCAACGTCGTGGCACGATGACACTTTTAGCTCACTTCCAGCATTTATGTCTTCTCTTCTTACGACGAACCTTTGCTTTCTTCCTTTCTTTGAGAGAACCCATCTTCCATTTCACATGTGATGTGCCATTGCTATTTTGTTCCACACTCTGCTCACACACGTCATTTGGTTTACTTCCATGTTCTTGTTTGACACATTTGATCATAGAGCACTCTTCAACCTTAGTTATGTGCTCCTTCTCATTATAAACCTTGAAAGTAACCTTTTCTCCATGCGCTCTAACAGTCATCTCTTCCAGCTCCATGTCAATCAGTGCCTTGGAGGTGACTAATGGTCTCCCCAAAATGATTGGAGCTTCTCGGTCCTCTTCATAATCTAGGACTACAAAATCAGCAGAAAATGTAAACTTACCAACTTTAAGCAACACATCTTCCAACTTACCATCAGGGTGAGTGAGTGATCCATCCGCCATCTTAAGAGTAACTGAAGAGGGCTTGATTGCTCCTAGCCCTAACCTTTTGTAAATAGATAGAGGCATTAGATTTTATGCTTGCACCCAGATCACACAATGCACCAGTGATATTATGCCCTTCAATGGTGCAAGGAATAGTAAACCTCCCAGGATCTTGAAGTTTTGGAGGTAGCTTGCTCAAGATTGTGCTACACTCCTCGACTAATTCAACTGTATTTATCTCTTGAGGCTTTTTCTTCTTGACTAAAATCTCTTTTAAGAACTTCACAAAGGATGGCATCAATTCAAACACATCAGTCAAAGGAATATTAACTTGAAGTTCTTTCAACATACTCACAAATTTTTGATATTGGGCCAAATCCTTCGATGGTATAAGTCTCTGTGGGAATGGTGGAGGCAGCAGAGGTGCCTCCGTTTTCTCTCCTTTCTTCTTTACCTTCTCCACTTTTTAAACTTTTTCTATTTCAGCTCTCTCCTCGGACTTGGCCATCAGCTCTCCACCTTCAATTAAAGTCACTGACATTGCTCAGGCCCCTATTTAACAGTACTTATTTCTCCCACCAACTGCCCCAACTGGTGCTCCAGGTTCTTTTGAGCATTGACAAGATCTTGTATGGCCTGTGCATGGGCTGCAGTGTCAGCTATCATTCTCTGCTGGCCCGCCATTATCTGCTTTAGCATATCTTCAACTGAATTGCTAACCTGCTGTGGTGCGGCTGGAAGTGGTTGGTAATTATTTGGGGCTCTTGTATTGCCTTGATAATAAGCATTACCAAACTGATTTTGACCCTGCAGCCTGTTTTGATTACCCACGTAATAAACTGACTCTGGATTAGAGGAGCAAAACTCTGTAGCATGATCGTGACCACAAACCTCACAAAAATTCTGGAGTTGTTGCACTGGAGCCACTGGTTGCTGAGTCTTTGGCAGAGCTAGCTTGCTAATTTGATTTGAAATTGCATCCATCCTCGCCCTTAGCTCTGAAACTGCATCCAACTGAAGTACCCCAGTAGATTTCTGCGTAGTAGCTCTACCATCTCCCTGCCAGTCAGGATTGCTCTGCGAAAACTTGTCTAGTAATTCATAGATCTGGTCAAAGTTTAAGGCCAGTACTTGGCCTCCAGCAGCAGCATCTACCACGATCTTAGTATGCGCAGTCAACCCCTCCACAAAAGTATGTGCAAGAACCTCATTAGATTCGTTGTGATGTGGAAAATCTCTCAATAAAGTTTTAAAGCGCTCCCAGGCTGAATACAAAGACTCTCCTTCTATCTGTCTGAAGGACATAATATCACTCCTCAGCCGGGCTGTCTTGGCAGATGGATAAAACTTAGCTAAGAACTTCTTAGCCAAATCATCCCAAGTAGTGATAGACCCAGACTGTTCAGCCTTTAACCACCTCTTTACTGCCCCAATCAGTGAAAACTGGAACAATGTCAAGCGCACATAATCAATAGGAACTCCCGTCGGTGTGTAAGTATCACTGATCTCCAAAAAATTTTGGATAAGTTGTTGTCGATCCTCGCTAAGTAATCCAGCAAATTGTCCAGTCACATGTAACAGTTGTATAATGCCGGACTTAATCTCAAAGTTTCCAGTAATTTCAGGCTTAACTATGCTCGAGGCTACTCCCTCCAGGCTGGGGAGAGCAACATCTCGCACAGCTAAAGCTCGTTCTGCTGCCATTCCTGTAGGTAAAGATCAAGCAGGACCTAATACCTGAAACAGCACAAAACTCAAAACAAAATTAAACCTGAATAGATAATAAGTAATCGTATGAAAAGAAAACAGTCAATTGTTTAGTCCCCGGCAACGGCGCCAAAAACTTGTTGCTCCCAACGCACACGCAAGTATACGTGATAGACAGGTAATAAAGTGATAAGTAGAGTATCGTTCCCACGAGGACTATTCAGACTGGACTCCTAACAAACAATTTTTTAACAATTACTCAGAGATCTTTTTCCAATGGTGAGGATTTTATTAACTAAAGAACAGTAATTAAGAGGGTAAAAGTGAATTCAAACAATGGAGCAAAAATTGGTTGTTATCAGTAATAAGGAGATGGTCCAGGGTCAGAGTTACGAACAATCCAGTAGAGTTTTCGAATTGATTCCACTTCTTAAATCCCGGATTACTAACTAACAAATTAAATGTACCCATGAAAACCTTTCGATTCTTCACAGTCTATGCAGGCTACTCCAATCCCTATATGTCTATGGGTTGAATCACGTGCACGCATTAACGAATTCTTTAATTAGTTAAGCTAGGCGAGCAAGTATATGTCTATCCTACTCAAAAATTGGTTCCCCGATGCCCGAGTTCACAAACTAGCCCTACTCTTTCTTATTGCGTTCATAAATTCCCTCTTTCGAGTTCAATCTAAAAACCATAGGTAATGCATAATTATCGGGCCCTGACAATTACACCAGTGAAACCAAGAAAGAATAAGCAATCCATTATGAGATTCAATTAATGGAATTCAATCTTCAAACATCAACTTTCATAAAATACTCTAACCCTAGAACATAAGAATTAGCCACGCATATTCATAATCACAAGGCAATGAATTGATGAAATAATGATGTAAATGATTAAATAGATAAAAGATAGGAATTAAACCCTTGTTCAATGAAGTATGGTGCTCTCAAATTTCTCCAAAGTCTGAAATCCTATAAAAAACGAAGTAAAAGAGTATTTATAGGGTTTACGAAGGCTTAGTAATAAGTTACACCTAAGGCTAGACGAAATAGGAAGTCCAAAAACGCTCCAGGGGCGCTGTAACTGGCGCCCCGCGCCCCCGAATGCGCCAACCCAGGAAGAACCCGTCAAAACTTGGGCACTTTTGGGGTGCCCCGCGCCACTCAAAGCGCCAGAAGGATGGGCGCTTTTGGGGGCGCCCCGCGCCAGGCATTTTCCTGCTTCCTTCGTCTGCAGCTCGCGTCGCGTTGTGCCTTCGTATGTTCGATCCAATCCTCTATCCAAATCCACTCTTTTCTTGCTCGATCATGCTCTTTAAAGCTCCAATTACACTTCATAACAACCTACAATCATACGACATAAAGTCAGTAAAATCACATTCATTAACTAGAAAACGCGCGAATAAAGTATCCAAACGTAAGGAAATATTAAGGAAATATAGGCATAAAATGCCAAACATCAGTTAGATTTCCATCTTCATTACAAGGTTCCTCCTTTTCTTCTGAGTTCTCAAAGTTACCTGCAGACTCTTCTCGAGCAAGAACAATAGCTTGATTATCTACTTCATTTTCAGCAATTTCCTTGTCTGACAAGTCAAACACCACATGCATGCTCTCCTCCACCTTTGGGTCCTTTTTTTGAACACTTTATATGCCTTACTTTGGGTAGAATAACCAAGAAAGATTGCCTCATCACTTCTTGCATCAAATTTTTTCAATGGTTCTTTGCCGTTGTTGTGGACAAAGCATTCACACCCAAAAGGCCTCAGGTGTGCAATATTCGGTTTTCTTCCTTTGAGAATTTCTTAAAGGGTTTTGTCAAGAATGGCCCTTATGGAACACCTGTTCATCAAGTAACATGCAGTGTTTGTAGCTTCAGCCCAAAAGTTTCTTGCAAGACCACTTGATAGCAGCATGGTTCTTGCCATATCCTCTAGAGACCTGTTCTTCCTTTCAAGTACTCCATTTTGCTGTGGAGTTCTTGGTGCAGAGAAATTATGATCAATAATATGTTTTGTACAATACTCAGAGAATTTTTCATTTTCGAACTCCGTGCCGTGGTCAAATCTGATACTAATCAATTCCAGGCTCAACCTTTTCTGCACAACTCCAGCCCAGTCCTTGAAGCTATCGAAAGCTTCATCTTTGGATGCAAGGAACAAAGTCCAAGTATACCTTGAGTAATCATCAACAATCACGAACACAAACCTCTTTCCTCCTCTGCTTCTGACTCTCATTGGTCCACATAGATCCATATGTATAAGCTCCAGTGGCTTTGACGTACTCACCACCTTTTTGGATTTAAAGGATGATCTCACGTGTTTCCCCCTTAGCACAAGCATCACATATCTTGATGTCTTCAAATTTCTTGTTTAGCAGCCCACGAACAAGCTCTTTCGAAACTAACTTGTTGAGCTGTGACAGACTAGCATGTCCCATTCTTTTGTGCCAAAACTAAGAATCACTCTCTTGAACATTCAAGCATGTTAAATTATTCTCTGAAAGTGATCTCAGTGATGCTTTGTACACATTATTCACCCTTTTTTCCTTTCATGACAATTTCTCCACTCTGTAGGTTCTTCACCGTACATCCTACAGATGAGAAGCTTACTTCATTTCCTCTGTCACATAGTTGAGAGATACTCAGAAAATTGTCTCTGAGACCATCAACACAATATAAATTTTCAATTTCATGATCTAAGGATCTCCCAACTTTTCCAATTCCCACAATCTTACCACTCTATCCTCCACCGAAGGCTACACTGCCTCCTTGAAATGATGCGAGTGAGAGAAAGTTCCTTCTGTCTCCAGTAATGTGCCTTGAACAACCACTATCAAGAATCCAGCTTGGGTCGTTCACTCTCACTCCAGCCTGCAAAACAAACCAAGGGTTAGTTTTAGGAACCCAGACAAGCTTGTGTCCCTTCTTATGAGAAAATGGATAAATCAAATCTTTCTTAGCCCATTCAGGTAAAGCAATCCTCTTATTCTTGGCCTTTGCCTTGCTTGCAGCCATGCACCTTTGTCTGTAATGTCCAGTTTTGCCACAGAAGGTGCACAATATGTTACAAGGCAAACCCATAAACTTACTATTTGGATTATATGGAGGCAAGGATTTCTTGAATCGTAGCCCTCGTTTTCCTTGTTCTGGTTTTCAAGAACTCAGTTTATTGCCTCAGAGGATTTTTTCTATTTTTATAATCTGGTATGCTCATAGTCAGCTTTTTCAACCTTTTGTTTGAGAACTCTATTTTTCTCAGTTTCCTAATATATGATCGCATTTGTTCTCTTGAGCTCATCTTCAAGAAAAGTTTGAACTTCACTGATTACTTGCTTACCATTAATATTTTTCTTTAACTAATTTAATTCAATTTCAAGTTCTGAGATCTTAGAGTTTGACACAAGAGCCTGCCCTTTTAGAAGAGCATTAATTTCTTCAAATTCAACATTTAGCTCTTGAAAGCTCTTGCATCTTGCTCTTAGATCACCTATATCATCAGTTAGTTTGTCTTTCTATGCTTTTACCTTTTCATAACCCTCAATTAAGGTGGCAGTTATTAGAATTAGATTTTCAGTTGAGTATGTGTGCAAATTTTCTTTTAGCTAAGAAAGACATACCTCATGAATGAGCAACTTCTTCTCCATCAGTTTCCATGAGAGCTGATTCCTTCTTCTGGTCATCTTCAGTGTAGATCTCTTTCAGCTTCTCCCAAATCTCTTTTGCAGACTTGTACTCCAACGCTTTTGCTAATACATCAGTTGTCATCCTGTTTCTCAAGTACATCACAGCTTTGGCATTTGCTTGCAGCCAATCCAAATCTTGAGGGTCGAGTTCTTCTTCCAGCTTTGGGACCAAGACTCCATTTGCTACCCTTTTCACAGGTACATGAGGTCCTCGTTTCACAATCAACCAGAGGCTGTAGTCCATTGCTTGAAAGAAGACCTTCATTTGTTTCTTCCACCTTTTGTAACTTGTTTCAGTAAACACATGTGGCTTGAAAGGATCTCTTCCTACTCTGAACTCCCGTGGATCTTCTCCATCAGAGTTCTCACCAAACAATCCCATCAATGCTAGTGGAGACTCATCCTCAGATTCCTTTTCTTCATCATACTCACCGTTAGTTGGTCCTCATATGGCGTAAAAGGCTTCCTTCTTACTGCTCTGAAGTTTGGCGGTTGTCTGAACTTCTTCTTGTCTTTGTCATTATCTTTTGATGCCTCATTCTCTTTCTCCTTTGTAGCTCTTCTTCTTGTCTTTGTCATTATCTTTTGATGCCTCATTCTCCTTTGTAGCTCTATTCTTCATCCACTCAGTTTCCCACATTGAGCAATCCATAACTGCGTGGTCTTTCTTGAAATACTTAAAACACCCTGAGTAATCTGGATTGTCAAGTATGCTCTTTCTACCGGTGTTTTCTCTGTTATTCCTTTTGAACTCCTTGAACTTCCCCAGATTAAACTTCTGCTTTAACGCGCTGACCATAGTTGCTTCAACCGATTGTAAGTCAAGGTACTCCTAATATTCCTCAGTTGCTTCAAGTGCAAGAGTCTTTTTCCTTCTTGAGCAATGGCTTACTCTTTGATTCCTTCATCATTTCATGTGTTTTCAAGCTTCCAACCAGTTCTTCAAGCTTGATAGACCTAAGAGGTTTGGAATCAATAATAGCAGTCATTTTGGGTTCCCAGACATCAGGAAGTACATTCAGAACCTTGTCCACCATTTTAACTTCCGGCAGCTCTATATCAAGAGACCTCATCTCGTTTGTGATAGTAGTCAGCCTTGTCATCATGTCTTGTATTGACTCTTTCTCTCCCATAGTGAACATCTCATATTGTCTTTTCAACATTCTTCTCTTGGATTCCTTAACTTCAGTCGTTCCTTCATGTGCGACTTCCAGGGCATCCCAAATTTCTTTTGCCGTCTTGTAGGATGAGACCATATTGAACTCTTCAGGACCAAGCCCACAGATTACCAATCGTTTGGCTTTGTGGTTCTTTTCAACCATCTTGTAGTCAGTCTCATTGAACTCCTCTTTTGTTTTGGGTTCTTCTCGAGCAGCAGCTCCTTCACCAACAATTTTGGTCGGTATCAAATTTCCTTCATAAACAATCAACCAGAGTTGATAATCTTCCGCACAAATATAGTTCTCCATTTTGTTTATCACCAAGCGTAGTATTGCCCATTAAACTGTGGGGGCCTCAGAAATGACTGTCCTTCAGTAATAGTAGGTGGTGTACTCATGATTAGATCCTTCTCAAGGTGTTAGCCTAAAGCGAGAAGACCTGCTCTGATACTACTTGTTATACTCTAAGCACCTCCTATGGACACTAGAAGGGGAGGGGGGAGGGGGTTGAGTAGTGTCCTCCAATTTTTCGAAGAACCTGACTCTTAATTTTAGAATCCCGTTCTTGTAGCACAATCTTCACTAAACACAAACTTACACACAAGCAACAATCTAAAGAACATGATATTTTTACGTGGAAAACTCCTTGCTCAAGGGAGAAAAACTACGACCCACACTCTGGGATTTTGAAACCAATTCACTAACACAAAAGAGCAAGTTTTTTATTACAAACTCTGTAACCAAGGGGCTACACTTTAGACCCTAAACACTCAACAACGCTAAACTCTAGCTTCACAAAATAATTGCTCAAAGTTCACCTATAACAATTCCTTCGAAACTAAGCAAGTAGGTAAAAACAGTTTTAGCACAAAAAAATGACAACTCTAATAAAGAACCTACATAAAATATCTAAGTTAAACTCTGAATTCTTCAACAGTTATCTTCGTAGTTAAGTCACTTTGAAAGTTATTGGATCGCTTTGTGATTGCTCTCAACTCTCGTAGTGAATAACTGAGTAGACTGCCTCAATTACTAGCTTTTATATAGGCTTCGTAAACCTAGTAGTATTTCACCAGGAAACCTTATAAATATGACAAGTCAAGATTTCCTGTGATACTTTCCTTGTTTAGTTCCAACTCTCGTTCATACTTCAAAGACACAGCTAAGGCACAACTTCTTTTAGCTGACTAGGATGCGCAATAGTTCACGCACCACTACTCCTAATTCTGCATGGATTTGCATTCCATAATCTTTTCGATCAGTCGTGCCCTTTTCCTTAAGGACCAATGTCTTCTCCAAAATACTAGGTCCTTCATTTGTCATACTTCAAAACATTCAGCTCAACAAGGTGGAGAAAAGAAGCTGATTCCGACGAAGAGCCAAGTCTTCAGTGGCGGACCCAGGATTTTTGACAAGTGGGTTCGTCGAAAATAATGTTAACCAAAAATAGTAATTGTAATCCCGCGACAACTGAGATCTGGGAAGCTTTTCTCTTCTCTATCTTTTGAAATGCATAACACTATTAACAAAATGAATTAGTAAAAAACGTCATCGTTGATGCTTGTTGTTTTGTTTAAAAAAAAAGTGTAACGTGTAACAAAATTCAAGCTTTTGTGTCCCGAGTTCGATTCTCGGAATGCCCCTTAAAAAAAAATTCAAGTTTTTGTTAACTAAAAATGTAGCTATACTATTTCATTTTACAAAAGTCACTTTAAAAAAAATAATGAAATTTATTTAAAAAAATTTAATCAATTTATATCTGAGAACTTTAAATGGTACTCCTATTCATGAATAACAAGTTTGATTACAACCATAATTAAACGAAAATAAAACATTATAATTTAATAACTAGTACAAACTAGAAGAAAAAAGAGCTTATAAAGTAAACTATTAGTTACACAAATAACCAATTAAGCATAATTAATTTATGATTAAACTAACAAATTATAAATATTTTCAATGATTTGTATACAAAAAACTTATGTAAGATTCACTTTAGATAAAATTTTGATTTCGTAAGTGAAACAATATATGATTCTTACTGGATTTGAGTTAAAAGTTCACATATAAACTGAAAAATTAAGAAAAATAAACAGAATAAAGTTACACAGGTGAGCTATTGTCGCTCAAAGGTGAGCTACACAGTACACACGGTGACATAAAGTAAAAATAAAAATAATAAAAATGTAAAAAGTTGTCAGGAATTTCGAACCCCAGTTTTCACGCTAAATTGAACCAGTTGAACCAGCTCGGCAGACGCCAACTTGGTTCAAGTGGGTTCATTTATAGTATATATCCTCATTTTACCAAATTTAACCTATACATACAACTAAAATTTTCGGCGAAGTGGGTTCAGTTGAATCTGTTTGACCCAATGTGGGTCCGTCCCTGCAGGTCTTAGCCGCATATGCATACAAACATTCGTTGGTATGAAGTTTTTTGCCAACGTTTCTCTTCCATTTATTATTCAGTGAGGCATTAATGCTTTTGAAGGAATATGCAAATGCAATCTTAACAAGCTGAGTTGGATAAATCCAGTCAGCACACTTATTCCAGCTGCACTGGATTAATTAGTTCAGTCGACTTGATCATGTTAACTACTCTAGATAACATTCAAGTCATTTTTAAAATTCTCTAGCTAGAAATGAACTCAAAGGAACTAAATTCTCCAAAATATCTCCTTTCTGTATCCACTTTTGATAGTTTTTGCAAGGAGCATCAAGGTGCAATATTTCCTTTGGTTATGTAGAATGGGAGAACTTGGCTATTCAATGGTTTAAGTATAGAGATCTCATTAAAAATCCTGCACAAGAATACCAAAATTTGTACAAACTTACTGTGCATTTTGATAGGAAGGAAAAAAAAAATTTATAAAAAGTAAGTGACTTTCTTACTTATTTTCTGGTGATTAGTAAGTAAACAAATGTATTGTCCTAGGAGCATTTATACATAATCTAGGCAAACACTTGTGCAGTAGGGGGGGGGGGGGGGGTGTTTCAGAGGTGTGTTTTGGGGGAGGGAGGAGACAATCACTATAATGCCACTTATGGAACTTCTTGTCCCTTCTCCCATTAGGGAAGTCATTTTCCGCATTTCTGAGAACTTATTCTGTTAGACATTATATTTAGCATTCTGTTAGGACAAGTTTTGTTTAATAAGTCGCATTCATCAAAGGAGCTTACTTAGGAAGTTAGTTTGTATTTAAAGGTACGTTGCCGATGATCATCTGACTAAGGTCATAACCTCTAGCATTTCTATGATTTTACTGTCTTGAAAACTCTGAGTAAGATCCTTATTTCTTCGTTCCTTCATACCACCCACAAATGGCCATCGTAAGAGTTGTCAATGCTATATAACACCAATGGAATAGTTACTAATAGTCCAGTTTCCCTCTACTTCGCTACTTCCAATTAAACCAAGCTGAGTCTCAATTTCGCTACATAAAAGACTCAGCTTTCTATGTTCATGCATGACCACGATCTCTACAATCATCTCGAAGAACTACTAGAGCTCCTTCGTGCACCATTGTATACATCTCTACGCGATCTTTTCTTTCGGTAGGAACTACACATTTAAAATGCCCTTACGGCATCTTTCTGTCCTACCTTTGTCGCTGGAGTTGTTGTAAGTACTTAATATATGTAAATATTACCGATTATATATATTAAATATGTACCACACAGCCTCTTTAATTGGTTTCAAGAAGTGATATAGAATCAGCATTACAGGAGAGAAGCAATAGTAAGTTTTATAAATACTCCAGTTGTTCAGTTTCGTAACAATCATGCTTTCTCGCAAATAAATACTCCTAGTTACTCCTAGTTATTAAGTGTTCTCAGAAAGATGAACCTTTTCACTTTTCCAGAGTCAATTTGATTAATTTTTGAATCTAAATTAGACTATATTAAATTAATATTTTCAAATAGAAATTTGAATATTCAAAAACTATACGAAAAATACTATAACATGCAACTCTTCCCATATATCAATATGATAAAAAATCATATTGAATTATTGGTCGAAATTCATCCAATTTGACTCTCGAAAAGCGAAAAAGTTCATATAAACTGAAACGGAGGGAGTAAGAACTAGAAGCGAGATTTGCAGATCTTAGTTAAAGTAGTTACGGAAACGACGAAGATGCTTTGAAGACTTTACGTTTAAAGTCATTAATCTGGACTATATATTAATGATTGGTAAATTAAAGAAGACAGAAAATGGAATAACCGAGGAGAAAATTATTCATACAATTACAATGCTAATCAACTGATAATAGTTGATTGGGGTGTTCAAGCCCCCTACTTACTAAATTCGGTCCTATTTATCGAAAGTTTTCTGAAGATAAATCGCTTGTTAAAATAAAAAATACTAGCGTGGAATTATCTCAAGTTGTAAATCTGCCATTAACGTCACTAAATTTAAGTTAATAAGGTCTTTTTCAAATTGCTTTAGTTACTTCTCAAAATTTGTCACTAAACGTAATTGAGGATGATGTAATGATTTTTTCTCATTAGATGATTTATTCGCTTCATTACTATACAACATTAAGAGGAAAAATAATGTATGCTTCTACGGTGAATCATAATAGAAGTGTTGAATGATGATGAGTTTTAAAGATCGACAAACAAAGGACCTAATCAAGGACCTGATTCTTGTAGTAAGGCACGACTGATCGAAAAAATGGCTGATTACTAAACCATGCAGAACTAGGAATGGTGTAGCACATACAAATTAATTGTTCTAGTCAGCAAAAAAGTTTGTGTCTTGGCCGCCTCTAAAGAGGGCAATCGAGAAGTAGTGCTTTACAAGGAAAGATATTATAGGAGATCTTCTCTTTCCCTGATTAAGAAGATTCCTAGTTGAAGACTACTAAGGTTTTTAACACCCTATATAAAAGAGTTTATTGAGGCGAGCCACAATCATTCATGACGAGAGTTGAGAGCAATAAAAATGCAATCTTTTTGATCGTGTGTGAGTGGACGAAGCAGACAACTATTGAAGAACCCTCTGCCGATCCAGTTGTGTTGAAGGTTCTTAGATAGTGTAGTCGAGTTGCACTGAGAATAAATTGTTACCTACTTGCTTATTAATGGAAGCTTTGTAATAGGTGATTATTGTGAAGAAAAAACTTGTAAAAGATATAGTGTAGCTTTGAGTGTTGTAGGGTCTAGAGTTTAACCCATTGGTTATAAGTGTGTAACCTAAAATTTGCTCGTTGAGTTAGTGAAATTGTGTTCAAAATTCCAGAGATTGGGTCGTAGTTTTTCTCCCTTGAACAAGGAGTTTTCCACGTAATATTCATGTGTCCTTTAGTTTAAGTTTGTATCTATTGTTTATATGGTCAATCGAAGGAACTAGGCTAGAACCAGGTTCTTGCATAGATGAGAAAAAGTTCTTTTGAAAAAATTAGAGGATATTATTTAACCCACCTTCTAGTATTATAAAGAGGTGCACCTAGTGTAACAAGTGGTATCGGAGCGGGTCTTCTCACTATCAGGTTAACACCTAGAGAAGGATCTAATCATGAGTGCACCACCAGTTATCACTGAAGGACAGTCCATACCCAGGCCTTCACAATTCAACGAACAATACTATGGTTGGTGGAAAGGTAGAATGGAAAACTACACCAACACTGAAGATCAACTATGGTTGACTGTCTTTGAAGGTCCATTAATTCCAACCAAGACTGTTGAAGAAGAAGCTACTCAACAAACAAAATATAAGAATAAGTCTGAGTATAATGAGGCTGATTACAAGATGATATATCCACGATCAATCCACTCTCCTCTAAGGATGATGGGGCGGTCGTCAAAAGTAATAGTACCCAAAAAGAGTCGGGATCGATTCCACAGGGAGCTTAGCGAAGTAATCTATTAGACTTAGGTTGAATAATAACGGGTCCTAAGCATTGTTCGTAAATTCCTAATAAATAAGGGTAAAAGTGTTTTAATTACAACTACAACTAGCAATTAATGTAAAGCAAGCTAAATAATGACGATGGGTGTAAACTATGAAAATGAGCTAGAAGTTTATCCATTCCAACAAGGTTTTCTTAACTAAATACTTACATTAACCTGACAAATCTCATGGATAACACTAATGGTCGGACCTCTATTGTATTTCTCAAAACCCTCTCGTTATAGAGAGGATTTTACCTCATCAAGTCCTCTGGGGTCAATAATGAAGCGCGAGAAATCCTAGTCCAAAGACCCGAGCGGGGATGACCTTTTTAGGTCTTCCCCTTTAGATGGGGTAGGTTGCAAGCAATGTAACCCAAATTCTCGCTAGTCTCCATTAACCTACGCCTTTAACCCCTTTCAGGTAATAAAAGCAAAGTAGGGTTAGGTTCAAGTACGGCCGTGCCTTAAACCCTAGTTAAGAGAGTAAGATGGAGAGCTAGATTTATGTTAACTCATTAATTTTATAAGATTAAGTACAAGATTTAAGCTAAGATACTCATGTTTTCATGAATAAACTCCTAGTATGAGTTTAGCTACTCATACTACGGTTTAACACACACATAATGTAAGATGAAATGGCAAGAATCATATAAGAATTTAGATTGAAGAATGAAATCCTTACAAAGATTCAAGTAGAAACCCTCCTTGTTCTCCAAGAATATTCAAAAAGCCTAAAGTAATATTCTAAGCTGAAAAAGGGTCTGTTTTCTCGGAGGCATAACAGCCTATTTATAGGTATGGGTTTCAAAACTATGCTATTATTTACAAAATTGCCATTTTTCTTGTTTTTACGCCAGGCCGCCGCTTGTTCGGTGAGCCGCCCAATTGGTTGCTGGCTCGCTGCCTTCAGATTTTGCTAAGCTTTCCTTTTCTTTTGCGGTGCAGGTTCGGCGGGGCGCCCTTGAAACTGCGGTCGACTCTTGAGCTTCGCAGACTTCAAGATCTTTCTGTGAACAGCGGTGGGTGCGCCGCTTCTTCTGTAGAGTCGCCGATGGACTTCAACACTTTATTAGGTGATCTGCCCTTCCAGTTGCTGATTGTCATGAACTCTATCCTCCTTCAGCGGATGACTGATCTCTTGATCCAAAATTTCGACGAGGCGCCTATCCAATTGCTGCCTTGTCTTCATATTCTTCAGTTGTAGCCAAAGTGCACTTGTATTTGCTCTTTTGCATATTTTCTTCGGATTTGTATATCAATTCTCTTAAAAACCTGAAACATGAAGAATAACATTAGATTCATTCAAATAACATCACTAAAAAGGATAAAAGCTAGTCAGAATGAGTTGCAACTAAGTACAAAATACCAATATATCAACTCCCCCAAACTGAAGTTTTTTCTTGTTTTCAAGCAACATTAAGAACTTTACTCATGTGTCATTTTCTTAGCACCGGGATTGAGTTTAATAAGGGAATGGAGAAAACAAAGAGTTCATGACTTTAGTTGATACTAACACTTAATTTCACACATGAGAATCAAACCAATCAATCCACAAGAGCCATAGTCACAACTATATCTACTAAAGCAGATAGTGGGAACTAGAGCATGTATAGCACAATTGCTTTCTCAACGCACCTAAGGTTTTCTTGGTTGCACCTTTAAATCTCAAGTCCCTTAATTCTCTCACTACAAAGAATAGGTCCCTATCTTTCAATATAATGCAAACAAAGGGATCCTCAATTTTTTTTAACTCTCACTCTAAAAAATAAATGCAAGTTAAGTACATACAATGTCATAAGCTTGGCCTTAGTGTCACTTGTCATTTCTTTTCATGTCAATTAATGGAGAACCAAATAGGAATTCTAAGGTTTTAATGTAGGCTTTTGGATAAAGTTAGGGTATAATTTGGATAAAGAGTGACTAAATTCCCTCCTTGGGTACTACATCATCTTCTCAAACATTTCACATTGAGCTTTCTTTTCACAATTGAGCTCTTATTCCCATTTTCATTCTTGTTTTTTTTGCTTTTGTGGCTCTTATTCTTTTACTTGCTTCTCTTTCTATTTTTTTCATTTGTCTTTTGCTCTTTTTAAACTTTTCTTGATTTTCTCCTTTCCTCTTTTGCAACTTTTCTTTATACAATCATCTTTCTTTTCGAAGAGCCGCTTAGCTTTCATTTTTTTGTTCCCCTCCCCCAAACTTAGACTTTAGTCTAAATTGCATGTCTTTCAATGCCTCAAAGAGGTAGGGCCAAGAGAAGGGTTAGTGCTATTAAGCACTTAGAATTGGCTTGGGCTAATTACATGGCTATCAAAAAAAAGGATATTAAGGCTCAGAGTTGGCTAACGGAGGATCAATTTCATTTGGTGGCTTGAAAGGCTCAAACGGGTTAAAGAAATGCCTATCATCATATCCAACCACTAAATTGATGCTTTTTTTCATTTCAAGGACACACAAGCCAAGTTCTAACATACATATGCAATTAACAAGCTTTTGAGTAAGAACTCACCTCACTAGCATACGGGACAAGAGACAAGAACATCAACTTTCCGACACTTAAGGTGAGGATCTAACCTATACTACACATGTATAGAGTCATCAAAAGAACCTAAAGATAGTAGGTGCGACTCTCAACAAACAATCCATAAATATTCTTATGTATGCTCCTAATGTGTTGGTATCAAACAAGTCGCAAAACAAGGATGGCACTTCTATGATTAGAGTCCTAGGAAGTACCAGGTTCAAAAGAATTGCATTCTTGGGAAAAGAACCGAGTCAAAGAAAACCAAGAAGGTTATTTATCAATTCAAAGCTATTTACAAAAGTGGTATTTACAATGGGTGGTTGTTGTTTTCGGGCCCAAGTAAAAATGAGTTTCACAACGGTTGCCTACGTATCGCAACAAGTGCAAATCAGAGGAGAGAAGGCAACATCCCAAGCGTAGTTCACGGGAGTACCTTTGGAATCTTTTTCTTTTTGGGATTTTTCAAAAATTTTCAAATTGTTTGGGTTTTGGATTCTTTTTAATGATATCAACAACTACATTATAAATTCAAAGACATAACTAAAGACAAGAATATAAATAACATATGAATATAAACATCACAAACACAACCTACATTAAATATCCTAAATTAAACATCCATGTCAACATAAAAAAAAACATAACAGAAAGATAGTTTAGGACATATTCAAACAAAAGATAGTTAATCCACCCCCAACATAAGAAGTTGCCATGTCCCCATGCAACTAAACACAGTATCACAAAAATTAATGGGGTAATCAAAGAGGGAGAGAAGAACTCTCTATTCGTCTCGGGCAATTCCTTTGCCCTTTCCTTCAACATGTCTTCTTGAGGCTTGTCGAATTCCTTGCCATCTCCCTGCTCTTGCTCTCATTGCTTCCTCCATTGAGGCCATTCTAGCCATATCCATTTGGATTTCTTCGTCAAGTTCCCTATTTCTGAGTACACCCAAATCTCCAAGTGCTTCTTCTTGCATTCTCCTCATGTTCATTTGATGTGTAGACTCTTGGACTGTTGGATAGTTCGACTACTCTTGTTTCTGCTCCCTTTCACTCCATAATACGTGCCATGTCTCGATGCGTGATTGCAAACACATGAATGCACTTTTTGATTTTCAAGATGTCTTTTGAGAGTACATTGATGGCCTCACTTAGTTGGTCAAATTCAGTGGGATTGAACTTTCGTGAAGAAGGTGGAGGTGGTTGCATCCTTGGCATATTGCACAATTAGACTCCAAACTCTTGCATCTTACCCTGTAGTTCCTCGAGTTCACGAGTAAGACTTGCAATGGCTGCTTCAGATTGATGCGCTTGAGATGGAGGAGCTCTTGAAGAAGAAGATGGTCGGTCAGCTCGTGATGTTGCCCTATGAGTGGGTGGAGTAGGTGTTGGGTGAAGTGGATTGTTTTCATCTTCAATGGTGTACAAATTAAGACCCCTTCTTGTAAATGCATAGTCATCATTACCTAGAGTGTCACACCCCTGCCTCATTAGGAAATCTGGTAAGGTATTGGCAAATGGAATATATCCATCACCAGCCTTTGCCGCATCAAACATCGCCTGCTCCATTTCAGCTCCCAAATTAATTGGTATTCCACTCATTATACAGCCAATGATAATTGCCATTTGGAGGGTAACTATGTGGCTCCCAAAGATCTTGAGTTGTAATTGTTGCACCAATTCTACTCCATATTGGCCTTCTCTCTCGCCCAATAATGGGAATCAACCACCTTCTTTGCAGTTTCTCTCATTTCCAGCTTGGCCATGTATTCTTCGAGAACAAAGTTTTGAATGTGGAGGTGTTGGTTCAATGCTCTTACTTACTGTTCCACTATTGTGCCCCTGACTTCAACCACACATTCTGATTCTTGTTGTTCACTCAGTGCAATATAGAATTCCAGAACTATCTCTACCACTGCTGCTCAAAATATTCTTGTGAAGATGTTACTCCATCCTGTTTCACAGAAAGCTTTGTAAAATGCTGGGTTAAGCTCCCCCACTCTGTCAAGTACTACTCTCCTCTCACAGATGAGCACCTTATGCTCCCCATGTGTACTGAAAGTTGCTTCACATGGTTCATCATCAGATAGATCATTGCTAGAAGGGTCACTCTTTGAGGAACTGTGTGGTGGGGGAGTGTCCATCCTTGCTCGCTTGTATGGTGCTTGGTGTGCCATTTTTCTACATGGAGAAAATCAACTCCAATAGCAATGTGAGTACTTAAATCAATACGCTATCCTACTCCTAACTAAGTGATGATTAACCTAAACTAACATATGAAGTTCATGAAATGGACTGGAACACTTGAAAAATTCAAACAATACATACGGTGCAAAAGAAAAGGCGGGTAGCAGAACAAGAGGCAGGCTCGCAGACAAGAAGAGGCGGCCCGCAGAAGCAAGTGCTGAGAAGCACCAGCGGGTTGCCACATGAAATGCGAGGCTTTAGCTCAAGCCGCAGAAAATTTCAACTCTCTGTGAGAGTCGGCGGCCCGCCTACTCATTCCGCCCTTCCAGTTGCGAGGCGCACTTTGGCTTAGGCGACTCGCATAACTTTTGACAGAAGGGGTCGGCGAGTTTCCCTTTGACCTGTGATGGGCAAGCCTCTCTCGCCTAATTTTTAAGCTCACTGATCACATCGGCGAGTGTCTTCCGCACTCATTTGTGTGGCATTCTACCTCATCGGCAGCTTGCTGAATCCTTGGTCCATTTTTCCTACAGTGCACATATTCCAAGTTTTCCAATTCTCACTTCCCTTAACACCCCAAATCACACTCCTAAGTGGTCTTTTCAAATTCTCACATCTCTCAAAATTTCTATCAAGAATGAGACCACAATTTCAACCAAAAATCATGAAAAATTCAACCAAGAATCATACAAAGTTCAAAGCTTTTTCAAGATCTCAAGCAAAACGAGGTATGTTCATGGTGTCATTCAAGTTCAATTTTTGGTCCTTCTTACTTTTACTCTCTTCTTCTACTCATTTTTTCACTTAACAACAAAGTAAACCCACATTTGCACACTCTAGGGTTCCAATTTCATGAAGTAAAAGTTAAGAACAAACCCTAAAATCAACCTAATCATGGCTAACAAGTTTAATCAACCAAACCCTACCCCCAACATGAAGTTTTTAACTACCCCACATATGAAACATGAAAATTTTAAAGCGAGGGGTTGAACTCTTACCGAATCTTTGATGAAATTAAATTTGGGTTGAAGGATTCACTGTGGGTTTGTGAGATTAAGCGTGCATGTGTGATTTGGAGTGTTGATTGAGATGGTGATGCGCCAGAACAGTGTTTTCTAGTGGTAGTTGCTTTGATTTTTACGTTTGGGGTGAAAAGCGTAAAAGAAACTTACCTTAGGGCCTTATATAGTCGGGTAAAAACCCGTCAGGCCTATGAAAGTGGCGGCTTGCACTTCATTCGGCGGGTCGCCGAAGTGAAGGCGTGTAGGACTTAAGTCCTCCAAATGTGAACAAGTTGGTTGGTCCGCCTACTGGTCTGTGGAGTTGAATGGGCGACTCGCCGAATGAACGACTGAGGAATCCTCCACTCCGTAGAAAATATTTCCTCACTGCTTGCACCAGCGGCTCGCAATTCCTTTAGTTGGGCAGCCCTTCTGCTTCCGCCCTTTAGTCGGCGGTCCTTTCCCACTTTTCAACTTCTTTCACTTTTCAATCCTTGCAATTTCGTGCATTAACACCACTTCAACCAAGATCAAATGCATTCATCACAGAACTTCACATGAAATTTTTACACTAACTACATTGTTAAAACTAAAAATGCTAAAAGTAAAACTTGCGTTGTCTCCCAAGAAGTGCTTGATTTAACGTCGCGGCACGACGGTGTTACCTCAACCTTCAAGGATCCATGAAATAGATGAAAGCGACCTTCATAGGCTCGTCTTCACATCCCAAGTAATGCTTCACCCTTTGGCCATTCACTCGAAAAGTTGTAGAACTTCCTTTTTCTTGCAACTCGACCCATCTATAAGGTGATGTTTCCACCACTTTGAAAGGCCACTCCACTTGGATTTCAACTTTTCGGGGAAAAAATGCAATATTGAATTGAACAATAGCGCCATGTCCCTCTCCTTGAATTCTCGATTCCATATCTTCTTGTCATGGATGATCTTCATCTTTTCCTTGTAGAGCTTTGCATTTTCATAGGCAAGAAACCTCATTTCCTCAAGTTCATGTAGCTTCTCCACCCGGGACTTGGAAGCTTCTTCCCAATTCATGTTGAGCTTTTTCAACGCCCAAAGAGCTTTATACTCCAATTCCACGGGGAGATGACATGCTTTGCCAAAAACTAATCGGCACGGTGACATCCCAATAGGAGTCTTGTATGCCATGTGATATGCCCATAAGGCATCATCCAACTTTTTCGACCAATCCGTCCGGGTCACATTAACCGACTCTGCTAAAATTTGCTTGATCTCTTGATTTGACACTTCCACTTGGCCACTTGTTTGGGGATGATAAGGTGTAGCAACCTTGTGTCTTACCCCATATTTTTCCAACAAAGAGCTAAAGGTCCGATTGCAAAAGCGGGTACCCTCATCACTAATGATGGTGCGAGGGGTGCCATATCTTGTGAAAATGATTTTCTTAAGGAAGGCGGTGACACTTCTAGCTTCATTGTTTGGAAAGGCTATTGCCTCAACCTATTTAGACACATAATCAACCGCCACAAGGATGTACTTCAAACCATAAGAACTTGGAAAAAGACCCATGAAGTCGATTCCCCATACATCAAAGAGGTCAACTTCCACAATGGGGTTTTTGGGCGTTTCATACCTTCTTGAGATTCCCCCCGTTCTTTGACATTGATCACAATTCTTTGTGTATTCATAAGCATCCTTTACAAAGTAGGCCAAAAGAAACTGCATTCAAGTACCTTTTCCACCGTTCTAACACCTCCATGATGTCCTCCATAAGGAGCGGAGTGACATCCTTCAAGAATAGATCCTTGCTCGGCTTCGACAACACACCTTCTTATCATTCCATCGATACATACTTTGAAAAGAGGGATCATCCCAAAAGTATTGTCGTGCATCTTTGATCAACTTCTTCTTTTGATTTAATGAGAATCCTCTGGGATCTCTACATATGCAGCATAATTGGCTAAGTTCGTATACCAAGGAGTTTCCTCCCAAGATGCCTCCAATAACCTCTCATCCGGGAAAGAATCATTTATTTCAAGGGTTTCTTTTCGGAGACCCTCTTCCTCCAAACAGGATAAGTGGCCCGCCACTTGATTCTCGGTTCCCTTTCTATCAAGTACATCAAGATCAAAATCTTGTAACAAAAGTACCCATCCAATCAACATTGCTTTTGAATCCTTCTTGGCCATCAAATATTGGATTGCAGAATGATCGGTATGCACAATGAACTTAGACCCAATCAAGTAAGATCGAAACTTTTCAAAGCCAAAGACAGTGGCTAGCAACTCCTTCTCCGTCACCGTATAATTTTGTTGAGCTCCATTCATGGTCTTGCTAGCATAATAGATAGGCTGAAACATCTTCTCAACCCTTTGGCCAAGCACGACCCCCAATGCAACATCGCTAGCATCACACATAAGCTCCAATGGAAGATCCCATTTTGGACTCACTATTACCGCTGCGGTTGTTAATCTTAATTTGACTTCTTCAAGGCTTTCAAACATGCTTCATTGAATTCAAACCTGGCATCTTTTTCCAATAATTTGCACGATGGGTTGACAATCTTGGAGAAATCTTTGATGAAGCGGCGATAAAATCCCACATATCCCAAGAAGCTTCTCACTCTTTTGACGGTTGTAGGAGGTGGAAGTTTGGAGATGACTTCAATCTTTGTATGATCTATTTCAATCTCCTTCTTAGACACCTTCTGCCCTAGAACAATTCCTTCTTGAACAAGAAAATGACATTTTTCCCAATTAAGTACAAGTTTGGTTTCTTCGCACCTCTCTAAGACCTTCTCCAAATTAGATAACAATCTTCAAAAGAATCTCCCACTACGGAGAAATTAACCACGAACACTTTTGAGAAGTTTTCCACCATGTCATGGAAGAGTGCAAGCATGCACCATCGAAAGGTAGCCGGGGCATTACAAAGTCCAAACAGTATTTTTCGGAATACAAAAGTACCATAAGGACATATGAAGATTGTCTTGTATTGATCATTTGCTTCAATTGAGATTTGATTGTACCCCGAATATCCATCAAGAAAATAATAGTAAGCTTGGCCGCCAAATGATCAAGCATTTGGTCAATGAAAGGTAGGAAAATAATCTTTTCTTGTTGCATTGTTGAGCTTACGGTAGTCCATGCACACTCGCCAACCGGTCATGGTTCGAGTTGATATAGCTTCACCTTTTTTCATTGTGAACTACCGTCATCCCTCTCTTTTTGGGCACACGTTGAACGGGTGAAACCCATTCACTAGCATCCAACCATTTAATGATTTCCTTTTTGACAACTTCTTGCATGGGAGGATTCAACGTCCTTTGATGTAAACCAACTCTCCAAGGAGAATCTTGTGAGTGCATACTCCAGGTCAATTCCTCTTATGTCCACAAGAGTCCACCCAATTGCTTTAATTCTTCTTCTCACCACTCCAACTAATTGTTCTTCTTGTTCTTTTGTTAAGTGGGAAGAGATGATTATGGAAGAGTGGAGTTTTGGCCTAGGAAAGTGTATCTTAAGTAGCTTGAGAGTACCTTGAGTTCATGTTTCGGAGGTTCTTCAATTGAGGGCTTTGTGGGAGGAGTAGTTCGGTTTCAAGATCAAGGGAAAGCTTTTTCGGAACATAGGTTTTAGTGCCGAGTCCTTCCAATACTTTCACACATTCGGCTATACTTTCTTCACTATCAATATCCATGTTATAAATCACCACGGCCAATTCATCCGCTTGACTTACTATAACACTCTCTTTTTCTACAAGTGCATCCACAACCATATCCACATAAGAACAAGTGGCTTCCTCCTCCATGGGTTGTCTCAATGTTTTGCACATATGAAACACAACCTTCTCACTATTGAAACGAAATGTAAGTTCCCCCTTCTCAGCATCACAAAGTGCTCTCCCGGTAGCTAAAAATGGACGCCCAAGAATAATGGGGACATCAAAGTCCACTAGGCAATCTAGGATCACAAAATCCGCCGGGAATATAAATTACTCCACCTTCACTAAGACATTGGTTACCACTCCAATTGGTTACTTCATGGAGCGGTCGGCCATTTGCAAGTTCATATTTGTAGCTTTGGGGACTTCCCTGGTAGTCAAAGTCTTGTAGACCGCATACGGCATCAAATTGATGCTATCTCCAAGATCACATAGAGCTTTAGGGAAATGTGTCCCTTTAATTGTGCGTGCAACCGTGAAGGCTCCGGGGTCCTCCATCTTCCTTGCCATATGCTCTGAGATAATTGAACTGCATTGATGAGTCACCTTGCTTGGTTCATAATCCTCATAGTTCTTTTTTATCATAAGATCTTTCACAAGCTTTGCAACATTTGGAATTTGGCTCAATGTATCAATCAAAGAGAGGTTGATGGATGTTGATGCTATCTTATCCCAAATTTTCTTAGCTTGAGATGCTTGTTTTTGTTTCATACTCTTTTGAGGAAAAGAAAGTGGAATTTTAGGAATGGAGCTTGGACTAGGAAGGCATTATTTCGGAGGTGGAGTTTTCTTTGGTTTGGCTTTTTGAGGGGTAGTGACTTCGGGGGTTGGTTCTTGAGGGATTACCTCATCATCAACTTCATGCCGTGAAATCTCTACTTCCGCATCATTTGCTTCATCTTGGTGTAACTCCTCCTCCTTGTTTTGCTCTCCATTTTGCATTTCTACTTCATCCACATCTTCTTTTGATTTAGGATCTTCCCATATTTTTCCACTCCTTATCATAATTGCCATCACATGATCTTTCCCATTCCTCTTAGGATTCACCACCGTGTTACTTCGTAGTGCTCCTTGAGGTCTTTGGTTCACTTGGTGAGAAAGGGTGCTCATTTGAGATTCAAGAGCCTTGATGGAAGTACTATGAGCATTGTCTGTTTGCTTAATCTCCTTGATATCACTGGTGTAACTTTCTTGATTCTTGAGGACTTATCCCATCATTTTTTCTAATTTTAATTGACTTCTCCCTTCATTCTCACCTTGCTTGTAAGGATCTCTTGGTGCATAGTTTTGAGAGGCACCAACTCCCCTTCCACCTTGATTGTTGTTCCAATTTTTTATTCCTTGATCTTGCCTCCATTGGCCTTGTTGATAAGGTCTTTGGTAGCCACCTTGTTGGTAAGCCACATAGTTGTCTTCTTCTTCATTTTGGATATTGAAACATTGTTTCGGAAAATACTCCTCTTGGCCTCTTTGAAGAAGGGTTAGAGGTGGACCTACGGGGTTGACATACCCAATTGGGGCCACTTGATGACCCGCATTTGTAACTTCAAGATTTTCTACCTTGCTCTTCTTTTTATCTTTTTCTTCTTTGGCACCTCTAAGAAGCTCAATGTTGGTGATGATTTGAGCCATTTGTTCCGCTTGATCTTCAAATATTTTCATCATCAATTGGTTCATTCCTCCTTCATCATTGGATTTTGAGCTCTTGATTGCCAGTCTTGAGATTGTTTGGCAACTTTGTTGAGAATTTCGTTGACCTCTTGAAAAGTATGGTCCATCATAGCACCTCCACATAAGTTGTTCACGGCCGCTTGGTTTTTCTTGTAGAGCCCTTGATACAAATATTGTAAGAGCATATCATCTTCAAAACCATGAGTTGGGCAATTGAGCAAAACCTCTTGTAAAGCTTCCCAAGCATCATATAATGAATCGGTAGGATCTTGCTTGAACATATACACTTTATCTCTCATTGATTCTTTCTTGCCTTTGGGCAAGAATTTTGCCAAGAATTGCTTTACAAGTTCCTCCCAAGTGTAAATTGAATTCTTTGGTAGCTTGTTCAACCATGCCTTGGCCTTCCCCGATAGAGAATAGGGAAAGACTCTTAGGCGCAAAAACTCTTCCGTACAATGTGTCGACTTATAGAGATGACACGCTTGCACAAAATTCCTCAAATATTCTGTTGGGTCATCATGCTTTCCTCCACTAAAAAATCCATTTTGATCAAGTCCATGAAGAATCACTTATGGGGTATTGAAAGTCACATTCCCACGAATTGGCGGTGGCACAATGGCACTTGCAAAATTATCCAAATTTACTTCCTTCTCCAAATCTTCCAATTCTTGAACATGTTGATTATTATTTTTGCCACCCCTTGCATTCCTTTGGTTTTGATTGTTATTGCGAACATTCACTACAAGAAATTTAGGTTTTAACGACCACTTTTTAACGAAGGGATCTGAATTCTGTCGCTAAAAATGTACTTATAACGTCCGTTATTTTTTCCTTTCGTTAAATCTAGTTTTTACTATTACATTAACGAAGGGACAATATTTGGTGGTTAAAAAGACAAATATCTGGCCGTTAAAACGAATTAATTAGTGAAAAAGAGGCTCTCATTTTTTCCCTCTTTTTTTTTTCCTTACCCACCCTGCGCACAACCCCTCACCAACCTAAAAATTAGAACTGACACCCCTTAGATTTCTCTGTTTGTTAGCAGTAAGGTACATCAGTTTGATCGAAGAAATCTGCTGGAAACCTGCAACTACTTCGTCACCTGCTATGTTATATGTTCCAGCCAAGCCTAACAACCCCCCCTCCCTAAGTCTTTCTCTCTGTTTTGAAACCATACTACTGCTTCAATTGAAACCTGCTGCTTAACTCCACCTGCGATTTATAATTTCAACAATCTGATAATTTCATTGTCCTTCTCCTCAAGGTAATCATCTCTCAAATTATTGAACTTGTTGAATTGTGGATTGTAACCATTACTTGTTGCGCCGATTTGCTGTCTGAAGATTGTCGGTCCCTTGGCCTTATTCAGTCTCTTGGCCTTCTATATTCAATTTTAACCCTTGAAAAGGTTACTATGATTTTTTGTTTGTCGCTCTGTGCTTCGCGTGCTTAATATGATCTTTGCTTCAGTTCCAGAATCATTATTTGACGTCGATGTGTTATATAGAAATATAAGATTTGCTTGCGACCCTTTTATGAGTCAATCTATTTGAATATTATTTCCATTCAGCTTTTTGTTCTTCCACTAAAATCAATCTGTTTTTGTTTTGCATTTCTCGACGGGTCTTGATTTGAGATATTTTGTTGAAAATGAACACAAATGATTGAAATTGTCTGGATCTAGTAGCAGGTTGCCCTCTATGCAACTCTGTAGTGAAACCAACTAATCAATTATTTTTAAGTGTCAAACAGTTGCAGAGATCTGGATAAAAGTTTTACAGTTTTTAAAAGAAGCACAAAAGATTGAAAAGTTTTAATCTTTTTATAGTAAGAAACAGGAAAATTACTTACCAGTTTGATGAAGCAAGAAAAGAGAGAGATCGTTGTTGATAAAAAGAGAAGTTTACAGATGCTTTTTGCATGAATAAATAGCAGATCAAAGAATTAAAAGCTTAAGTTGAAAATGTAGCCAATACTTTGAAATAGATTTTCTAGTTCTCTGTTGGCAACACTTGACTCCTTTATATAAAATGAGTGATCACTGTCAAATACAAAGACGGTTTGATGATTGCAGATTTAGTTAAATATAATATTTAGACGTAGTTCGCGAGAAAGAAAAGCAAAAAGGAAAATCCATGAATCCGGTAGTTCCTTCATTCCCTGATATTTAAGGTGAACATACCATAACTCAAACCAATAGACTTTATTCTTCAATGGTCTATTGATGTTTCCTCTAGAGATAGATATGATTTCAGCTAAGTGATTAATTGATTTTACTTTTCCTTGTGCCTAACTGAAGGTTATAAGTCAAGTACGTTACTACTTTATAGTTATTGTGGTCCACGAAGAAGTGTTATTGTACATAACATTCAGTAATTTGTAGTCATCTTATTTTAAATTTTTATGTGAGGGTTGGGTCATTGAACTATAGTGAAGAGCCGTTTTTTAGTTTTATTACCTCCTATCACTTGGCCAACTAATGCATCATCTTTCTTGAATATTCAAGTCATTGCAGCTACAACTGCTTCCGATAAGGATATAAAATTTTCTTATAATACCAGTGAACTTATACATCTCCTGGAAATGTTGGGTATTCCATGAGCAAAATTTGTAGACATTTTCAACGAGGATGTCTATTTGGTCTTTATTGGTGTGTGGTATTAGGTGCGGATCAGTTGGAATTTCGTTTTAGGTTGTTGAGACAAGTAGTATATTCTCCTCAGCATATTTAGATAGCATTTCTAGAAATAAATTTTTTTTCTTTTGCCAATTTGGAACTTACATTGACAGTTTTTTCTTCTCAATATGCAGTGATTGATTGATTTTACTTGGAGTTCCTTCACTGTTGGATATTTAGGTGAGCTTATCATAATTCAAGCAAATAGACTTCTTATTTTTCTTAAATTGCCTCATGATGTTTTGAGTAAAGATAGATATGATATTTTGTGTCCTACGATTAATTTATTATATGCATAGGCAAGATATAACATGAACTAAAACCTTCCACTAATGATATTGAAATGTAAACTATACTGCCTCCACAAAAATAGAAAGAAAAAAAATAAATTCCTCTAATGATTAATTCACCATGACTAGACATTTACACTCACGTGAGTTGAATGCCTACTTTCAAATACAGCAATATAGTACTGATCATGCAAAATAGAAAAAATTAATGAAATCCCAATGATATACCTTCTGGTGAACTGTGATGGATACCTAGACCATGATGTTTACTGCACGATTGGTAAGATTTTTGTTGAAGTTAAAGGGGATTGAAGTGGTTGACACTTGGTTGTAGAAACTTCAGTGAGCCATTAATCTTGGGAAGAATGTTTCAAAGATTTCCAAGCCTAGAAGACATGCATCTGTGTTACTTCTTTATACAAATGTGAAGGGAGGCAAAAATGGTCAGCCACAAGACATGGCAAAAGGGACAACAACCTTGCCGAACCTGAAACCAATGAAAAATATGTATATTTATTGAAAAATTTCATTCGACATAGTGCTTTTATTTAGTGCATTAGTTTTTCTTTTTAAACAAATTCTTGTATTTTATAGGCTGAAATTAAAAAAACATAGTTGAATCTGAGCCGTCTCTTGCACACGTTTCGGTAGTAGAAAGATGCTTTAGACCTCAATGCAAGAGTCATGCAGTTGGATTTTGGGGTGGGATAACTGCTAAGGAGCTGAAAGACGGTAATTTATCAAAAGCTGCATTGTTGGATGAGATGAAAGCAACTCGAAAACAAAAGAAATCACTACAAAAGCATGTGGATGATATTGAGAGTAGATGCGAATGGATTGAAAGTCTACTGTTTGATCACTCTTCATCACCAGCATCTTCGGGTGAATAATAAATTAAATATTTTAACAGGTTGGTAAACTTTCTATCAACTATGAAACTTATACAGAAGCATGTGTTGTTGCAAAATATTTTCTAAGCTTTATTTGATTTATGTATGTGAAGGTTGAAAGACTTATAATAGGATTTCTTCTTTATGTGAAGTTAGAGAATATTTAACTCCTACCTGAGTCGTCTAACTTGATTGACGTTAAGTAATCACTCAAGACATTTAATACTTCTGCGCCTAAATTCATACACAAAAAATGATCACTAATTGAGTAAAAACCTCACACACATACAATGGACAGCAAATTGCGAAACTTAAATTGCGAAACTTAAATCCCTACTAGTTGTAACATCATCCAACTAATGTAACATTTTACTAGCACCGGAAACTACATACTTGCACCTAAACAGCTGGACAAGATGCAACATAATGGACAACAAATTGAGAAATATTATAGGTCTAGTTAGCAACAATTTTGGTTAATAACTTCTCTATTGAGGCTGAAACTGTCACCTAGAGGCTTAGATGTCGGTTTGTTTATATACATCATTTATTCTTATGTAATCTATCTATACATTTCTTTTAGTCATACAAATTCAAGCACAACTAGGTTCAGTTTCAGCTTTGGTACTAGTCGTCCGGCATTGTTTGGAAAATTTACTGTTGTGTCCTTTTATGTTGGCAATGGTGGTTATTAAGCTTCAGTATTGCAGTAGTTGTATACTTATTTTTCTTTTGGTCATGTCTGCACCAGTAAGATAAGAATTAAGCTGGCTTATATACTTGTTTGAGATTGTTGGTTTCTAGTGCACATATAAAGTTTATTTGCATTCTGGTGGCTTATATCCTTGTTTGTGACGATATTATGAAGATTAGTTTCTTTACATGGATTATAGAATAATGAATCTTGTAAAGCTCCTTCGTGAGATCAACTAAACTTATTGAATGATTTCAACTGTAATGAGCAACAATAAGTCGTATCAATTTTGTAAGAAATCAAATTATACCTGAGTTAATAGTGAAGGAAGAATCAAGTTCGCTTTTTAATAAGTTCATTTTGGATCACGAATAGGTATTTTAGGGGTTGGGTTGCTACCTTTTAAAAAGATCTTTCATGAGATATCATGCTACATGTAAAATTATTTCAAAGAAAGTCGCTTTCAGTTGAATGATCATTCTAGTTTGACATGTGGTATGTAAATGTGAATATTTAACCTTGTTAAAAAGTTACAGATAAAAAGTTGCAGCCTTGGGGTTAATGCTCCCTTAGATGTTTTTTTATGGAAAGGACCAATTAATATACTCCAAAGAGGGTTAATGCTCTTAGTTGAACAATGTCAAAAACAATAGTCATTGATTTGTTATACAATGCTATGTATAGATATAAATGATATGCAGTCTAAATGGTAAGCAGTTTGTGTGGTTTACTAGATTGCCTTTTTCAATAGTCTATAGGAAGGTGAGTTTCTTTATCCCTCAGGTGAGAACTAATTGATGCACAAGAGCAGATGGTTGATTTGGACTAGAAAATATGCCATCTTGTAAAGTTTCCTCTCTAGGTGACTGACTAGATAGACAATTATTTGGCACAAATTCAACCATATCAGCGTGCAATTTCTTAGAAGTATGTTGAAGCAAAGTTGTTGATGCAATGGTCATCTACTTGTGCAGAAAAATCACACATATAATTTGTTGGAGCTAAACTAAAATGATATGTAAAGATATACAAGTATCAAATCAACATAATAGAGTGTCGAAATAAAGGGAGCGAAAACTCACAAATGGTAGAAATCCTTTCTTCATCAAGGTTAACCAGGTTAATTAATAAAACATCTATCTACCAAATATTTTTTAAAGAACAATACATAGAATAAGATCAAAATATAGGTAATTAACCCAGTGTGAGATTAATAATAGCCTTATCAGCATTAGGCGAAGGCGCAAAAATGCTTATACACCAGAAATCTTACCAACTATTCTCTTCTCTTCATCATTATCTCATCTGCATAATTGTGGTGGCCATTCCTATTGTCCATCTGCTTAGACACAATAAAAATCTGTTGTGGTTGAGCACTATTAACACCAGTTACAGATTACCAATAAAAAGCACCTCCAAAATTAGTCAACAACAAAAACATCAGACCGAATGGTCTAGCAGGCTTATCCCAGATAAGAAAATTAATACATTATTGTATCTGGGTAATACAATTTGATTTTCTGTTCACCCTTTCTGCACTTTTGGAACTAATGTATCCTAGCATCTATCTATAACTTAGATTGAGAATTCATCAATTAGATTGAATTGGTTCAGCTTAACTTCATCACTTAGATTTTCTATCTTTGCTAATAATCGTTAATGGATTACGATGTGAGATGTTCTAAACAATGTTTACATTCAAGTTGAATCTTTATTCTGAATTTGTGCTCGTAACTAAAAATATTACTTATGAGCTTGGTTTTGATTGTTGTTGTGGTTGCATTAACTTTATTAGTATCTCTCCGACCCTTTTAGTCATATTTCTTTTTGTGTGATACTGTGATTAGAAATACTCAATAGGCATTGTAAGCCAAACATTGCTACTGATTGTTGGTTTGAAGAGCACATGCTTGCTGTCTACGCCATTCTTATCTTTAAACTGTTATACGATGGTGCATTTTTGCCATATTCTGTGGTGCTACTACTGCGTTGGTTTGGGGAGGGGTTGTTAACAAGTAGTGTGTGAAGTTTCCAATAAGTATATTAATTTTTTTAATCAAAGTAGCTAATAGAAGTTTTATCACTAAACTAACATGGACTTATTCTTTCTTACAGATGAAGAATTAGAGGTCCGAAGAATGTGTCCTCGAAGAAAGTGCAAGTAGAAGTAGAAGATGTTTTTGGATTTGTTAGGTGTATTGTTTGTACATAAGCTACAAAATTCTCTTTTTAGGAGTCATAATGTCATACAATTTGGATAGATATATTGTTTTAGTAATGTGATCGTTTATTTCTTAATAATTAACAATGAGATTTTATGATTATTGTTTATTTAGTATATTTTCGAATTGTTTATTATATTCGACCAGGAAATAAATAAAAATGTATATATTATTAAAAATTTAAATTAGCGAAGGAAAATTTGGTCGTCAATGATTACTGCTATATAATTAACGAAAGAAATTTTGGTCGTAATAATCGCATAACGTCCAAATTTCTTGTTGCCATTTAAAGAGATTTAATGATTGAAAATATAATTAACGAAGGGAAATTTCGGTCGTTAAAATAAAGAACAACGACCGGATATTCTGCGGCCGTAAAAGGTGTTTAGCGACCGGGTTAAAATCCGGTCTTTAAACTTTTAACGTGAGAGCCTATAACGACCGGTGACGACCGGATTTTATACGGTCGTTATTGACCTTTAGCGACTGGATTTACACTTTTAACGACCAAAATTCCCCTCGCTAAAGGTCATATTTCTTGTAGTGATTCACCCGATTGGCATTGGCTCTCCTATTAGCTTGAGCACCACGGCCTCCTCGGTTTGCACCTCGGCCTCCTCTATTAGCATTGTTGTCTCTTCAGTTTGCGTTGCCCGCAAAACAATTATTGTTACCAACACGAACTCTCTCATTGGCTTGAGCATTGCCATGAGGAATTCCATCATTTGGGGCTGCATTTTCCACTTAAGGGTCTTCATTTTCTTCAAAGAAACTATAAATTCCATAACTCTCCTCACTAAGAGAAATGTCATCATAATCATTCTCGGACTCTTCATAATAATCATTCGGAGTAATTGGAGCATTTAGAAATGGAAATTCTTCATTAGCACGATTGTAGAGGGGGTTCCTCATAGCTCTATCCGGATTCCTTCTCATACTTGAATTCACCTACACACGGTAAAACAAAGCACGAGGTAAAATGTAGGAACAACTAACAAGACTAGAACACGAAATATTCAACCTAATAGATGTACCGTAGCTCCTAAGCATTGTCCGTAAATTCCTAATAAATAAGGGTAAAAGTGTTTCAATTATAACTACAAATAGCAATTAATGTAAAGCAAGCTAAATAATGATGATGGGTGTAAACTATGAGAATGAGCTAGGGGTTTATCCATTCCAACAAGGTTCTGTTAACTAAATACTTGCATTAACCTTACAAATTTCATGGGTAACACTATTGGTCGGTCCTCTAATGTATTCCTCAAAACCTTCTCGGGATAGGGAGGATTTTACCTCATCAAGCCCTCTCGGGTCAATAATGAAGCGCGAGAAACCCTAGTCTAAAGACCCGAGCGGGATGACCTATTAGATGGGGTAGGTCGCAACCAATGTAACCCAAATTCTCGCTAGTCTCCATAACCTACGCCTTCAATGCATTTCGTGTGATAAAAGCAAAGTAGGGTTAGCTTCAAGTATGGTCGTGCTATAAACCCTAGTTAAGAAAGTAAGATGGAGAGCTAGATTTATGTTAACCCATTAATTTTATAAGATTAAGTACAAGATTTAAGCTAAGATAATCATGTTTTCGTGAATAGACCCTAGTATGAGTCTACTCATACTAGGGTCTAACACACTTATAATGTAAGATGAAATGGCAAAAATCATATAAGAATTTAGATTGAAGAATGAAATCCTTACAAAGATTCAAGTAGAAACCCTCCTTGTTCTCCAAGAATCTTCAAAAAGCCTAAAATAATATTCTAAGCTGAAAAAGGGTCTGTTTTCTCGGAGGCATAACAACCTATTTATATGCATGGGTTTCAAAACTATGCTATTATTTACAAAATTGCCATTTTCCTTGTTTTTACGCCCGACCGCCGCTTGTTCGGCGAGCCGCCAAATTGGTTGCTGGCTCGCCACCTTTAGATTTTGCTAAGATTTCCTTTTCTTTTGTGGTGCAGGTTCGATGGGGTGCCCTAGTAACTGTGGTCGACTCTTGAGCTTTGCAGATGTCAAGATCTTTTTTAGAACAGCGGCGGGTGTGCCGCTTCTTCTGCAGAGTCGCCGATGGACTTCAGCACTTTATTAGGCGATCTACCCTTCCAGTTTCTGATTGTCATGAACTCTATCCTCCTTCGGCGGATGGCTGACCTCTTGAGCCACAATTTCGGCGAGGCGCCTATCCAATTGCTGTCTTATCTTCATGTTCTTCATTTTGTAGCCAAAGTTCACTTGTATTTGCTCTTTTGCATATTTTTCTTCGGCTTGGTATATCAATTCTCTTAAAAACCTGAAACATGAAGAATAAAATAAGATTCATTCAAATAACATCACTAAAAAGGATAAAAGCTAGTCAGATGAGTTGCAATTAAGCACAAAATACCAACATATCAATGATTGAAAAGAATCACAAAGCCAAAAGGCTTGTTATTTGTGGACTTGGCCCTGATGTGTTCAATCGAGTTTCTTCATACAAGACAACAAAAGAAATATGGGATGCTTTGGATGTCGCACATGAAAGAACAAGTCAAGTCAAGAAAACAAAGAAGATGATGCTTAAGAGAAAATTTGAACTTTTTGCTATGAAAGAAAAAGAGTCCATTCAGGACATAATGACCAGGCTTACCATTATCAATAATGAGATGAAGTCCTTGAGTATTGGTCTTCCTAATAACGAAATGGTAAAAAAAGTTCTTAGGATTCTTCTCGAGTCCTGGGAGGCAAAGACCACTGCTATCATTGAATCCAAACCTCTGGATATAATACAATTGTATGAGTTGATTGGTAGTCTGGAGACTCATGGAATGCTGAAGGAGTCAAGGGTCAAGCCAATACCCAAGAAGGAAAAGATCCTGGCATTGGAAGATGCTGAAGAAACTCATCCTGATTGGCATAAGGCAGAGATAGCCATGGCTGGTGCTCCAAGAAAATCTTTGAACCTAGAAAAGTTTAAAGCATTCAAGAAGAACAGTAAAGAGACTTCTACTAAGAAGAACATGGTTGACAGTTCAGACTATTCAGGTTGTTTCAAGTGTTTAAAGAAGGACTATGCTGTCAAAGATTGTCTATTGTGGGATATTAAATAGTTGAAGAATAGAACATCAAAGGAGAAGGGGAAGGAGAAGACAAAACGTCCACCAAACTTTAGAGCTAAAAGGAAGAAAAGAAAGGAAGACTTTATTACAACTTGGGGACCATCTGACGGTGAGTCTGAAGCAGAAGAAGAACCAGAGGATGAGTCACCCTTGGTGCTAATGGGATTGGCGGAAGAAACCACCGAAAGAAGAAGCGTAAGAAGATCTAATATGTTCAGAAGAATCAACTATATGCAGTGGAATAAACAAATGAAAGAGTTTCTTCAAGCCACTAACTACAGTCTCTGAGTAATTGTGAAGCAAGGACCTCATATCCCTCTAAGAAAAGGTTTAGACGGATCCTTGGTCCCAAAACTGGTTGACAAACTTGACTCATATGATTTGAACTGGCTTCAAGAAAATGCTAAGGCAGTGCTAGCAATTAAGTATGGGTTGGAAGATGATATGTTAGCTTGAGTAACTGGTTGCAATAATACAAAGGAGATCTAGCATAATTAAAGGAACTCTACAAGAAGGAAGTAACACTCAAGGCTATTGATGATGAAGAATCTGCTAACACATCTGAGGTAAGTCTTACTGACTTAAAAGAAAATCTTCACACATATTCTTCTAAAAATATTTCATTAGTCACTATCACCTCTATGGTTGTGTTTGATCTTAAATCTAAGTGTAAGAACCTCGAAGAAGTTAATGCTCAACTTGAAGAAACTAATTTTGCATGCAATGAACAGTTTCTTGCCCTTAAAACAAAAACCTCAGCACTTGAACTTGAAATTGTTAAGATAAAAGAAGCTAGTGGCAAGCAGATAACTACTGAGGTTCAAATTAACCTTGAAGTTGAACTAAAAAAGAAGACTGAGGTTCTATATTAGGAAACTGAAAAGAACCGGCTTTTCAAGAAAATTTTGAAAAGGCCAACTATGAACTCACTAGACTTACAAAATGAAATAAGTCCTTAGAAGCTATGAATTAGGTGTTTGAAAATCAGAACAGAGGCAAAAAGGGCTTAGGTTACAAGAAGTCATTGCCTACTTACAATCCTAAAAGAAAATATGTAGGAGACTCTTGTAACATACTTTTCAATTTTTGTGGTAACACGGGACATTATAAAGAAAGCTGCATGCTGTAAAAGAGCAGTGATAAAAAATAAGAAATTTGCTTTGCCTGGATGGGCTAAAAAGGATTTGATTCATCTATTCTCTCATTAGAAGGGACCCAAGCCTGTCTGGGTTCCTAAAACTAATCATGATTTATTTTGTAGACTGGAGTGGGAGTGAACAGTCACAGCTGAATTCTTGATAGTGATTGTTCAAGGTACATAACTGGAGATAGAAGGAATTATCTCTCGCTCACAAAATTTCAAGAGGTTAGAGTGTCTTTTGGATGAGGCAAAAGTGGTCAAATTATTGGTATTGGAAAGGTTGGGAGATCAATAGATCATGCTATTAAAAATGTCTATTGTGTTGATGGACTGAGGCACAACCTGCTGAACATCTCCCAACTGTGTAATAGAGGAAGTGAAAAACCTACGATGGATTTTTGTTAGTGGTTTTTCAAGGCACAAAACTAGAGATAGAAGGAATTTTCTCTCACTTACAACATTTCAAGGGGTTAGTGTGGCTTTTGGAGGAGGCAAAAGTGGTCAAATTATTGGTATTAGAAAGGTTGGGAGATCACTAGATCAGCTATTGAAAATGTCTAGTGTGTTGATGGACTGAGGCACAACCTGCTGAGCATCTCCCAACTGTGTGATAAAGGAAATGAAGTTAGTTTTCTCATCTGTAGGATGTATTGTTAAGAACCTGCAGAGTGCGGAAATTGTCATGGAAGGGAAGCGAGTGAACAATGTGTATGAAGCTTCATTAGGTTCTCTTCCAAACAACACCTTGACTTGTTTGAATATTCAAGAAACTAATTCACAGTTGTGGCACAAACGACTTGGTCATACAAGTTTGTCGCAGTTGGACAAGCTAGCATCAAAGGAAGTGGTTCGTGGATTCCCAAGAATGAAGTTTAAAGATATCAAATATGTGATGCCAGTGTTAGGGAGAAACATGTAAGATCTTCACTCAAGTCAAAGAAGGTGATTAGCACTTCTAAACCACTTGAGTTCGTGCACATGGAGAGTAAGGAGCGTAGGAGGAAAGAGGTTCGTGCTAGTGATCGTCAATTACTATTCCAGATGCACTTGGACTCTATTTCTTACTTTAAAAGATGAGGCCTTTGACAACTTCAAGGATTTGGCAAGCATAGTTAATGAGAAACTAAGTTTTGAGCTTGTAAGAATCAGATCTCGGCATTTCACTAAGTTTGAAAATATAAAGTTCGCTGAACATTGCAACAAACGTGGTGTTGCCAAGAACACCACAACCAAATAGTGTGGTAGAAAGAAAGAATAGGTCCTTGGAGGATATGGCAAGGACAATGCTGTTATCCAGTGGGTTGGCAAAGAACTTCTGGCTTAGGCAATGAACACAACTTGTTAATTGTTGAACATGTGCTCTATCAAAGTGATACTAGACAAGGCCTCATATGAGTTGCTCAGAGGTAGGAAACCAAACATTGCACATCTTAGACCTTTTGGGTGCAAGTATTTTATTCACAATAATGGCAAAGAACCTCTAGAAAAATTTGATGCACGAAGTGATGAAGCTGTGTTTGTGGGGTATTCTTTGCAAAGCAAGGCATATAAAGTATTCAACTAGATGCCCATGAGCATGGAAAAAAGTATACATGTGGTGTTTAATGAATCAGATATGGTGACAGCTGAAGGAACTAATGATGGTCAAGGTATAGGCCTTGCTCGAGAAAAACCTGTTGTAAAATAAAATAACCCAGAAGAGAAAGAAGAACATCATGACAATAATGGGACTTTAGCTCGGGGGAACAAGGATTCAATACGACAAAGGGAACAACAGATCATGAAGATGAAGATGTTGAAGAACCTGATCACTCTCAAAGTTCTGGAGCAGACCCTTTACAACAGATATAACCAAAACCATGGAAACACCAAAGTTCTCATCCTTTACAGAACATCATGTCTAAACTTAACACTGGTATAATGTCAAGATCTGCCTTGAATAAATTTCAGTTTGAAAGGAGCAAAGTATGGAACTTGGTTCCCAAATCAAATGATAGGTCTATCATTGGAACTAAGTGGGTATTCAGAAACAAGATGGATGAGAATTGTATAGTCACAAGGAACAAAGCTGAGTTGGTGGTTTAGGGTATAGTTAGGAGGAAGGAATTGACTATGATAAAACCTTTGCACCTGTTGCTAGAATGGAAGCCATAAAGATGTTGATTGCCTTCACTACACACATAGAGTTCACACTATATCAGATGGAAGTCAAAACTGCATTCCTAAATGGTTACCTTAATGAAGAAGTGGATGTCATTCAACTACCTTGCTTTGTGAGCAATGCGTTCCCTAATTATGTATATAAACTTGATAAAGCACTATATGAGATGAAACAGACACCTGGAGCTTGGTATGAAAAGTTATTTAGGTTCTTACTAAAATATAGTTTCACAAGAGGTAAGATAGATAACACTTTGTTTCTAAGGAAGAAGGCCAAGGACTTGTTGATAGTTCAAGTATATGTTGATGACATCTTTTTTTGTGCCACTAATGAGAACATGTGTAATGAATTTGATGAGCTGATGGGAAGTGAGTTCAAGATGAGCATGATGGGTGAGCTGGACTTCTTTTTGGGGTTACAGATCAAGCAAACTCAAGAAGGAACCATGATACATCAGTAAAAATACATCAGAGAACTACTAAAGAAGTTTGAGATGAAAAAACTAAGGAAATGAGTAATCCCATTGCACCCGGAACCAAGTTGGATCTGGATGAAACTGGTCCTTCAATAGATGAAACTAAGTATAGAGGAATCAGTGGTTCTCTCCTCTATCTTACAACTAGTCGTCCAGATATTCTCTATAGTGTGGGGTTCTGTGCTAGGTTCCAATCCAAGCTTAAGGAGTTTCATTTGTCTGCTGTAAAGAGGATCTTGAGATAATTAAAATGAACTCAAGACCTATGCTTGTGGTATCCCAGGGGAGATACCTTTGAGTTGATTGGATTTGAAAATGCTGATTATGCTGGTCATTTGGTTGGTAGAAGGAGCACTTCAGAAATAACACATTTTCTAGGTAACTATGAATTCTTGGAAGACTAAGGATCAGATTGCTGACATCTCACCAAAGCATTGAACAGAGTGCAGTTTGAGAGAAAAATGTTGGAGTTGGGGATGACCAAAATACACGGATGACCCAGGACCTGGTTCTCTCAATAATTGGCTAGTAAAGTATCTTATGTTCATCTACTTAAATTTTGGTATAATCCATTTGAAATTTTGTACTGAAAATAGTATGCATGTTCAACTAAGTGTACACTTGTAATTAGATCTAATGTGTTCCCAATAAAAGAATTGATAAGTGTTAAAGTGTGTAACCATTTCATCTAAAAGCTTAAGCTGTTAGATATGGTACACTTTATTTATTTAATTACTTTCTCAAACGCCCCCTCACGTTCGAGCCTGATTCTTTTTCTTGGGCGAAGAACGTGGACATTTTTTTTAAATATGGGTGGCGCTGAGATTCGATCAAGGACCTTTGCCTATTCTGATACCATGAAGAAAACTAGAACACAATAGAATAATTTAAGTCTTCTATTAATGATCAAAACGTTAGTGCATACATAATTATTTATACACACTTCAGAAATTCTTCTAGCTATTGATATGCTACCTAAGCATTATCTACAAGAGAGTATATTCATCTAAAATACATTAGTGAATTATCTACGGTGATAATAATCCAGTTGATGACATATCCAGTTGGATAGGTATAAGACTAACCAAAGGATAACTATGTTCTCTTCCATCCCCCTCAAGCTGGAGGTTGGAATCTAGCACAACTCCCAGCTTGGTTCGTAGAGGTTGAAACTGTGCCTTGGATAATGCCTTTGTAAAGACATCAGCAATCTGAAGATAAGAAGGAATGAACTTGGTTACCATTGCACCTTGAACAAATTTTTCCCTAATGAAGTGATAATCAAGCTCGACATGTTTAGTGCAGGAAATATGTTATCCAGATGAGGTCTATCTGAGAGGAACAACAATATCCTTCAAGAAATATGTTATCCAGATGAGGTCTGCTGCAACAGTTGCCAGGGAACGGTACTAAGCTTTTGCGATGGACCTGGTCACAGTGTTTTTATTTTTTTGAGGGCCAATTTATACAATTTGAGCCTAGAAACACACAAATACTTGTGGTGGACATGTGCGTGAGAGGGCAGCCGGTCCAGTCCGCTGAAAACCAATTAAATTAAAAGAGGACTAGACAGATATACGCAGGCCCATGTTGGAGGATCCAGCAATGTAACGAAGGATCCTTTTGACACTAGCCAGTGAATATTAGTTGTGCTTTTCATAAACTGATAAAAAAAGTTAATAGAGTGAGATATTACTGGCTTGGTTAGGGTATTGCAAAGCCCCTACTACACTTCTAGATTCTGATGCATCAACAAGAGCGCCAGACAACTCATGATGACCATGTTTGACAGAAATTGGAGTCCCATGAGCTCTAGCAGTTTGCATATTTATACGCTGAAGAACTTCCAAGGCATACTTGTGTTGGCTAAGAAAGATATTGCTGGTGCGACAAACTTCAATGCCTAAAAAATAATGTAAAGGCCTCATATCCTTCATTGCAAACTCACACTTGAGTTTGTTGACAACTTGAGTCATTAAAAAGAAGGTGCTTCCTGTCAATAGTATACCATCAATGTAGAGGAGAAGAAACAATGTACCTGAAGATGAATGTGGCACAAAAAGGGAAGGGCCTGCCTTGATACAAAGAAATCCAAAATGAAGAAGATATGAGCTAAAATTTTGAAACCAGGCCTTAGGTGCCTTCTTGAGGCCGTAAAATACCTTTTGGAGGAAGCAAACATACAGGTTGCTCCATGTTGACAGTCTCCTTAAATTTGCCATGTAAAAATATATCTTTGACGTCAAGTTGACGTATGTCCCAGTTTAAGGTCGTTGCAATGGATAGAACCACTGTTATGGTGGTAGCCTTGACGACAGAGCTAAAGGTGTCAACAAAATTGACTCCTTCAAGTTGATTATACCTTTTAGCAACTAGGTGAGCTTTGAAAAATTTGACGGATCCATCAACGTTCAACTTAGTCTTGAAAACCCAGCAAAAGCCAACAATATTCATGAATGGTCGAGGAACCATTATCCTTCACAAGCTTACTAATAGAAATTAGATTCTTCTTTAATTTAGGCACCACAAAGACCTCTTTTAAGTGAAGATTACTCCCAATACGTATATCTCCTATGTGTATGATATGTAGCTTATCACCATTTCCTAGCATAACTGAAGCATTTCCTTTAAAATGTGAGGAATTTATAAGGGTACCTTAGGATTTCACCATATGGTTGCTAGCACTTGAATTCATGCTGAGATTATTGTCTGATTGATCACTAAGTAATATAGCTGCTACCGATTGAGGCACCTCTTTTTGTAATTGATAAGACTAATCCCACCTATAGAGACAATTAAGTGCTATATGGTTATTCCTACCACAAATTTGACAAGGATTTACCTTTGTATTCTCGTTTTGTTGGTTGTATCCATTTTGAGGTGCATTGAATTGCCTCTGGTTGAATGACCGATTGCCACTTCTTCCTCTTTTTGTCCTCGTACTTTTAAAAAGTTACCACTGCCTCTCCCTTGTGACTAATGCGCTACAAATGCTGCAATTCAGTCCAATTAAAATTGACTTATATATTTATTGGCATCTTCTCTTATATCAAATCCACAGAGGGCAGTGAAAAAATGATTGAATGCATTGTAGGGTGGTTTCCCTAGGATCATAGTATGATGGGTCTTATATTTGCTTCCAAGACCTCTAGCAAAATCTATTACCTTGCTATCTTCATCCAAAGGTTTGTGTATTTAATCTCTTTTATGTATTCATCCACGGATTTTGATCCTAGCTTCACAGTCAAGAGTTGCTGCTTTAATTGAAATTGTCTTTGCTTACTTGTAGGTGTGTGTCCTCAAGGCAACACCATATTTGTTTTGCCGTCGAGGAACCTATGATGAGTAACAGTGATTCTCCTATCATTGTTCTGGAGAGCCAACTCCTAACAAGAACGTATTTTTCTTCCCAATCAGCAAATTTAGGGTTAGGTTTAAGTTCTCTTTCTCATCTTCTATAGTCTCAGATGGCGCATCTTCTGTGATGATACTCTCAGCCTCTAAAGTCTCCACAAATTGAAAGATTTATGTTTTCCAAACTAGGTAGCTTTACGGCTTCAACTTAATTGAAAAAATTGCAATGAGTTGGTGAAGTGAGGGGGATGAAAGAGCAAGGGTAGAGTTTGAAGATGTGCCCATGGTTGATATCAATACTTCAGGATCGTTTTTCTTAAACCTATTGCTCCTGATACCATATTGAAATGTGTGACCATTTCATTTAAAAGCTTAAGTTGTTAGATGTGGTACACTTTATTTATTTAATTACTTTCTCAACAATAAGTTACAAGTGAAGAAACTCTGTAAGAAACGAGGAACCATGTCCAGGTACACATTGTTTTGAATTTGATGAGTATGTGTTAAAATTAGATTGTTTTAGATATGCATCACCAATAATTTCGTGATAACCGCCATATAATTTAGTCATTATCCTAAATCGGTTACACTTTTCAAATTTTGAACCTTCCCACTTGGAATAGGAATCATAATTACCCTAATGTCTGATCATTACTTCTTCTCCCAAATAAAAAAACAACTCTCTTCGTCTCTCTTGTTCCAATATTCTCTACGTCAAAACCCTAACCAAATACAAAATTTCTCTTTTGTTCTTCAAGTCTCCAAAAAAACTCTACCATGTCTCAACCACAAAAGTCTTCTATCTCTCCTACTGGTTCATCAAAGTCTAAAGTCTCTTTAAAGCTTACCAAGAAAACCAAACTAAGTGTTGCAAGCATGGCTAAAAAATTTACCAACAAAAAAATGTGGGTAAAAAGAAAAATCTCAAAATCTGAGGTGGGGAAACCTGTGTCACAAATGGAAACTGTGTCAGAAGTTTAGATAGATTCTGAAAAATTTGCTCAAGAGGTAAGACCTGATTCTACAAAATTTAGTTCAATTATGCATGATACAAATTTGACCCGTGATAAATTTGAAACTGAGAAATTGAAGGATGGTTTAGATGAACTAGTTGAATCTATGACTGGTGGAGGTTCTGGTAGTGTAGAAGAAAGGGGGAAGGTTATTCCTATAAAAACTTTTGAAGTTGTAGGAGAAATTGAGAAATTGGTCGAGTCTGTAGAATCTCTAGAAGGCCCAGTCGACAAACCTGGTTCGGAGGATGCTCCTTCTGATACTAGGAAAGAGAAGGAGGTTGAGAGTGAATAAGTTAAAGTAGGAAAATAACTTGCTGAGGAAGTCAAAGAAACTGAGGAAGAACCTGGTTCTGCCTCAGTTCCTGTGACAATTGAGGACACATAAATAGATTAGTCTGAATCTAAAGAAGAAAACTAAGAGGAAGGGCCTAAGACACAGAAGGTTGAAGTGTATGGGACAAGAAAAAGTAAAAGAAATACGTGGTGGAGAAACCTGTAAAAACAGAAGAAGATAAAGTAAATGAAAGGAGGAATGGCTATGCAAACATGGGGATTGGTAGATGAGAGTAATGAAGAGGAAGGACATGAGGGTGATGTGTTTGAATCTGAGGAGGAAGAATAACCAATGGTGGCTGAAGATGTGAGAAAGATAACCACAAGGTCTATCCTGAGACAACAAGAAAATACGATGCTAGAGATGTACATTGCAAAGAAGAGAGCTGGAAAAGCAGCCAAAGAACCTGATCCTTCTAGGAGATGACTTCATGGAGGAAGAAAGAGAAGAACCGGAAGTGAGATTTGAGGACCCTGATGACTCTGAGTCTGGAGAAAGTTCTCCTCATCTAAAGAGGGAGTTCATAGATAGGTTTGAGTTATTTGTTGGAAAACTGTACTAGCTGGAAGTATACTATCTGACATGGAGGAGGTCCATATATAAAGGCTAGTTGAGAAAATAAACATCCAGGGTTGGACATAGGTGTTTGCAAATGACAAAAGATTCTTGTATGTAGAAGCTGCCAGGGAGTTTTTTTATATATATATAAATTGCACTGTTTAGAAAATGAGGGTGTCATCCTAAGTGATGGGTGTGCATATTGGGTTTGGGAAGGCAGAGTTGGGAGTGATCTTGGATGTGCTTGCTGCAGGTTATTGCAGGTACAAGAAATTGTATTGGCCCAAGAGACCAGATGGAATTTCTCCTATTGAGGTGACCAGGAAATTTACTGGAATTCCCAAATTTAAACGCTCAATGAGAGTGGAAGGAAATGGAACCTAGTCACCAAGTGCTCTTTGAATTTGTGTACATGTTCTTGTTGCCACGTGCAGAAAGAAATAGTGAGGCTATATGACCTACATGGACCTACTGGATAGATGTGTGCTCATCAATCGGCCAAGACTGATCATTAAACATTTTATCAGGGTTACAAAGACAAAAAAAACCTCATGCCTTGGTCTACTCCTATCTTTTGAATAAGGTTTTTTACCACTTTGAAGTTCCTCTAGTGGATGGGAAGAAGCCTACGCACAATAAAATATTTGGGATGAATATCCTGAAAATCTGTGATTTTATCAAACCAAAGAGAGAGTCCAAACTTCCGGCAAGGGTCAAGGTTGAAAAGGTTGGTGAGGCTGAGGGCAGTGGCAAAAATGAAGATAAGGAAAAGATGAAGGAACAGAAGCAGCAAGTGGAGGAGCTGCAGGCTGAGAATGAGGAACTCAAAAGGGAGCTGAAGCTGGAGGGTCAAGAAATTGACCGTTCAGCCATGGAGTGCAACAAACACCAGGTGGAGCTTGTGTTGGAACATCAAGTAATTTCACGCAATGTTGCAGCACTTGTCAAGCACTTCAACATTCAGCCTTAGAATATATCCTCTCAGTTCCTTTTCTAGGTCCTTAGGATTTTTCTTTCTATCCTTATTGGTGATGTTTGTTAAGAAAATTTGATTTTTTTGCATGCACATAATTGTGTTGGTTTGATGTGGACCCTAGATAATCCGATTTTAAAATTTCTTGTTCCTGTTTTATGTTTTCTGTGTTTGCCTTTTATTTGAGCCCTTAGATATTTGCTTGTATTTTAGCTTAGTTGATTTGCAGCCTTTAGCTATAGATTGGATTGTATTAAATTTTTTTTATAGGTAATTAGGATTTTTTTGATGATGCCAAAAGGGAGAAAAAGGAAATGTTGGTGCGTTTATGACCCAATTTATCTGTTTTTTGTTCTTTCATCTGTTATGTTTTTTTTAAATTTTGATGGTAATTTTACATTGTACATGACACTTGGCAACATTTGTTTGCCAGCATAAAAAGGGTGAATTTGTTGAATCATGATATGTTTTGAAGATTGATAAACAAAGGACCTCGTCAAGAACTTGGTTCTTGTAGTAAGGCACGACTGATCAAAAAGATGGTTGATTACTAATCCATGCATAACTAGGAAAGGTGTAGCGCGTACAAGTTAATTGTCCTAGTCAGGAAAAGAGTTTGTGCTTTGGCCGCCTCTAGAGAGTGTAAACTAGAAGCAGTGTTTCACAAGGAAAGATATTATAGGAGATCTTCTCTTTCGATGATTGAGAAAAATAGTTGAAGATTGCTAGGGTTTATAACACCATAAATAAAAGAATTTACTAAGGCGAGCCATTACATTCATTCACGAAGAGAGTTAAGAGCAATCAAAGCACAATCTGGTTGATCATGTGTGAGTGGACGAAGCAGAAAACTATTGAAGCACCCTGTGTCGATCCATTTGTGTTGAAGGTTCTTAGATAGTGTAGTCGAGTTGTACTGAGAATAAACTGTCACCTACTTGCTTATTCATTATAGAAGCTTTGTAAAAGGTGTGAAGAACAAACTTGTAAAAGCTAGAGTATAGCTTTGAGTGTAGTAGAGTGTAGAGTTTAGCCCATTAGTTATTCGTATGTAATTTAAAACTTGCTCGTTGAGTTAGTGAAATTTGTCTTTAAAATCCTAGAAATTGGGACGTGGTTTTACACCCTTGAGCAAGGAGTTTTCCACGTAAAATTCATGTGTTCTTTAGTTTCAGTTTATATCTTTTGTTTATACTGTCAATCTATTGTATCTATCATAGACTAGCAAGGTTCTTCAGAAAAATTGGAAGACACTATTCAACTCTTTCTAGTGTCCTAAAGAGGTGCACCTAATGTAATAAGAAGGAATTGGCTTATCGATAACAGAACTATATATATAATCATCACTGAGTAGTCTGTCATTTAAAAGAAATTTGACTTATAATGAAACTAGTAAGTACGAACGGTTGTGAGTAGTTATCTTTGCTAAGGTAGTAGAATTTAAGTTCATTTAAAAGTACATTTATAATAAGGTCCATCTGTTCCAAGTACAGCCAAAAAAGCAGAAGAGATGATAGAGAATCAGTTGTAGTATCGTATTGTGCATGCTACTCCGTTGACACCATCATGTTTCACATGCTTTCTTATTCATTATGATCAATAAATTACCCTTAAACTATTAATTTGCAAGATAGCCAAAAAGGAGAAAATTTAACAATAAGGATCTCTTCCTTTTACCATTTTTTCCAACTTTCACATTGACAAGACCATCGAACTTTATAAGTGGTTAATACAATCATGGCATGCTAGGTGCAAAGTTGGTATTATGATTGTGTGAAAAAAAGAGTGGAGTTTATAATTGTCAAAAAGCGAAAGAAAATGAAGAGTAATAATGGCGTGAACTTGTGCAAAGATCAATTTGAAGAATACATAAAGGCGACGTTTGGTAGCCTGTATTAGGGCACATAATACATGTATAAAAAGTGATATTACTTAATACTATGTTTGATTACCATTTCAAACATGGTATAACTAATACATGTATAATTTTATACATAGATTAAGGTATTATTTTATACCACCACCTATGTGGTATAAAAATCCTGCATTAACAATACTGGGATAAGATCATCAAAATGACAAGATTATCCTCACTCCTCATTCCAATAGTTTCAGCCTAAATCATCTTCAACATGTCTCTCTTCTAATTATGCGTATATTATTTCAACATTCAAATTCTTCATCAATCCATCAATTCACCAACAAGTATTGTTGTCTTTGCCTGCACCGTTGCTTGTCCCATAGATTGTGGAACTCATTGTAGACTTTCGGCATGCGGCAGCGCAGAATGACAGAACCGAGTTCCATAATTTGCATAAGCAAGGGCGTAGCAGGAAGAAGAAGTATGAAAGCAGCAAATCTTTCCTCCTCGGGCTGGGATCACGAACGGGAATCGAGTACTCTAGCATCTTTCTTGATTAAAGGTTAATAAACAAAAGTTATGGCGGAGGAAGAATATGAGCCGTGGCTATTTTGGAAAATGCCTTGAAGCAGCCACTTATGGACGAGGAAGACTTTGAAAAGTATCGGTTGACCCAATTATATGCGTTCTTGATTTTTCCCTGTTAGACGGTAAAATTAGGCAATTTATATGTGTTCTTCACTATTCCTATTAGGTGGTAAAAATTGATTAAAGAGATTAATTTGCTAAGAAGTAGAATGTAAAGGTAAAATTAATATTTTGTAGAGCTTTTAAACCAAGGGCATACTCATAAAGAAAACTTTGTACAGATTTAAACCATATATAAATTTAAGCTATACATTGTGTAACCAATTTTGAATGCAGTGAATCAAATGTCGGATAAAAAAGAATCCCTGCAATACTTATCCTTATATTATCCCTGCATTACTAATTCCTATATTGTTAATCCACGTATAACCTTTTCTCTACCAAACGACCCCTACATAAAGAGTTTAATCTTTCAACCTACCATATGTAGTATCTAGTGAGAACGGGCGTTCAGGAACTTCTCAAGTCTTTTTTGGCAGAAAAGGGTCTCGCCTTTTCTTTTTTATTTTTTTTCTAAAGCTTATTAGGACTAATCTGAAACCGAATTAACATTTTTAAAACTTGAGGGTCGTTCTTAAAACATGCAAATTAATCATTTCAAACATTGGGAACAACATAATCCCCCTCCCCCCGCGTGACTCTCTCTACTCTCTTCATCTTCCATCACTTCCTCTTCTCTTGCACGAAATCTCAACCAAATTTCTCTCAACTTCTTTGTGGTTTTTCAAGGAATCCAACCAACAATGCAATAAAGTATTAAATATAAAAGGTAAAAAATATCATGATCATTTAAACTGTGCTGTAAATCTTCAACCTAGGTTTTTCTTTTAATTTTTTCATCGACGGTGATTAACGCTGCTTTGGGTGTTTGTTTTTGTACAAAAGATGTAATATTGTGTTGAAATTGAATGGCATTATGTGTTTTAATGGGTAGAGTAGTTCCGAACTATAAAGGGAATTTTTGCTGTTCAACTGAAATTTTTAGGATTTTTACATTTGTTGATTAATTTGTGACGATTTCTAGGTTTTCTGTGAACCAACACTGCTTTATTTAGTTGCAAATAGAAGTTATTGTTGTTATGTGTCTTGATGTTCCGAATACCATAGTAGCTTCACAACAGTTCATATGAGGTTCTAAACATCTCATTAGATGTTCATGATTTTCTGTAACTAAATTTTGTATCCTCTTGTTTTGCTTTGGAGAAAAATGGTAAATTTAAGACCGAGAAATTTAACATTGAAAGATGAAGATGAGCAGAAGAAGAAGCCTAAAAAGACTCCCAAGAAGGGAATTTCTAAAAGAAAGAGCCCTTAGCTGAAGAAGAAACTTGAGAAGCCTACTACTTCAGATTCGGAACGTCCTCCTACAGATTTAGAACCTACTCCTAAACGCCCAAGACCAACTAAAAGAAAATTGGTTGTGAAGAGTGATGACAACCATGGAGAGTGACGACAGCGAAGGAGAAGTAGTAGGTCCACAAAACAAAGGTGAAGCAGGTGATAAACAAGAGGAAAGCCAAAGTCTAGCACGAAGTTACGATTTAAGTAAAGGTGGGGAGGATTTGGAGAGGGTTGCAGATGAGCGTGAAAGAAGGGTGGATTTAGATGACATCAGTATTGATGAACTGCTAAAAAGTGATTGACTGGAGAGGAAGATGGTGATCGTGAAAATGAAGAGGAAGATGGTGGTAAAAAAAATGAAGAAGCTGATGATTTAAGTAGAAAAAAAGGAGAAGAAGTAGAGGGGGAAGCAGATAAGTCAGGGGAGAGTCCAAGAAGCACTAAAAGTAGAAGAGAGGCGGAGGATATAATTTTAAAAAGAAACTTTTTGAAGGATCGTGTAACAAGAGTTAAAATAGATGGGGAAGCTGTAAATAATACAGATGGAAATGTTGAATAGGAAGCAGGTGAAGAGAAGGAAACTGAAGGAACATCTGGATTGAAACTGGAGGAAGACCAGGTGATAGTTGAGTTGAAACTCCTGATTGTGCGGAACAACTATGTTGATGTTCTACACGACCTGTTAATGTTCCCAATATCAGTATGAAGGCTAGTAGCTGTCATTCTGAACACATTACGTGACGTTCCAAACGATTGTTGTGGTCGTTCAGAACCTCATCATAACCATGTTCCGAAAATTTAAGTTTTTCCTTTAATGTGATTTACTATCATTGTGATTCATTTCGTTAATTTTATGCTAAAATTATGTGCAGTATGAAGACGTTGGTCATGCTATTTTTAAGAGGAACGTTGATTTTCTCTACGGCATATTCCTGACCAACAATGAACCTTTTAATGGGAAGATTACTGTTCGATCATCATTGGCTTGGGGTATGATACAGTTCAAGGAGATTTTGAAAAAATTGCAAGTGAGAAAAGGATTTGCCCATAGTTATTTCAGTCCTTTCTTGCAATTACCGGAATATCCACTGTTTGGCACCAAGTTGGTGCATAACCTCCTCATGTGAAGGATTCTTTGCAAGAAGCAGAGAGAGGTTTGGATATCCTTCAATGGATTTCCAGCATGTTTTGGCCTATCCGAGTTTGCACTAATGACAGGGCTAAACTGTGGTGCCTATCCTAATAAACAGTATATAGAAGAAATGAAAGAAAAGGGGAAGGAATTGTGGAAGTTTGTTGGTGATTATTTCAAGGAGAAGAAGAGGAAACAGAAGTAGAAAGATAAAAAGGAAAAGGAGGAGAAGGAGAAGAAGGAAAAGGAGGAGAAGGAAAAGGAGAAGGGGAGGGGGGAGGGGAAGAAGAAGGTGGAGGATTCACCCGCACCCGCACCCTCACACTCACACTCACACTCATCCTCACCTTCACCTTCACTCGCCAAGAGAAAGTTCAACAAGCCCAAAAAACAAAAGCATCCGAAGAAAAAGCAAGCTGTGAAGTCTGGTGACTTGCTTGACTTGGTATGTTCTGGAATAGTACCCAAGAAGTGGTATTTAAATTTGTGCATGGCTTGGTTTGTTCATACTATTCTTTGTACGAAGGATTCCAAATAGGGAATAGAGAAATAGGTGGTGTGCTTGGTCGCCGATCTTAAGGCATTCCAGCATCATCCTTGCGGTAGGATGAGTTTTGAATTAACAATGGAATATCTGATAAAGCCAATGGAACCTTATGCAGAAGGAAGCCAGACATACAATATTTATGGCTTTCCATGGGCATTCATGGCCTGGGCTCATGAAGCTATACCTACCTTGAGGCCAAAGGATTTTCCAAAAGAAAAAATAATCCCAAGGATCATAAACAGGCTTACTGAAATTTGTGAAAGAGATACGGACAGGTTGTTTGAGCAACATGATATTCCTGTAAGTATTCCATTTTCCATATATATTATGTAATGTTTGGAACAACTTTGTGTTTGTTGAGATATTTCTAATTGATGTTCGAAACATCTACATAAAGCACCATCAACTGCTTCACTCCACGATGTTCGGAACATCAACTACTTCACTCTACGATGATCGAACATCATGGCTTGATATTTTTGAACAACTCAAATTTGTTCCAAACAACTTGGAAAAGCTTTTTAAAATTTATTTGATATTTATTTAATTTTGTGGGGGTTATATTAACAGGTTCTTCACCCTTTCCTCATTCCTACTGATGATGAGCTGGAGATGGATTTCTTTCAAAATATTGTGCCATTTGAAAACTCTAAGCACGACTTTATAGATTCTTTATGTGAAGAGTTGGCGGATGCTACCAGCCTTGGTCTTGTTGGTGGCACTACAATTTGTATCTTCAAGAACAATCCTGCAACCCCTCCAAGACAAGTGATAGAAAGTAAAGCTGTGTAAGGAGAAATTACGATGATGTTTGGAAGTGGGGGAATATAATGAAGAGAGAATTGATGGCCTGCAAGATGTGAATATTGACATTGTAAACAAAGCTGATGGTGAAGTTGTTGGTGAGTTTGAAGTTGCTGGTCTCACTGAAGTTGGTACATTGAAGAGGAACTCCAATTGCAGAGGCTTCAAATATGATGAATGCAGCGGATGGAGGGAAGTAATGGAGCAAAAGATTCTGGCTTATTAGCAAAAGAACGTGGTTTATGAGACAAATATTGTGGCTTCTGAGCAAAGCAAAGGTGATTCTTCTGGTGGAGATGGATTTGACATCTCCAAATGTAGCAGTTGCAATTGCAACGATTGGCGTAAACGCATGGAGATGGAGATGGCGGCCATGCAGGAGACGATTGAGCAGTTGAAGAGCAAAACAATTATAAAACCTGCAAAGGCTGTGAAATCAGCACAAACAGAAGAGAAGAAGCAGGAAGAAGTTGCTTCGAGATTTTCGGTGGATATTTACAAGCCATTGAAGCGGAAAAAAATGGATGCTATGAACGCATTTCTCAGAAAGAGGAAGCAACAAAAAGATCTTTTTCTGTGATTGCCGATGAATTTCAAGGATTTCAAAACGTTGATGGACAAGAAAGAGTGGCTGTGGGAGATTGTAAGTTTATTTTTTACTGATTTTCTGAACTTCACATAGTTGTATGGAACATACTGAGTGAGTTCGGAACATCGTGCTTATCCTTGGAACAACTCATGCATTTCTAACTTCTCATAGATTTCTAAAACATCACACATTAGTTCTGAACATCGTGAGATGCTCGGAACGACAGACCTTTCCTTCACTCACTTAAACCCTAATTTATTTTTGTCTCTTATATGTTCTGCAGTATGTTGAAGCTGTGATGACAATGATGCGGGAAAGGAATTTGAAGTACCCCTATCATTACGATCAAAGTGACCTCATTTTGGATATGGCATTCTTGATAAACATGAAAAAATGCTACTACCAACTGGAAGTAGATGCGCAAGAAGACAAGCTACCGCTTGATGTGGTGTTGAAGACGTATGACTTTGATGATGATTTTCTGAAGTATGCAGATGGAAAGCTACCCCACCCAGGGGGTAGGTGTTGGGCTGGTGTTAAGAGAATCTTCACCGTCTTCAACATCAACGACAATCACTACGCAATGGTGGTGTTTGACATGGTTGAAGCGAAGGTTTGGGTGTATGATTGCAATCATGGTGTTAATGATGATGAACACTTCTTGCTAATAATTATCCATATCTCTACATGTTCCAGATCTATTTCAGAAATTCTAAGCTATTTAAAGACTTGGATCGGAAGTGTAAGGAAGGAGACATGTATTGCTAAGATCACTTTGTCCACAAAATCTAACAGCGAAATCATGTGGAGTGTTCGCGTTGATGTACATTGAGCATCTTCTTACAAATACTCCCATGGACAAAATTTGTGATAATGAGGCTGATCGGTGGAGGCAACGTTTTGTCGTTTTTATTTTTGACGGCAAAATGAAACCTTGATTTGGGTATATGTAATATTTGGATAATCTTTTAACTGTTATTTTGGTTATGTAATTAGGTATGGATGACTTTTATTTTCTTAGCCAAGTAATAGCTTTTGATGTGCTTAAAAGTATAGCTTAATTAGTCGCAATTAAAACAAACATTCAAATATATTTTTCAGTTGTTCAGCATTCAACAGAAAATGACATAGTAAAATTTAGACGATTGTTACTGATGTTCCAGAACAACATGTTGTTGTTCCTGAAAAATAATGGAATGTTTCCAAACATCTGAAACATTTATTTAAGTTTACCCTGGAACGATGATAAGTCGTTCTGGAACGATAAGTCGTTCCTTAATATAACCACTGATGTTACAAACGTCATTCAACTCCTCCACTTATGTTCTTTAGAAAATACAAAATATATATTATATCGAGACAAACTGCACAATAACATAATAAAAAATAAAATTATAACTAAAATAAACATAAGCAATCGAACTTAGAGTGCATGTTGTGGAGCTTGTGGTGGTGCTTCAAGTGGTGTTCCTGATGGTGTGGAGTATGAGACATAATCAATTCCCTTTTCAGCAAGCAGCCATTTAAGCATTCTATTCATCCTTCTTATGTCCCTTATGTAATCTTGGAAGAATTCTTTGAATGTGAATTTTCATTCTCACACTTCATACCTTAGTTGGTCCGGGCCATTGTTCGAATTTTCAGAATCTGAATGTGAACTCGAGGAAGGAACTCTAGGCCATCTTGAACTCGATGCTCCTCTTATCGGTGCTCCCCTTGTTCTTGGTCGACGAGGAATTTTGAAATGTGTGGAATCAATGTGTGACTATTGGGTATTTATAAGAGTAAAGAGCCAATCGACAAGTCTGTTGGGAATGGTTTTCTGGATAAAACTCGCAACCGTATTCAAACGAGGATGCAACTGCTAATTATAACCGTTGTGCCATTTTAGACTTTAACTTGAAGTTCGGAACATTGACATGTCGTTCGGGATATTGTGCCATTGTAATTATGTATGGATTACTTTTTTAGAAAATGAACAGAGCATATAAATTTTTCATCATTTGTTCAGCGCTTTACAAAAAGAATGCTATTTATATTAGCATTCAAACAAATAAACTGCACATCAAAGTCGGCGTTTTACAAAAGGAATGCTAGTTATAATAGCATTCAAACAAAGAAACTTGATGATAAACATTCAAAAAGAAGTTATATAATAAACATTAATATAAACATCCACATCTAGGGTGAAGGTGAGGAGTAGAAGTCAAAGTAATGCACCCCCTTATCAGCAAGTACCCCTTTGATCATTTTTTTATCCTTCGCACTTCCTTCTTCATCTTTCTAACGTCCTTTTTGTAGCCATATAGGAAGCTCTCAAACTAGAACTTCCAACACCACACTTCAGCCAAAAGTTGTTCCAATATGTCAATCGCCCTTTCAGTTTGTGGTGAGTCTGGAAATGATAATGCTACAACAATTTTTTGACTAGATGTGGAGGCTCCTCTTGCCGTGGAGCCTCCTCTTGTTCGTGCTCCTCTTGAAGATGGCTGACGAGCAATTTTTGTTAATGAATGGTTTGAATTGTTAGTTGACGAATGTGGATTGAAATGGTTTGAATTGTAAGTTGATGAATGTGGATTGAAATGGTTTGAATTGTTGGGTATTTATAGGAGTAAAGAGAGGCAACCAAAATGTTTGTTTGGACGTGACTGGTCAGCAACTTGTATTGTAGCCGTTTGGTGTATTAGTATTTGAGCAGCTTGTATTGTAGCCATTTGTGTATTTCAAATTTTGAATGTGTGGTTCGGAACGTCAGCCTATATAAGTATAATTCGTGTAACGTATCCTTGACAAGATTTTTCGAACATCATTGCGACCTAGCTGCAACCTAGTGTAGCTGTTTGGTGTATTGATATTTGCAACTTGTATAGTAGATATTTGTGTATTTCAATTATTGAATGAATAGTTCGGAACGTCATTGTACATAAGTACAATTCGCGTAACTTATCCTTTATAAGATGTTCTGAACATCCTTTCGATCTAGCCCAAACTCGCGATCAATTATTACATTGGGCACGTGAACGATATTTATTTACCAACGGTAATAAAATATACCACCCAACACATTATATATCCGTTCATTATTTATCAAACTAGTTTACACAAATAAATCAAACATCCAGATTAAAATGTCTAGTAGATCTGTTAATAGTTGCAGTGTTTTACCATTTTGTCGATGTGGAGACAAAGTTAACAACATCGTGGACTCAAGTAAATCCAGGAAGGAGTTTTTACGGATGCAAATATGGACAGGTTAGTTGATGAGTTTATTTTTTTCTGGTATTTACTTGTTTGTTGTTTTTATTTTTTTCTTCAACTCATGTATTTATTTTCTTCTTTTTATGTAGGGAAATGGCTGCAACTACTTTAGATGGCATTATGAAGAGATGCAATCAAGCGAAGAGAGTAATATGGGGTCTACTTAAGAAGTTGAAAGTTGTTGAAGAAGAGAGGAAAGAGGCACGGTTATGGCGAAAAAAATTGGGTGTTGTGGTAGTGCTAATTGTTCTCATATTCTTTACTTGGATCAAGTGTTAGTTCATAGTTTAGGTTCTATTTATTTCCACTTGTTATGTTTTCTGTACTTGGATCAAGTTTTTCAAAATGTTCAGAATAGATAGCGATAGGATTGAAATATATAGTGTGTCGTGCAGAACGACTTAGGGTACAATGGTAATTTACTTGACAACATAACAAGTTCAGATGATATTTCTTGATCATCACTTGTGACTATTACAAGTATAGTGGGTCATTTCTTATGACAATGATCATAATTAGTCACTCTAACAAGCATAATTTGTCATTTCTAGTGATAATGATCATCAATTCTCACTCTAACTAATATAAGTGATCTTTAGTTGTGAAATTTGATGAATTTATCACTCTTAAAAGTATAATTGGTCACTTATAGTGATATAATCATCATAATTTGTCACTCTAACTACTCAAATTGGGAAACAATATGATGAAGATAGAAACAATTGAAGACCGCGCTCGGAACGACTCGTTGAATGTGACAAACATGAATTAGATGTTCGAAACAATACTATGATGGATAAATCATCATTTGTCACTCTAACAAGTATATTGGGTCATTTCTAGTGATAATGATCATTACTTGTCACTCTTACAAGTATAGTGGGTCATTTCTAGTCATAATGATCATTATTTCTCACTATAACAAGTGTAATTGGCCATTTCTACGGATAATGATCATCATTTGTCACTCTAACAAGTATAATTGGTCATTTCTATTGATAACGATCATCACTTGTCACTCTTACAAGTATAGTGGGTCATTTCTATTCATTTTCATCATAATTTGTCACTCTAACTAATATAATCGGTCATTTCTAGTGATAATGATCATCACTTGTCACTCTTACAAGTATAGTAGGTCATTTCTAGTCATAATGATCATTATTTCTCACTCTAACAAGTACAATTGGTCATTTATAGTCATAATGATCATAACTTATCACTCTTACAAGTATAGCGGGTCATTTCTAGTCATAATGATAATCATTTCTCACTATAACAAGTGTAATTGGCCATTTCTACTTATAATGATCATCATTTGTCACTCTAACAAGTATAATTGGTTATTATAGTGAAAATGATCATCACTTGTCACTCTTACAAGTATAGTGGGTCATTTCTAGTCATTGTCATCATAATTTGTCACTCTAACAAGTATAATTCATTATTTCTATTGATTATGATCATCACTTGTCATTCTTACAAGTATAGCGGGTCATTTCTAGTCTTAATAATCATCATTTCTCACTCTAACAAGTATAATTGGTCATTAATAGTCATAATGATCATCACTTGTCACTCTTACAGCAGAGTGGGTCATTTCTAGTCATTGTCATCATTATTTGTCACTCTAACAAGTATAAATGGTCATTTCTAGTGATAATGATCATCACTTTTCACTCTAACAAGTATAATTGGTCATTTCTAGTGAAATTGATCATCATTTCCCACTCTTACTAGTATAATTGTTCAATTATAGTGATATAAGCATCATAATTTGTCACTCTAACTACTCTAATAGTGAAAAAATATGATGAAGATAGAAACAATTGAAGACCGCGCTTGGAACGACACATAAAATGTGACAAACATCAATTGGATGTTGGAAACAAGACTATATGTATGGATCATAATTTGTCACTCTAACAAGTATAATTGGTCATTTATAGTCATAATGATCATCACTTGTCACTCTTACATGTATAAGTGGTCTTTTCTAGGTAAAATGATCATCACTTGTCACTCTTACAAGTATAGTGGGTCATTTCTAGTCATCATACTTTGTCACTGTAACAATTATGATTGGTCATTTCTAGTGATAATGATCATCACTTGTCACTCTTACAAGTATAGTGGGTAATTTCTAGTCATAATGATCATCATTTCTCACTCTAACAAGTATAATTGGTCATTTGTAGTCATAATGATCATCACTTACCACTCTTACAAGTATAACGGGTCATTTCTAGTCATAATGATCATCATTTCTCACTATAACAAGTTTAATAGGCCATTTCTACTGATAATGATCATCATTTGTCACTCGTACAAGTATAATTGGTCATTTCTAGTGAAAATGATCATCACTTAGCACACTTACAAGTATAGTTGGTCATTTCTTGTCATTGTCATCATAATTTGTCACTCTAACAAGTATAATTGGTCATTGCTAGTGATAATGATCATCACTTGTCACTCTTACAAGTATAGTGAGTTAATTTCTCACTCTTACAAGTATAATTGGTCATTTATAGTCATAATGATCATCACTTTCCACTCTTACAAGCATAGTAGGTCATTTCTAGTCATTGTCATCATTATTTGTCACTCTAACAAGTATAATTGGTCATTTCTAGTGATCAGATAATGATCATCACTTGTCACTCTAACAAGTATAATTGGTCATTTCTAGTGATATTGATCATCATTTCCCACTCTTACAAGTATAATTGGTCAATTATAGTGATATAAGCATCATAAGTTTTCACTGTTACTACTCTAATTGTGAAAAACTATGATGAAGATAGAAACAATTGAAGACAGCGCTCGGAACGACACATAAAATGTGACAAACATCAATTAGATGTTCGAAATAAGACTATATGTATGGATCATAATTTGTCACTGTAACAAGTATAATTGGTCATTTATAGTCAGAATGATCATCACTTGTCACTCTTACATGTATAAGTGGTCATTTCTAGGTAAAATGATCATCACTTGTCACTCTTACAAGTATAGTAGGTCATTTATAGTCGTAATGATCATCATTTATCACTCTAACAAGTATAATTGGTCATTTATAGTCATAATGATCATCACGTGTCACTCTTACAAGTATAGCAGGTCATTTCTAGTCATAATGATCATCATTTCTCACTATAACAAGTGTAATTGGACATTTCTACTGATAATGATCATCACTTGTCACTCTAACAAGTATAATTGGTCATTTATAGTAAAATGATCTATCACTTGTCACTCTTACAAGTATAGTGGGTCATTTCTAGTTATTGTGATCATAATTTATCACTCTAACAAGTATAATTCATCATTTCTATTGATTATGATCATCACTTGTCACTCTTACAAGTATAGTGGGTCATAATGATCATCATTTCTCACTCTAAAAAGTGTAATTGGTCATTTATAGTCATAATGATCATCACTTGTCACTCTTACAAGCATAGTGGGTCATTTCTAGTCATTGTCATCATTATTTGTCACTCTAACAAGTATAATTGGTCATTTCTAGTGATAATGATCATCATTTGTCACTCTAAGAAGTATAATTGGTCATTTCTAGTGAAATTGATCGTCGATTATAGTAATATAAGCATCATAATTTGTCACTCTAACTACTCTAATAGTGAAAAAATATGATGAAGATAGAAACAATTGAAGACCGCGCTCGGAACGACACATAAAATGTGACAAACATCAATTGGATGTTCGAAACAAGACTATATGTATGGATCATAATTTTTCACTCTAACAAGTATAATAGGTCATTTATAGTCATAATGATCATCACTTGTCACTCTTAGAAGTATAGTGGGTCATTTCTAGTAAAATTGATCATCACTTCTCACTCTAACTACTCTAATTGGAAAACAATAGGATTAAGATAGCAATAATAAAACAGCGCACCCCGAACGACAGTAGAATGTGACGAACATCAATAGGTTGTTTGAAACAACCCTATGATAGATGATCATCAGCTGTCACTCTTACAATTATAACTGGTCATTTCTAGTGAAAAATATCATCACTTGTCACTCTTACAAGTATAATTGGTCATTACTACTGATAATTGTCATCATTTCTCACTCTAACAACTATAATTGGTCTTTTTAAGCGAAAATGAGCATAATTTGTCACTTTTTCAAGTATAGTGGGTAATTTCTAGTGATAATAATCATCATTTGTCAATATAACAAGTATAATTGGTCCTTTCTAGTCAAAATGAACATCATTTCTCACTCTAATCGGGAAATTTGGTCATGTATAGTGATAATAACATTCATTTATCCCTGGAACATACCAGTGTCGCTCCGAACATAGAGTTTAGCATTGGAAGACATTGTTTATGTTCCGAACTAAGTGTAAGATTTTATTAACTTTCTCAGAAATGGAGGATTAGAACAAGACGTCGTTTGGAACACCGTATTGTAATATCCTAAACGACAGTTGATGTGTTGCGAACTATAAGTAAATATGATAGTTTGGAGACAATTTAACAATACTAATTAAATACCTTCATAATAATACTAATGGAACAGAGATAACAATAGCATCTTGATAAACAGTACAACTACTTAAACAATTAATATATAATATCATATTCGTTATTATTTTGGCCAACAACACCTCCATCGAAGTGATTTTCTAAAAGCCTCTCAATCCGGTCTAACTGCAATTGCATCTTTTCAAGTTTTGTCTCAAGTGTTTGAATGACCCTCTCACTATTATCTGCAACCTCCTTAATGTCAACGACTTCAAAGTGCACGTCTAACAGTCTAGCAGGAACCGACTTGTTTGGAGGGTGTCGGACTCAGTGGTATTTATTCCATTGATCGTTTTATGCATCATTGGCCATCTGCATGCAAGTTGTTTAAAAAAAAAAGACAAAGTGAAGTTTTATATATATATGCGCGCACACATATACATAAAACCGCAAAAAATACTTAGAAAATATGGAAAAATTGAGTACCTCAACTTGTTCTTCGTTGATGTAAAAAATGAAGGTAATACTTGGTAAATGCTACGACTATGAATTGTGAATTTAGTTAATCAAGGGGATGGTTTGTAGTGCCTTTTCATTTGTAGTGCCTTTTCAGTAGTCGAAGCAAATGAAGGGACGTATATTTACAAGTGTGAATGTGTTTTGACGTGACTGTTGCAGCAACTTGTTTTTTAGCCGTTTGGTGTATTGGTATTTGAGAAACTATTCATTGTAGCCGTTTGTGTCTTTCAAATTTTGAATGGCTTGTTTGGAACATCTCGTATACAAGTATAATGTAATTTCCTTGACAAGATCTTCAAAACATCTTCTTAAAGGTAGTACTTGGTAAATGCTACGACTATAAATTGTGAACGAATATTAAGATTTTCTTGCATTATAGTGCCTTTACCGATGTTCCGAATGAACAAGATTATCATAGGCTCCCTCATGCTTGCACATGGAAAGAGAAGGACCTCACAACCTTTCACATGGACTTCACATGCCTTGACATCGTTCGGAACATCAATTTGTAATATCCTTAACCACAGCTGATGTATTGCGAACAATAAGCAAATATGTGCACAACATAAGTTAAAGATACAATAAAGCAAATATGTGAATAACATAAATTAAAACTATAGTAAAGAAAATATGTACACAATATAAATTATACAAGTAGGACGAAAAGTCCATTATGCAAATCAAATAGAAATCCAAATAAAAAATATTGTTCAAACATATACGAGGACGATGCTTAATTCAATTCACAAATTCAATTTGTAAGCTAACTTTTAGCTTCAGTTCCACTACGACCAACGGGGCATGTAGTTTTTTGGTGACCATATCTCTTGCAGTTGCCACATTTATTTTTCCTCTTTGGAAGATGTTCCCCAATAGATAGAATCAGGTTAACCCTTCTCCTTCCATGGTTGTTCGGCTTTGGGGGCGGAGGCACTGGATAAAGTATCTCTTCAGCATGGACGACCCATGATTCTTCAGGAGGTACTGCATTGACAAGCTCTGCATAGGCAAGGATGTATGCTTGTGTTGTGTAATATCCAGAAGTGTATTAATATACTCTACTTCCATATTCATCGCCATGCAACCCCAGATCCCTTTTAGTAATAAAGAAATGTTTGAGGCCTTTTATCTCGTCCAAGGCCTCAAACCTAATTGCTGCCATAGCAAGTACATAAGGTAACTCATCAAGATCAAACTCTCTACACGTACATGTCCTTTTATATAGATCAACTTCTGCCTCAAACCTTGGACTAGTGATTTCGAAACCATAAGTTCCCTTCCTATGGACAACTAGCTTAGCTCCATTTTTTTAATTCTTCCTTATTTTTATTTCAATGTCAGGGACGCATAAATTAGGGTGGTTAATTAACTTCATAGACCTAGTGCGGAATTTTTCTGTAAAGTTCCTACCTATATCTTTCAAGAGAGCAGCAATGGGGTATTCTCTTTACTCCTTCAGCATGGAATTAATGGACTCAGCTATGTTTGATGTCATAACTTCAAACCTATTAAAAAGAATAAATAGTATAATAATCTAAAGATGTTCCTAACAAAAAGCACAAGTGCAGATATAGGAATAAGAAGTGCGGAACATTCATGATGTTCCTAACATAAAGCACAAGTTCAGAACGACAAGAAGAAGTGCGGAACATCTGTAAAAAGTAAATGTGCCTACAAATGTTCTGCACATCAATGATATGTTCGGAACGCCTTGTGAGACGTTTGGAACAGACCAAAAGCATGACAGTAATATAAGACCTTGTTATCATAGTTTACTTGTTTCCTGGAAAATATAATCTGCTCCATCTATGATAGCCAACAATATTTTCAAGATAATCTGCTACCCTCCAATCAATAGTCCTGATCTCATTCATAGAATCAGTGAACTCCTCTATCATGTATGCCTTTGATGCAGTGTAGTATTTATGAAGACTGATTCCAAACTGAAACTTTGTTCGGATGTTTTCACCAAGGTGCCACATGAAAACTCCATAGTGTGCAGAAGGAAACACTTGGGCGACCATATTCGAGATGCTCGGATGTCTATTTGAAACAATTCATAACTCTTCACTATCTGAAACTATGCTGCGTTATTGTTCGAAAAAGTACTCATATGAGGCGTCACACTCTTTGTCTAAAACACAAAAAGTAACAGGGAATACGTGACTCATTGCATCCTGAGCAACAGCAGACAACAACACACCTCCATACTCGCCAGAAAAATGTGTACCGTTAACGGCTAGGACTTTTCTGACGTAAGTTAATCCCCTGATCCACACTCCATAAGAGAGAAAAAATACAAGAACTTCCCTGTGCTAGAAAGCCTCAAATCCGTCTTGGTTCCTGGATTCTTACCCATAACCATATAAGCATCAAGAATTTCAATACCTTTCTCATGTGTTCCCCGTGTCAAAGCCTTTGCAAATTGACAGCCCTTAAGACACTTCCAGTAGCTAACCTTACAACCCAAATCGGTGTTAAGAGACTCCCTGACAGCTTTATTGGTTGGACCTTTTCTCATTAAATATTTACCTTTCATGAACTCACCAATTATCTGGGCAGAGGCGTGTGGATTATGACTGGAATAATATTGGACACCGCATGTGTGCAAGTTATTGTAAATACTAATGTAGAACCTATCATTACTTTTATACCTTATTTCTCTTATCGACCATTTGTATTTCACATCTAAACATCTAGCATTAAAAAACTTTGCAACATTCTTCAATGTTTTGTAATTAAACTGATGTTTAACTGCTGCAATCTTCATTTTGGTGACCAGTTCTTTCTTATTGGCGAAAGTCATGCCTTTTTCAAAACCTGTGCCATCGACGAAGTGAAATATCGGCTCACTGCTTTGTGTTGGAATCACAGGGGTATACATGGAAGGATCTTCTTCTATATATTTTTCTTCTTCTACTTCTTCTTCTTCTTCTTCATCTACATCTACGCCTCCTCTGTGTTCTTCTACCCATACTCCTTTATCTTCTTCTACTTCTTCATGTATGTCATCCAATCGCTGACTAAAATCATGCCCTCCACTATTTGGCATTTCTTGGTCATTAGAATCAACACATTCCTCCGTTGTAGAAACCAAAATTATCCTTAGAGTGGACCTAGCACCATTACAATCAACATCAGCCATATAAAGGCGTACATCATCATCATTTCTTATTGTAACGGGATGAGTCTTTTGATTTGCGGCAACACTCAGCATGTAAGTAATGCAAATGTCCCTCAGACTGTCTCTTATCCCCCAACTTCCGATGATTTTGTTAAGTATAACATCATACGTAACATCTCTGGACACAAGAATGGGTCTTGACTCTTTAACTTTTGGAACCCAAGCATAACATTTAAAACGCTCCACTCATGCACCTTGATAATTAACTCCTAATATAACCTTACCCATCGATGGTAACCTGCAATAAATTGGAATGACCAACTATTAGTATTACTATCAAGTTGATAATATTTATACAGTATGTTCCAAACCTCAATGTTGCTCGTTTGGAACATTGTATACTGACGTTCTGAACATCACGTTATAGTTTTTTATTGCTTAATGCAAGATGTTCCAAACCTTAATGTTGCTCATTTGGAACATCGTATACTGACGTTCTGAACATCACGTTACAGTTTTTCATTGTTAAATGCAAGATGTTCCAAACTGCTAACAGAACACTCAAACATCCTGATAGGATGTTCCGAACATTATCTGTGAAAATTCCAATAAATACATACGCCGTGTAAAACACTAGCAATATGTTTGGAATTACAATTACGACCATATGAACTTCAAAAATGATGTTTGAAATCTCAGACAGAATGTTCGGAGGAACTGAATCCGTAACAATCTCAAATCAACAAAAAACAGCTAAAAACATGTTCTAAAGTTAGTACAGTGACAGGAGATGACTGAATTGATACGATTAAAATTAGAGGAACAATATTTCCCCTTTAATGGATAAGAAACGACCAGCTTTGGCAAATTTAATGAAATACCGTATAACCCCAAATGTAGGTAGTCTCAGCTTATATTGCCTAAAACTGGAGAAGATATTCAGTAAATAATATGGAGGACGAGATTATTTCGATTTAGGAAAAGAAGCTCAGCAGCTATGGTGGAATTTTGAGCGGAAATGGAATGGGGGAAAATAGAGGGAAAACAGGGGAGAGGAGAAAGGGAAGACGCAGGTGAAGCGGGTAGATCTAGGTATAATAATGCCAAATTTGGCAAAAACTAGCTTTTACATATGGACTATAGTGTAACATAAAAAAAATTGGGGTGAGATAGTAGGTAGTTAAAATATTTTAATACCATTTAGGATTAGAGGACCCTATATTACACAGTTAAAACTTGAGCCTTTTTCCATTAAAAAAAAAAAATTGAAGGAGCCTGCCATGCCAATGCCCCTAGTATCTAGGTGATTCTCCATTTACTTGACTCAAATCCAATTTTATCCATCACACCATATCTCTTGTAATTTTTCATGACAATCGGATCTGAGGATTACGGGTTCAAATTCCACAAAGAAAGACAAATATGCCTGAGCTTTCTCTACTGATCATCTCTTATACTATTTCATTAGTCATAGTCACTTTTGTAATGGCATATCTATATTTGTTTATGGTGCATGAATTAAAATTTGGCACCTTAACATTTTGTCCTTGTTTAGCTTGTTATGGTAAAATACAGGCCATCATATGATTAACAAGCCGATTGGCGAAGAAATTGCATTTGGTAACTTACCTAACACATGACATATACTTTTAAGAATTACTATAGATATGGATGATGGTAAATTACATCATTTAAAAATAAACATATATGAAGGTTTATAAATTAATAAAACACACTATTGGATGAAAACATTGCATATTTCAACCATTAAAAATTATGTGATAATATATTATGTGTAATACATGTTTAAAACTTTTGACAGAGCTTAAAAAAAACTCAAAACATAGAGCATGTTTTTACGAAAACAAAAAAAAAAAAAAAAAAAAAAAAAAAAAAATTCTTCTTTCTGTTCCTCCTTCTACGGCCGTAAATGTTTAGGATCTTGGATCAGGGGTAGAATTCAATTACAATTAGCAATATAATAAATAAGTTTTTGTTTAAATTTATGTTTATTTAATATATGTCCGGATTTAAGTTTAAAAGGGCTATTGCAATTAAATCGAAAAGAGCCAAAAAAAAAAAAAACATTAACGATCTTCTACTTTTTTATTTTATTTTATGTAGACCATTGTTTTTTTAAAATAGACATGCTCCATGGAAAACTAGAAAAATTGGTTTAATCTAATTCTGAAAAAGAAAGTCAAAAAGTAAGACGATTATAGAGATAACCAAACTAAATAAAGTACCAAAATATTCCAATTTTCTCGAAATCTGATTAACGATTCAAAATGAAATACTACGGAGATACTTTGGGCTCACATAAAGTTATGAAAGGATCTAAAGAAATGAATTTCTACATAAAAATATGATTTTTAGAAGTTATTTATAAAACATAGCAATATTTTAACAAAATTATCTTATATAAAAAAAAACTAAAAGTTATTACAGAACATAGCAACTTAGGGAGCAACATAGGTTTATTTATTTAGCTTGCTGTAGTTTTAAGGTCTTTTTATAATTTTCTAAAAATTGGTCCTATTATATAATATTTTTTCTTCATTATTTATTTTATCTCAACTATTCCAATTTTTGCTCCCTGTTCCATGCGTACACTCCTTTGTTTCTCGTCGTATCTTACTGTATCAGCATCCATTTTTGCTTGATTTTTCTTCCCCATTTTCTCCCCTATGTTCTCCACTTCATATCCACTATCTTCACTGTTCTCAACCGTTTCTAAACTGTTTTTCAGTGTTTAAATTGATAGTTTTTTTTTTCTATTTTTAGGGTTTCTTCAATTTTTTTTTGTCTCAATGTCTAATGATTGTAGTCCGTCGTCTGATACTAGGGAACGAATGAGTAAAATAACGCCGGATAAAAATATTTCAAAAGTTGGTCGAAATCAATAGTAAAACTTAAAATTCCTGTTTCTAAGTCGACGGAAATCCAGCAATCAGTGAAGCGCATAACACGCTCGTCTGAGCTCCTTCTACGGGTAAAGATAATGGTAAAGTAGTTGTTGATGATAATGATTTTGTGGAAGATGCTCCACTATTGAAGAAAAGTCGTATATTCTATTTCTTTTGCCTCTTTTCTTTTTTTTTTTTTTTTTTTGTGTATCTATTGTTTATTTGTTGTATCTTGTTGTGACAATAGTGTTGTTGCTTGTATCTGTAGTCTATTTTATTATATCTGATGAGTTTCATTATGTATTTATGGTATCTATTATTTATTTGTTGTATCGTGATGTATCTATAGTGTTGTTGCTTGTATCTGTAGTATTTTTTACTATATCTAATGTGTTTCATTGTGTATTTATGGCATATTTACCATTTTCTATTTTTGTATTAATTGTGTATTTTGTTGTATCACTGTATGTATCCAAGAATGAGTTTCATTATGTATTTATGGTCTCTGATCATTCATTTTTGTATCATGTTGTTGTGCACCTAGGTTAGTAGAATTTTGTATCTGCTTGCGTCTGTAGTGCACTTTGTTGTATCTGGTATGTATGTTCTGTTTCACTTTGTATCATATTATTTTATAGTCAATGTGTGTTAATTGCATTGGGTTTTTTCAATTTAGGGTGTGTCATTTTATATACAGAAAAATGCTACGTGGAAAGAGTTCCATTTATGGAATACCACGGATGGAGATTCAGATTTGTATTTGAAGGATACATTAAGTCCAGTCCAGTCCAGTTGGAACGGTTTAAAAAGACTTGTTTTGGTTATTTGTTGGAGTTACAGCATTTGCCCATTCAAAATCAATTGAATCGGGCATTGATGGTGCGTGAGATTGTGTCTTCCAAACCTCGTATATTTGAGGTTTATATAAATGGCACGCGTTTGGAGTTTGGTTTACATGAGTTTGCACTAGTTTCTGGGTTAAAGTGTTATGGTGATACTCTTGATACGAGCACTCCAAATCAGCTGATGACTAGTTACTTCCCGAATATGGAGAAAGTGCATCACGTAGATGTTAAAAATATTTTTACTCAACGAAAGTGGTTTGACGATGATGATGTTGTCATGATAGCAGTTTTATATGTTATTGTTTATTTTGTGATGTCTGTGTCTGATGTGGAATATGTTCCGAAAAAATATTTTAATTTGGTTGAGTCTGGTGCTTACGAGGACTATCCATGGGGTATGGTTTCTTTCAATGAATTAATTGATATACTTCACAATAACCTGAAATTACCCGTACATATTTTTGATAGTTGGGATGATTTCTGCATTGCAACTATTTGAGTGCTGGGCAAACATTTCGTCGTAAGTAGCCATGCGTGTTAGCCGTCGTACTCTTTGTATCTTGTACTAGAAGGTGATGGGTCATCTGACATTTTATAAGACAATTTGTAAACATTTAGACGCCCTAGGAAAGGCAACAAGGTATAATTTCATTCTTTATGTATTTTTTTAATTCTGTACTCATGCCATTTTGATGATTTTTAAATCAATTGGTCTACTGTTATGTATGCTGCAGGCAGTTTTTAGGCCTATTCAGCCGACAGCTCCTAAGTTGGCCAGTTTGGCATTGTTTGCTGATATGGACGTACCTGTAGCGGATGATATGCATGTTGTTACTGAGCAGTATGTGTTGGTCGCCCATATATAGCAGCGTCTTCTGCTGCTACTTTCGTATCCAGTCATTCTGAAGATGCTGGAAAGCAAGCACAGTCAAGTTTGTCGAAACCGGTGCATGAGGTTAACCATGACCTTGGATTTATAACAGATCCAACAGTCCTGAAATAGTTAGAAACATTGCGATACTATTTTGAAACATTCTGATACAAGTTTGTTACCTATGATTTTAAAGCTAAATGTGCTTTGGTTTTTTCTGTTTTGTTTCAGCTCAATATTGACCTGAACTTATTCAAGATTTATGTAAGTATCGTATTTTTATTCTATTGTGTCCATGTTTTTCTTACACTTCTTGGTTTGTAGTTTGACTTTGTTTCGTTTCAAGGTTGACGATTAGTTTAAGGATGTTAAGCAATTCATTGACCAAGAGATTATTAAAGTTGTTGATCAAATTCAGCTACTGGCACAGGGACAGGTATTGTGTATCTTTATTTTGTTGGATATTATATTCTGCATGTAATGTTGGCTTGAATCATTTTTTTTTGGGAAACAGGGTACTCGAAGCGGTAAACTTCATGATCGAGGTTCACCAAAGTCACCTGCATGCAGTGCTGATACAAACAAGTTCAATTTAGAAGATTTTGGTGATACATAGAAGTTTAAAGCAGATGAGTATGGTGATACAGAGAATTTTAATGTTGATACTGCCAATATTACGGTATGTACCATGATCCACTTATTTTGATATAAGTAGATACAGATAGATACAAATAGACACTATGAAAAAAACGCAAAGAAACAATATAGCTACAGTTTTTTATCTATGAGTTTTTTTAATAGCCATCTGCTACTGGTGGAGTGAGCGATGAAGCAGGCAGCAGCGGAAAACCTGTTTTTATGCCATCTGATACAGTTGAAACTGAGGCTGTTGTGATCACTGAAGTTGATGGATCTGTTAGTGGTGGAGTCAGTAATATAGCTATAGCTGATAGTAGAAAACTTGTCCCAATGCCCGCCGCAATTGAAACTAAGGTTCCTGTGACTCCTTCATTTGCTAGTGCTGAGTTGCAACTCCCAAATTTCGACCTTGGTTAGAATTTCAGCCAAGACTTTTTGAAGACTCTCAAACCTGATGAGGTGCGCCTTTTGAATTATTTTTTTTGAACTTGTTGTATCATTCATGTTTCTAACCTGTATCATGTGTTGTATAATGTTTCTTCATAGCTTATTTTCGTATCTCTAGTGTTTCATAGGAGTTCATTGTTTATTCATGATTCATAATTCAGCATGTTTTTTTTTTTTTTTGTATTAGTTTATTGGAGGTTATTCAGTTGATTTTACTGGATTTTGTAACAAAGATACTCTCGTACCTTCTCATCGCACCAAGTATGCTACTGCTGGACCTGTTAAATCCCCTGGTTTGGAGGATGATTCCTTTGAAAATTGGACTGTTGAGGAGATTGACCGTAGTATCGCTGCTACGATTCAAAGTATAACAAAGAATAGTGGCACAACTAACAAGGTTGCTGAAGAGCCTATTGACCATGGCACTGAAGAGCTTTAGTATGCTGCTGATGTTGATGAGTCTGGTGAGCTGTCTGATGATGTGTTGATTGTTAGTGAATTAGAGAACGAGTAGGCGAGCCCATGTGTGAATCCAACTACACCTTCACAGGTGTTGGTAAGATTGAGGCATCCTGGTAAATATGATGTGTCGCCTTTTGTGCGTGAGTTTCCTTTTGGTGCCAGCAGCAGTTATGTTTCACCAAAACCATTGATGAAGGCATCCTTTCAGTATGGGCGTCACTGAGGACGTTGATGAAGATTTATCAAATAAGTTTGTAGCATTGACCTATTAACGTTTATTTACTGCACCGTTTATTGTGTGGATGCTCTTATAATTCATATTTTTTTTACTTTATATTTTTAGGATTTGTACCTACTCCAAAGAAGACACCGCACTTGCGAATGAGTTTAACTTTGGAAATGAAAAAGTATCGACTCGAATGTGGTTCCACATTCTGTTGCATGGTGGTCATACTTTGAATGATTTAGTAAGTGTTATAAAATTTATCCCTTTGTGTTTCTTTCTTTTTTTTTCAGTAATATATCTTCTGTATCTTGTATCTTTACTGTATCTTTTTATTTTTTTTAGTGTGTGTCTGTATGTCTCTGTTTCTTTTAAGTGACTTTGTGTGCTTTGTGACTGCATTGTATCTTTTTATTTCTTTTTGTGTGTTTTCTATGTTTGGTATATGTACTATATCTTTTCTGTTTCTTTTAAGTGTGTGTGCGCGCCTTGTATATGTACTGTTTCATTGTTGTATATGCACTGTCTCAGCCGTCAATTGTATCTTTTTCTTTTCCTTACTATATTTGTATTATTTCTTTCATTTTATTGAACTGTATCTTTTTTTTTCATTTCTTCAGTGTATCTGTAATGTTTCATATATCATATATATCTTTCCTCTGTATGTGAGTTTCATCTCTTATTTATAAGATTTATTTATGTTTTCCATTTTTTAAGATGTGAATGTTGTCTTCTACTACTTGCGTAAGCAAAGCAAGTATCGATCCAGGATAGAATTATCCTTCACTGCTACTAATTATTGGTATAAAACCACGATCAAGATCATTTATCAGAAATATGTGACTAGTAGGAATGATGCTACCGTGTTGTCTAATGTGGATTTTGTTGCTACCTATATTTGAGGATGCAAGATTCCTGCAAATGTACCTTGAACGGAGGTTGATTATGTTATGATAGCCATCAATATTAAAGATTTATGTCAATGGGTGTTGGGTATGGTGCCGTTCAAGGATAGGTGCATTGCGATATATGATTCAATGAGTAAGGGTGTTGGTGCTCGTCACAATGCGGATGTCGTTGAAGTTGTTGAAAATATTGCTATGTTGTTGCCTTAGTACCTTTTACTGACTGATTTCTCCCAGTTGAGGCCTGATATTGATATTCATACAAGCGCAACGTATGTCGATGCAAATCTGGACGATCCATTTGGCTTTTTCTTTGTTGAAGGACTTCCCCAACAAAGTTCTGGTTCAATGTATGCTTTTTTTTTTCTTTATTAATTCAGATTATCTCAATCACATCTATGACATAATTACTAACTATATGTATTGTCATCTTTTTGTCACTGTTTCAGGGATTACAGAGTGTTTATGATGGCATATCTTGAGTATTTTATTGCTTCTTATGATATTACAAGTATTCCTGACTTTGATATTGATCGTTACCGTGTGTGTCTTGTAACTTTGCTTTGGGACTATGGAAAAAGGAAGATTGATTTAGATGCAGTCAGTGCATCTAAAAATCCAGGACGGCTTGCTTAGAGAAAGGGTGTTATAAAGCGTCGGTTACGAGTTCCCAAGAATTAGGGTGTTGTGTTTTTTTTTGTCTTTTGATGTTTCACTGTTTATGTATCTAGCACCGTATATGTTTGAAAATGTAGTTGTTTAAGGTTTTTTTTTTTTTTTTGCTATTTGTATATGAATGTTTATGTTTCTAGTACCTGATGTTGTTTGTTGTGGTTAGCGTTTGTGCAATGATAGTTTCATAATGTTTAGCTTATAGCAGCGTTAGTGTTTTGTCTTGTTCATTTTTCAACTGTGAAACAATTTGATACAATCATGAAACAATGTGATATAGGCAGTTAAAATGAGAAAGAAACAGTTAAAAATATTTTGATACAATCAAGAAACACATCTGTAATGATCTTGAAACACTTTGAAACAGACATATACAATGAGAAAGATATAATCAAAAAACTTTGATACAAGCATGAAACACTTTGTTAGAGAGAGTTACATGACGAAATGAATATTGGGAAACAATTAGATACAACAATGAAACAATTAGATACAGTTATGAAACATCTTGATACAGAAACTTTGATGTTAAGTTGATTTGGAAATATGTAGGAGATACACGCAAGATAAACATAGTCTTTCAACAGGAGATACGTAGCAGGTACAGAAATGCTAGACATAAGAACGAAATATAAGAAACACGGTTTATTAAATCTTCATCAATACAATGTCTATTTTTATGAGAAAAATAAAGAAAATCCCAATATATAGAAGAGCTCTAAGAATTTGTTTTATTTGGCCTTCGAAAGATGTGTACAAGTTTTCCTATTGCGTGTTTCACGCGCACAATTTGCACACGTAATCTTTATCTTTTTTGGGTTTACTTCCTATTGTGGTTTGTATCTAGTTGTTTTTGCCGTTCCTGGTCCCGACTAGTAACTAGTGGTAGTACTTCAATTTCTAAAATAAAGGCTAGAATTTCCCATCTGCTTTCATTCGGGATCGGATTAACAGGGACCTCGTATGTCTTTACTAGGGACTTTGTTGTGTAGTAGATACAGTTGTAGTCTTCTTCCTCAAGGCCTTTCCTCTTTAGAATAGCCAAAGCATGCATTCCATTTGAGATCTTCCACAACAACATATCCGCTCTTTCAGGTCAACAATGAATTTCTTGTCACCATCGTAGAGAGTGGCTTGTTGTACTATTGAATGTATCTACGATACAAGAGCGATACATTCTTGAAATAATAAGATACATGATGAAACAACAGAGATACAAGAGAATGAAACAGTGTTTATACTACCTTCAGCACCATAGCTGCGTCTCTATACCCATCCAATAACTTGTTGTACTTGTATCCAAGAGGTGTGAATATCTTGTGTGCTTTTTGTTTGTTATCATCGCTCCAAATCCCCACCAGTGAGCACATATACTCCATAAATGTGACTACGGGCATATAGCTTGCATCATTCAAGGATTCCATGATGTTTGATGTCATTATAAATCCCCTATGTACTGTTGCATAAGCCTTTGATCACTTATGGTACCCGATGTTTACCAACTATTCTTTGATCCGTTTAACCATTTTTTCCACCTTTTTCAGGTATGTATCAAACTCATGTATTGTGTATGCCTTGGCCAAACTAAAGAATGTCTCATGGAGCTTCTCTTCACTTTTCTTGAACTTAGTCTTGAGGTTGTTCCATAAGTGTCATATGCATGCATGGTGTGGGATTTGAGGATATACGACAGCAGTAGCCTTGATCATGCTCTCATTATGGTCCGAGACAATACATATATTTTCTCTCTCATCGTAAGCATCTCTGAACCTCTCGAAGAACCACTGCCATGATGCATCATTCTCCGAATCGACAATCGCGTATGCAAAGGGTAGTGTTGTTCCCAAATGCACACGCAAGTATACGTGGTCGACAAGTGATAAAGTGATAAATTGAGTATCGTTCCCACGAGGACTATGCAGACTAATACTTAACAAACAATTTCTAAACAAACTATTCAGGGATCTTTTTCTTTGATGGTGAGAGTTTTAATAACTAAAAAACAGTAATTAAAGTGCTAGAAGTGTAGTCAAGCAATGGTGCAAACTTTGGTTGTTAACAATATTAAGAGAACGGTCCAGGGTCAGAGTTACGAACAATCCAGTTGAGTTTTCCAATTGATTTCACTTCTTAAATCCCGAGTTACAAACTGGCAGAGTAAATGTAACTGTGAAAACCTTTCAGTTCTTCACAGTCTATGCAAGCTACTTCAATCCCTATATGTCTATGGGTTAAATCACATGCACGCATTAACGAATCATGTAATGAGTTAAACTAGGCGAGCAAGTATATGTCTATCCTACTCACAAATTGGTTCCCCGCTGCCCGGGCTCACAAACTAGTTCTATTCTTTCTTATTACGTAATTAAATTCCCTCTTTCGAGTTCAATCTAAAAACCATAGATAATGCATAATTATCGAGCTCTAATAATTAAGCAAGTGAAACCAAGAAAGAATAAGCAACCCGTTATGGGATTCAATTAATGGGAATCAATCTTCAAACAATCAACTTTCAGGTAATACTCTAACCCTAGAACGTAATATTTAGCCACGCATATTCATAATCACAAGGCAATGAATTGATGAAATAATGATGTAAATGATGTAATAGATGAAAGATTAGGAATAAACCCTTGTTCAATAAAGTATGGTGCTCTCAAATTGCTCCAAACTATGAACTCCTATCAAAAACTAAGTAAAATAGTATTTATAAGGTTTACAAAGGCCTGGTAATAAGTTAGACCTAAGCCTAGACGAAATAGGAAGTCAAAGTACGCTCCAGGGGCGCTATAACGGGCGCCCCGCGCCCACGATCGTGCCTAAACAACCAGAAGACGTCGAAGTTTGCACGCCTTTAGGGCGCCCCGCGTGGGAAAATGCGCTAGGCAGTGGGGCGCTATAAGTGGCGCGCCACGTGCCCTACAGCGCCAAGCAAAAATCAGCTCTTCCTTGCTCCGCAACTCGCCTCGTGTGCTCAATCCAATCCTCAATCAATTTCCAATCATTCCTTGCTCAATCACGCTCCTAAAAGCTCCAAATGCACTGCATAACAACCTACATACGCACGACATAAATTAGTGCAAAACCACATTCATAAACTATAAAACGAGCGAATAATAAGCTCAAACATGCGGAAATATTAAGGAAACATTGGCATAAAATGCCAAACATCACCACCCCACACTTGAACCTTTGCTCGCGCTCGAGCAAGTCACAACTAACTTCCCAACCTAGGTAAAACAAGTCTGCCTATGACTATGGTTGCTACCGATCATTGAACTAATGCACACATGACTACTATGGATCCACAAACATGCCAACAATTTACCAAACTCAAAAATATGAGAACAACCACCCCAAAATAGCTCAAATGCACCAAACTCAACTTATTGCAACCATGCTCCCACAAAATCACACCTATCTACTCAACCAAGAAACCATCAACTTCACCTATTCAAACCATGTGCCCTCACCAATATGAAGCAAAAGAGTGCCCCCCAAAAATCACACACAACAATAAATATCATGAATAGAACGGGGGCAATAACAAACGAATTCACTCACTCTCATGAAAGTCTCACATGTCACACACAATGTACCATAGGCTTGCCCGTAGTGTAGGACTCCACTAATGTAAGCTCACTTCAATCGGGATTAACTAGGACTTTAAAAAGGTTGTAATGTAGGCTAAGGGGCGGGTAGGATACATATGGTAATAGTGACTACCTCCCTAAGCACTTTAATACATCACAATTATTTCAACACAATCCTCATCAAAGCCACCCAATCAACAACTTTCACACACACACCTTCTCAACAAGTAGCAATATTTTCTTTTAAGCACACACTAGCAAGGAATGGATATTCTTTTCTCTTTATTTCTTTTTCCACAATTTTTTCTTTTCAACTTTGCTCTTTTTTTCTTTTTTTTTCTTTTCCAATTTCATTACTTTCCAACCTTGCCAATGCTCATAAACAACTACTACACAATTTTAACAAGTATTCCTCTTCATTAGTTCCACACAAAAACCTCCCAATATTTCAACCACAACTCCACAATAATATCACATATCAATTAAAGTGCTTAAGGAGTAAAGGACCAAAAGAGAACAATTTAGAACAAGTGGGTAGGCTCGCGGTGTGGGTGCCAACAAAAAGGTAAAAGAAATCACAAAAATCAAGTTAAGGTGTATATGTAAGGGTAGGCAAATCAAAAGAAGGTCTTGTATCATTTCCCGACTAGAACAAACCTAGGATTTCGCTTTGCACACACACAGGGCAAGTTCTAGACATTAATATGCAAACATGGAGCAAACAAGAATATGCCTCACACACACATTGCACATGATCCACACAAAAAAGTTCCATCAACGACTCTCAATCAAGCATCTAGAGTGCAACTTGTGGAAAATTAAGCACTAATGCATAAAGGTTCACAATTAAATCAAGCAAGTGGACTCAAACATCTCAAGGGGGTCGTTCCATTTTTTCATAGGCATGCATCACAATTTAAAATCCAAGGACACCACAAATAGCACATGCAATCAATTCAAGTCCACCGGTATCAAACAAATCAAAGGCACCAAGCATTCTACCTATTTCCTTCGTCTAGGGTCACCTCTACTAACTATTCTAATCCTAAAAATAAAAAAACTACCCGGTTCAAAGGTCTCCCCATGGAAAAGAACCGAGGCCATAAGAAAAACCACGGGGCGGATGACATGTACCACTAATAAAACTAAAAGGAAAATATTTTTGGAAGTTTTCATTGGTTTTCTAATTTTTTTCAATTTTTTCATATATTAAAGCAAGAAACAAATCAAAATAAAGTCAAGTGACAAAAGAAAATCCTACGGTACATGCATCCCTAACCTCAAAAATAGATAAAGGGTAGTACCCCACCCCACACTTAAACTAAGCAATGTCCTCAGTGCGACAAAGAAGTAAGTGCAAAAGTAAAGAAAACTGCCCTGAAATCCAGCTGACCAACACTGGGTGGTGCGCAGGAGTGTGGACCTAGTCCTCCTCCTCATCAGAGCCACCGCCCTCAGCATCAGTCTCCACAGCCTCACTGTCCGGATCACGATCAACAATCTCCGAATCAGTGTTCTCATCCTCCTTCGAAGGCATCTCTACTGCTCGAGTCATGCCCAGCAGGCGACTCGAGGTATCCAGTAAAGGCACAGTGCGATCAATAGCTGTCATATCCATGCCCGACTGCCGGGCCATCTGCTCCATCATCAAATACTAACGTGCCGACAAGTTGGCGTCTGTGTCCCGCCACTCGTCCGCTGTCAGTCTCACAGGTGCAGTAGTGGTCACACCCTTTACCGAGGCAATATCAAACAGCTTCCCGATGTCAGGGACAATGCGATCCCCAATCTCATCCACTGGGACTCCAGCCTGCCCCAAATATCGAGTAAGGATGTTCCCAAAGTACAAACGGCTACGTGACTGCAACTCCCGTTGCTCTTTCATCACTCGCAACATGTAGTAGCCGATGTTAACCGGCCTCCCGGTCATAAAAAAGTACACCATGCACGCCCGAGTCTTGGTGACCTCAGAATAATGAGAAGATGGCAAGATGCGTGCATTTATAAATCTCATCCACACGCGAGCCGGTTTCAGAAACTGCGAGAAGAACATGTACTTGTGTCTTCCAGACACACTTCGCTCCCACTTATGAGTGGAGCTCTCACCACAGAGTGTATCCCGCAGAGCCTTATAGTCAGGCTTTCTAATGGATTCTCTCAGCTCGTCATACTCAGGGTCCTCGACCCCCAAGAAGGCATTCAATGTCGTGTGGTCTAACTTCACCTTCACCCCCCTCACAGTAACCATGTCATCCTCCTTCCACGCCTCCTCCAGCTCCCAATTTGCGTAGAGTTCTTGCACTAAGTCAAGGTTAGCATGCCCCGGATTCTCAAATATCGAGTCCCAATGTAAAGCAAGTATCGCATCGGCCACCCCTCGAAATTTTTGCATCACCCTCCGCTTGTCAATTGCTTGCTCGGGGATGTACCCCGCAAGCTTCACATTTTTATACCAAGTTTGGCACTGACCTTTCTTCACAAAAGTGAGGCCATATCGTGTCTTTTCCCCGGGTCGTGGTATCGGCACCGCGTCCTTAGGGATTCTTGCCTTGGCCTTTGCCTTTGGTTTGGCCTTGGGCTTGGCCGGTGCCTTACCCTTTTGCTTGGTAGAAGAAGGCCCGGCTTGGAGTGCTCTCCTTGGGGCCGAGGCGGATGAAGAGCTTGGTTTATGAGGTGTGGTCACCATGGTACCTACACAAACACAAAGATCAATGTGAGATGTCAAATTAAGCACCAAAAATTCAATTCAAGCTCAATTAGTAGGGTACCACCCCACACTTATCACACACTCTATGTGTCAATCAACTCAACTCAATAGCACAAGTAACCCCACACTTAGACAAAACTAGCTTTGTACAAAATATGCCACGTATGTGGTTATCAAGATCAAGCTAGTGTGGGTGCATCATAGCCAATTTTATGTGTGTGAGACACTTAATGTTCATAATAAGCCTAAGAATTGCATTGCTACTCAAGAATTCACAATGTTATACAATTTTCATGATTGAGGCTTTTTCACAAACACTTGGTGTGCACATTTTTAAACTTGTAAGATCAATGATTTTTGTAATGTGCTAACCCTCCCAACTTGTTGAGAGATCTCTTTTTACAAGTCACAAGCTAACTATCAAGCACAATGATCAATTGAAGCACTTCAAGAGTAATATTTACACGTAAACTTGCAACTAGTTAAGAACCTACCATGGAAAAACCTAGTTCATCTTACATGTAATTGAGAGAGAAAAGTAGGAATTTACTTACTTGAAAGTGTTAGAATGGATTGCAACAATATTGTGAATGATTCCAAGAGTTAGAGATGATTTGGGGAGTGCTTAGGGATTGATTAGAGAGAAAATAGTGAAGAAAATAGAGTAGAAATCGGGTATAAGGGAGAGGGGAAAACGGGGTCGCGGGTTAAAACCCGTTTGACCCGTAATTTTAAAAAAATTTGGCCGGGCGCCTTTAGCTCCGCGGCGCGCCCCTACCGCGTGAGCCAATCTGGGGCTACTGTCTGCCTTGGTGCGTTGGGAGGCGCGGGGCGCTCCCAAACGCGCCTAGGCTAATGCTTCAGGTATTGGTTTCGCGCGTTCGGTTGGGAGGCGCGGGGCACTCCCAACGCGCCCGAACACATTTTTTCGCACAAAATTCCGATTCCAAGTGCAAACCCAAGCACGGGACATGTCTCAAGGCGTCCCGTACCCCTCAATACATTAATTTCACCTCGTTTAGCACTCCCGATACCTACAAAAACGACACACAAAAACAAAAAACTACATGACACTATCAAACAAAAAAATAACTAAACTATTTAAAGTACAAACTCGGGTTGCCTCCCAAGAAGCGTCTTATTTAACGTTGTGGCACGACGGGTATTAATCAAGGGTCCCTCAAAGTAATGGAAGTACGGTGATTCACCAAACCTCCCCAATAATGCTTCACCCTTTGACCATTTACCAAGAATGTTTTCTCAGAATCCAGGGCTTTCAATTCAACCGCTCCATGTGCAATAACACAAACTACTTAAAACGGCCCCGACCATCTAGACTTCAACTTGCCCGGAAATAATTTCAACCTCGAGTTAAACAACAACACCAGCTGCCTGGGCTCAAACTGACGACGCTCAATATGCTTGTCATGCCACTTCTTTGTCCGTTCCTTATATTATTTTGCATTTTCATACGCATGGAACCGGAACTCTTCAAGCTCATGCAATTGGAGCATCCTCTTTTCACCCGCTAAGGCCATATCAAGGTTGAGCTTTTGAATTGTCCAATATGCCTTATGCTCTAGTTCAACAGGCAAGTGACAGGCCTTACCATAAACAAGCCTATATGGAGAGGTTCCAATAGGCGTTTTGAATGCAGTTCGATAGGCCCAGAGAGCATCATATAACTTCATAGCCCAATCCTTCCTTGAGGCATTCACAGTCTTCTCAAGGATTTGCTTGATCTCTCTATTAGATACTTCCACTTGGCCACTAGTTTAGGGATGATAAGCAGTGGCCACCTTGTGGCGAACCCCATACTTGGCCAACAATTTATTGAACAACCGGTTACAAAAATGCGTCCCTTCATCACTGATTATAGCCCGCGGTGTCCCAAAACGAGTGAAAATTTTTTCACGAACTTCACCACCACACTCGCATCATTTGTTGGAAGGGCAATAGCCTCCACCCATTTAGGCACATAATCAACCGCCACGAGGATGTATTTATGGCCCATAGAAGGTGGGAATGGACCCGTAAAATCAATCCCCCAACAATCAAACAACTCAATCTCCAGGATATTGTTCAAAGGCATCTCGTGACGCCTAGAAATAGTACCCGTTCTTTGGTAACGATCACATTGCTTCACTAATGCATGAGCATCTTTAAATAAGGCAGGCCAAAAGAAACCAGATTGAAGTACCTTTGCAGCTGTTCGATCTCCACCAAGGTGGCCACTATAAGGAGAGGAATGGCAGCTCTGTAGAATCGGCTCTACTTGTTCCCTTGGAATGCATCTCCTAGCTAGTTGATCAGGGCCTATCTTGTAATAATAAGGCTCATCCCATACATAGGATCTGCTCTCATGAAGGAGTCTACGCTTTTGTTCAACAGTAGCCCCAGGAGGATACACATTACTCACAATTAAGTTCACCATGTCAGCATACCATGGCACCTCGGCTGCATCTAGAGCAAAAAGTTGCTCATCAGGGAATACCTCTTTAATCTTAGGCCCCTCATCTACATGATCTCTATTCTCCAGCCTTGACAAATGATCAGCTACTTGATTCTCAGTCCCCTTGCGATCTCGAATTTCAACATCAAACTCTTGCAATAGGAGAACCCATCGAATGAGTCTAGGCTTGGAGTCCTTCTTTTCAAACAAATACCGGATTGCGGCATGATCAGTGTAGACAACAACACGAGTACCAACCAAATAAGATCTGAATTTATCAAACGCATACACTACGGCTAGCAACTCCTTTTTAGTGGTGGTGTAATTAGACTGGGCTGCATCAAGTGTCTTGCTTGCATAATAGATGGAGTGAAAGATTCTTCCAATTCTTTGGACTAGAACAGCCCCAATAGCATTATCACTCGCATCACACATCAATTCAAATGGCAAAGACCAGTCAGGAGCAATGATGATTGGTGCGGTCACCAACCTTTTCTTCAACTCTTCAAATGCCTTGAGACAAGCATCATTAAACACAAATTTCACATCCTTCTCTAACAATTTGCACATAGGCGTGGAAATTTTGGAGAAGTCCTTTATGAAATGTCTATAGAACCCTGCATGTCCCAAGAAACTACGCACCCCCTTAACAGAGATAGGTGGTGGTAATTTCTCAATAGCCTCAATCTTCGCTTTATCAACCTCGATTCTTTTCTTTGACACCTTGTGCCCAAGTACTATGCCTTCTTGAACCATAAAGTGATATTTTTCCCAATTCAGCACCAGATTTGTTTCTTCACACCGGCTCAGCGCAGCATCAAGATTTTTCAAACATTCATCAAAAGAGTCACCAACCACTGAGAAATCATCCATGAATACCTCCACAAATTTTTCCACCATGTCGGTGAAAATAGCCATCATGCACCGCTGAAAAGTCCCCGGGGCATTACATAACCCAAATGGCATCCTCCTAAATGCATAGGTGCCTTATGGACAAGTAAAAGTAGTCTTCTCTTGATCTTCAGGAGCTATCACAATCTGATTGTAGCCCGAATACCCATCCAAGAAACAATAATACTCGTGCCCTGCAAGTCTACCCAGCATCTGATCAATAAAAGGGAGTAGGAAGTGAGCTTTCCTGGTGACCTTGTTCAGCTTCCTATAATCAATGCAAATTCGCCACCCTGTAACTGTTCTTGTAGGAATCAACTCATTATGCTCATTCTTCACCACTGTCATGCCCCCCTTCTTTGGAACACATTGCACTGGACTCACCCACTTGCTGTCAGAGATAGGAAAAATAATACCAGCATCCAGCCACTTGATAATTTCTTTCTTTACTACCTCCTTCATAATTGGATTTAGCCTCCTCTGCTGCTCTATAGATGGCTTATGGTCTTCTTCCAAGAGAATTTTGTGCATGCAGAAAGAAGGACTAATCCCTCTAATATCAGCAATAGTCCAGCCAATAGCTCTCTTGCGCTCTCGCAATACCCTCAACACCTTTTCAACCTGCACATCAGACAACAAAGAAGAAAGGATCACGGTCAAGGTATTACCTTCACCCAAATAAGCATAACGTAAATGCGCGGGTAAAGGTTTGAGCTCAAGAGTAGGAGCCCTCTCAATAGACAGTTTAGCAGGAGTTAAGGTCAACGGTCTATCAAGCTCTTCAAATTTCCTCCACCCTGGGATGAATCTACTCTGCATATTAAGAACCTCCAAATAGTCTTCAATGTCATCATCCTTCAGGATATCATCATCATCACATAAGAGTGCCCTTTCCAAAGAATCAACATTACAAGCCAAGAATGACCTCTCATCAGCAGTCAACTCATCATCTACCACTTTTACCATGGACAACTCTTCATAATGAGAAGGAAGCTAGGTAGCTCTGAAGACATTAAACACAGCTTCTTCCCCATTTACCTTCATGATCATCTTTCCAGCTCTGACTCTAATAATAGCATCAGCAGTAGCCAAAAATCCTCTTCCCAATATGAGAGGAACCTCGGGGTCAGCTTCATAATCAAGAATAATAAAATCAACAGGTAATATAAACTGACCCACTTGTACAAGCACATCCTCAATAATCCTCTCGGGGCATGTCAATGATCTATCAGCCAGCAGCAGAGTCACAGTAGTGGGTTGCGGTTCACCTAGGCCTAGCTTCCTGAAAACTGATGAAGGCATTAAATCTACACTAGCACCCAAATCACATAAAGCTCGACCAACCTCATGTTCCCCAATTTTCAAGGGAATAGTAAAACTTCCAGGATCCTTCTATTTCTGAGGAAGCTTGCTTCTAACTCTGGAACTACACTCCTCAGTGAGTGCAACTGTCTCAAACTCAGTCAGTCTTCTCTTGTTAGCAAAAATATCCTTGATGTATTTAGCATATCTGGGAACATCCCGCAAAAGCTCCACCAAAGGAATATTTACCTGAATCTGACTCAATATCTCCAAGAATTTCTTGCATGCTGCATCAACTTTCTGCTTCTGAAGTCTCTGAGGGAAAGGTGGTGGTGGTCTCATAATAGCAGACTCGGGCTGCTTTGCGATCGCTTTCTCTGCTTCTTTCTCTACTTCCCTATCAGCATTGGGCTCTAACTCACCAACAGGCTTCTTTGGCTTTGGGGGAACTTCTTCTAGAGTTCTTCCATTCCTCAAAGTAACTGCTTGCACAAATTTTTTAGGATTTTTCTCTGTATCACTCGGTAAAGCACCCCGAGGTCTATTATTTTGTGCTCCAGCTAGCTGCCCCAATTGTCTCTTAAGATCTTTCTGAGCATTGCTCAAATCTTTAATTGTTTGTGCCTGAGATGCTGAATCATCCATGAGCTTTTGCTGCCCTGCAAGAATTTTTCTAAGCATATCTTCAACTGCATTAGACTGTTGTGGCTGAGTCTGTTACTGTGACCCCTGCTGTGATGCATTTTGGGATCTCTCATTGCCTTGAAGCTGCTCACGATTATCCCTTCAAGAAAAAATTGGGTGATTACGCCAACCCGTGTTATAGCTATTACCATATTGATTGCGATTCTGATCCTGTGACCTATTCTGATTACCCACATAATACACTGACTCTGGGTTAGATGGACAGACTTCAGTAGTATGATCCTCTCCACAAACCTCACAAAAGACTTGAAGTTGTTGTACTGGAGCTGCTGGTGGTTTAGCCTGCGGCAGAGTTAGCTTGCTGATTTGATTGGAAATAGCATCCATTTTCGCCCTTAGCTCTGAAACTGCATCCAATTGAAGTATCCCAGTAGATTTCTGCGTAGTAGCTCTGCCAACACCCTGCCAATCAGGATTGCTCTGCGAAAACTTGTCAAGTAAATCATAAATCTGATCAAAATTTAAGGCCAATACTTGGCCTCCAGCAGCAGCATCTACCACGATCTTAGTGTGTTGGTTCAACCCCTCAACAAAAGTGTGTGCAATAACCTCATTAGATTTGTTGTGGTGTGGACAATCTCTCAATAGAGCTTTAAATCGCTCCCAGGCTGAATATAAAGATTCTCCTTCTATCTGTCTGAACGACATAATTTCACTTCTCAGCCGGGCTGTCTTGGCAGACGGATAAAATTTAGCCAAGAATTTCTTAGCCAAATCCTCCCAAGTAGTGATAGACCCAGGCTTTTTAGCCTTTAACCACTTCCTTGCTGTCCCTATCAGTGAAAACGGGAACAAAGTCAAACGAACATAATCAGTAGGAACACCCGCTGGTGTATAAGTATCACTGATCTCCAGGAAATTCTGAATGTGTTGCTGCGGATCCTCATGAAGTAATCCAGCATATTGTCCCGTCACATGCAGCAACTGAATCATGCCGGGCTTGATCTCAAAGTGCCCGGTAATAGCGGGCTTCACAATACTTGATGCTACTCCTCCCAGGCTAGGAAGAGCAACATCTCGCACTGCTACTGCTCGTTCTTGCTAGTGCTTTTCGATCTCTCGCCTCTCTTCTTACCCTTCTCAAGGTTATTTCAGGCTCGGGATCAAAAGGTGCGAGTCGTTCGTCCTTTCTATTCCTTTGCATGCAAAACCTGTAGCCTGAAATAGCACAAGAAACTCAACAAAAAATTAAACCTGAATAGAAATTAAGTAATCGTTCAAAAAGAAATTAGTCAGTAACTAGTCCCCGGCAACGGCGCCAAAAACTTGTTGCTCCCAAACGCACACGCAAGTATACGTGGTCGACAAGTAATAAAGTGATAAATCGAGTATCGTTCCCACGAGAACTATGCAGACTAATACTTAACAAACAATTTTTAAACAAACTATTCAGGGATCTTTTTCTTTGATGGTGAGAGTTTTAATAACTAAAAAACAGTAATTAAAGTGCTAGAAGTGTAGTCAAGCAATGGTGCAAACTTTGGCTGTTAACAATATTAAGAGGACGATCCAGGGTCCGAGTTACGAACAATCCAGTTGAGTTTTCCAATTGATTCCACTTCTTAAATCCCGGGTTACTAACTGACAGAGTAAATGTAACTGTGAAAACCTTTCAGTTCTTCACAGTCTATGCAAGCTACTTCAATCCCTATATGTCTATGGGTTAAATCACATGCACGCATTAACGAATCATGTAATGAGTTAAACTAGGCGAGCAAGTATATGTCTATCCTACTCACAAATTGGTTCCCCGCAGCCCAGGTTCACAAACTAGTTCTATTCTTTCTTATTACGTAATTAAATTCCCTCTTTCGAGTTCAATCTAAAAACCATAGATAATGCATAATTATCGAGCTCTAATAATTAAGCAAGTGAAACCAAGAAAGAATAAGCAATCCGTTATGGGATTCAATTAATGGGAATCAATCTTCAAACAATCAACTTTCATGTAATACTCTAACCTTAGAACGTAATATTTAGCCACGTATATTCATAATCACAAGGCAATGAATTGATGAAATAATGATGTAAATAATGTAATAGATGAAAGATTAGGAATAAACCCTTGTTCAATGAAGTATGGTGCTCTCAAATTGCTCCTAAGTATGAACTCCTATCAAAAACTAAGTAAAATAGTATTTATAAGGTTTACAAAGGCCTGGTAATAAGTTAGACCTAAGCCTAGACGAAATAGGAAGTCAAAATACGCTCCAGGGGCGCTATAACGGGCGCCCCGCGCCCACGATCGCGCCTAAACAACCAGAAGAGGTCGAAGTTTGCACGCCTTTGGGTCGCTCCGCGTGGGAAAATGCGCCAGGCAGTGGGGCGCTATAAGTGGCGCGCCACGTGCCCTACAGCGCCAAGCAAAAATCAGCTCTTCCTTGCTCCACAACTCGCCTCGTGTCGTGCCTTCGTGTGCTCAATCCAATCCTCAATTAATTTTCAATCATTCCTTTCTCAATCACGCTCCTAAAAGCTCCAAATGCACTGCATAATAACCTACATACGCACGACATAAAATTAGTGCAAACCCACATTCATAAACTATAAAACGAGCAAATAACAAGCTCAAACATGCGGAAATATTAAGGAAACATTGGCATAAAATGCCAAACATCAGGTAGTATGCTTCCTATGGAATGAAAGTTGAAACAATGTGATTCAAATAAATAGTTGAAACAGTAAAATATGGGGCTGAAATAGCCTGATACCAATATTAAAGAGTCTGATACAATAGGCAGCAAAGATAGTAGGCACAAGAAACACTCAGAAACATGCAATAGCGTTCGAAATATTACCTGCTACATTCAATGTACTAACGGCTAGGAACGTCCATTTGTGTGCTGCTCTGAGGAAGCTACCATCAACGACCATGATTGGCTTGTAATGTTGAAATCCCTTTATTGAAGCATTCAAAGCTACCAAAACGTACGTGAAAAAACGATCATCAGATACGTGTAAACCAACAATTGACCCCATGTTTCTTTGCTCTAACATATACATGTAGTTTGGCAGCTTCTTGTACGATTCAGTCGGATCATTGCAATGGCCATTTCTTTTGATCGCCATGCCTTCATGTAATCTATGTGTATACCGCAACACCTCTGCATATCGTCCATTATTATTTTAGGCTTGGAGGTTGGCTTTGGGTCAATCAGCCTTTCCTTGATGATCGTACCGATCATTCGTGATGTAACTTGCGCTTGTCTATACACTCTATCTTTGTATGCACACGTGTGTCCCTTTCTAAATTGTCTAACTTTGAACAAAGTCGATGAATTCAAGCTGGATGCCCTGAATCTCCATTTGCAATTTTCGCCTTTGCATATGAGGCAGTAACTATAAATACAGAAAGATACAGAGAATAATAATTATATGATACAAAAGATACATGATGATACAACTACGATTCACCTAGCCACTAAATGCTCACATTATGCATATCATACACAAATTTTATACACACATATAAGATACAGTCCGACTTGGGAGAATTATATATCAAATACAATGTGATAGATAATTCACATTTGACAAATTTGTACGATACACAGAGATATAAACTGTTAGGAACACAGAGATTGTGAACACAAGACACATATAAGATACAAAGATATTCGGAACATATTAAACTCATTAAGACACAGTTAGACAGAGACAGATACATTCAAGCTGCTATACTATAGAAAATACAAAAAAGATACAGTGTGATACAAACTGATACATTATGATACAAAAAAAAAAATACAGAGATTGCAGAAACAAAGAACACACATATCAGATACAAAGATATTCAGAATATCTTTTAGACTGCTTAAGATACAGTTACATACAGACAGATACATTCAAGCTGCTATATTGTAGGAAACATAGGAAAGATACAGTGTGATACAAACCGGTACAGTATGATACAACATACAAAATATAGAGATTGAAGACACAAAACACTGATATTTCTAACCTTGTTCCGCTTGATCTCTCAACCTTAAACTGAACCTTCTCTCTTATTGCAAATCGTTTCATTGCCATGACTATTGTCTTTTTGTCGAGGTACATTTGGCCCTCTAAAATTTCTATTTGCGCACTATCTGTAATTACCCCAACCTTATCCACCTCATGCTCGTCACAAGTTCCTTTAATGAGCAACTCCACTGTTTTAGCATTATTAACAACTATATCATCGTTGTTTCTGTATGTAGTCCAATTATTTCTGTTTGTATCAAAACCTTTTTTTTCTGTATCAAGCCCATTTCTTTCTGTATCTCTACTGTTTATGGCTTGTCTATCAGACCAGGTACATTGGTCCTTAACAATTCCATCGAACGTGATGCAAAGTGGATACAATTTGATCTTTTTTTCCAGTTTTAATCTTGTATATACTAAAACGCCCATATCGCTGTGAGTCTCTAAACCTGGACCTTTTTCTATTACTTTATACTTGATTTTAATAATTTTCCTACTTAGGTCAATTTTCAGTTGTTTTGCAACTGTATCACGCAGTATCTCAAAATTTGCTTCAAAATTTATTGTAATTGCATCGACAACTAAATCGACATAGTTGTCGAATTTGTCACATCGTCCATTATGCTTTAACATAATATGTATTTGTGCCGTTGAAAATAAATTATTGTAATGTTTCGATTTTTATGAGTTCAAACTGTAGAAACATGTAGAAACAAAGGAGAAAAAGCAGTAGCATCTGTAAAGTTTTGATCTTATCTATTCGAACTGTAGAAACAGAAAAGATACAAATTTTAGAAGAGGAAGAATCGGGAAACAGAAACAATTTGGAAGTAGATTCGAGATCAGAGTAGAAAGAAGAAACAGAGGAGAAGAGAGCGTGAAAAGAAACAGGGTTTCAGCGTAGCAAGTGAAACTGAATGAAACAGTATCAAAAAAATTATTTATACCTTGCTATTTGCTAGAAAAATATTGGTATGTATTGTAATTTGTAATATATTATTATTTTATAGGGGTGTATGTTTGTATATATATGTAAAAAAATTAAAAAGAAATCATCCTCTTTCTCATCCGAAAAAGAAAGAAACAGGCCGAGGGAAAAAGAAAAGCTAGCACGTTTTCTTTCAATAAAGATTCAAATCCTTTCACATTGGAAAACTGCTCATGCTTGATGTTATTCACTACTATGAATCCGCTTGTTCCTACGAGTATTCCATGGAAAATCTACCGAAAAACAGTTTGTCGGAAGCTTCATTTCAACGAGAATCGTCAAAAGCCCGACAATACATCAGTGACAAGCATATTTTTATTCGTATTAGCTTAATAGGTTGGGGTAGAGAGGAGATAATAATGTAAACTTTTTTTAATCACTTTCACCTAGAAAAGTCATTTAGGTTTTATTTGTAGAAACTTAATTTTTTTTAAGAAAATATGTTTCAACACTTTTGACCAACTAATTTTATTCTTCTTTCAGTTTTCCAATAAGTGTCTAGACCCGCATTATGTTCTCACTAATCTCTATTCGCAAGTATAGAGCCCATTTAAATAAAAAAGAAGTGTCTACTAAGATTTTTTTCGGTTCCCAAAGTTTGAATTAGAGATATTTGATTAAGGGTGTCCATCCCATAAGCAAATCCTTGGGAATAGGCTTATTCAATTCGTACATTGTTTAAAAAGGTCCAATATTCTACCTTATATAGTAAACTAGCAAAAAAAAAGTATTTTTTTTCTAACACTATCAAATTTTAAACAGTTACAAAATGACAACAGAAGTCTGTTACAACTTGCAAGACTGTGACTCCATTTCTAACAATGGTTGGCACTTTGAGCATTATAGAAGTTAGAGTAAAGTAATACTTCATCCGTCCTAAAATGAGTGTCTACCTTCCTTTTTTTTGTTTGTCCCAAAATGAGTGTTTTTTCTTTAATGGCAACTCTTTAAATCTAAGATTTGTTTTGGACCACAGGATTTAAAGACTCCACCCACATTACACACACCTTTTATTTTAAATTACAGGAATTAAAAGTCTTCCTTTATTTCTTAAACTTTATGCTCAGTCAAACCCAGACACTCATTTTGGGACGGAGGAAATAACATATTATTTTCATCATTTTGATGGGTCGTTTGGTTTGCAGCAGTTATTGGATAAAATCCTCATCATAGTCCAGATTATTTTACACAATGTTTGACTGTATTGTTTACCTTTTCACAATATTTAAGATTATTTTATACAATATTTGGTTTAGATGTATTATTCTATGAGGGATAAGAATGTGAGAATTAGCAATATATGTATTAAATTCTAAAATGATAAAATTAACCCTCATTATAATAATAAAATTTTTAATCTTTGATGAATAAATAAATATTATTAATTATACACCGTATAGTAAATAGTAATATGTCACTGATTCAATAGAAAATAATCTTTTCATTACAATTTCTTCATCACTAAATTCGCCTATAACTAATAGTAGCAATACTAATCCACACATAATTAATACCCACAATATTAATTCCCGTATAGCTTTTTTTTTTTAAACAAAATGACCTCTAAACATATAAAGTTGGATTTCTAAAAGTAAAAGGTATGAATCTGAATACATTTATGAATATCAAGATGTTTCATTAATTAAGATCTGAATACTAAATTATTAAAGATGTTTGATTTTTCAACATCTATACGTTCAAAATTTATTATTACGAAATAAATTAATAAATATAAAATTCAAATAAAATAGTTTAAATATCTCTTTCATAATATATTAAGTAGTTAGATGGTAGCACTTTGTAGTAGTTTATGGTGGTACTTGACGGTAGTTGTGCGATGATAGTGGTTGTGATACTAGAAGTGGTTATGATAATGGATGTGATTTCAATGGGGTGGGGGTATTTCAGGATAGTGGCGGTGATGCTGGTTATACATTACGAATTATGTGTTGTGCGTCGGTTGTAGTTATGATGATTGTGCACGAATGGTTGTGGTTAACTGAGGGTGGTGGTAGTAGTTAGTCACGTTGGTTGTGATAATAGATAAGGTTAGTAGTTGTGGTTTGTGGTGCGATTGTGGTGACTGGTGGTAATTGATTAGTAGCAGTGGTGGTGGTGAGTGTTGACTATGTTATTTGTGATTGTCTTTCGTAACAATAGATGTAGTTCGTGATAGTGATTGGCCGCAATAGCGTGGTGTTTGATGATAATAGTTGATAATTATTTATGGGCATTTTTGGTGGTTGGTAGTGGCGGCGATGGTGGAGGTGGTTGGGTAAAGTGATGGTTGACAGTGATAGTAGTTGTCGATGTAAGGTCACTTACCAAAGGTCTTTAACTGAGTAGCTTCTCAATAATATTAACGCCTTATTTGCACTTAATAGAAGTCTGAATGTGGAGCATTAGGTACATTTGCCTTTATTAAGATTTAAATATTTAACAACTCTTAATATATTTAATTCAATCAAATCTTCAACAGAGTTTTAATATCATTAAGAGATTGTTCTTACGAAGTTGACTTCCTGCCACAACTCAATAATTAACTACAACTGGCTACCATTTTACCAGAATCACCATCAACCACGACCACCAACCATCATCAGTAGTCATTACCATACTAGCTGTCACAGGGGCAGATTTTGACACTTAAAACCTGCCGAGGTTTGCCCCTGCGAGGCAGCCAAATCTCACTTGGTTCAGCCGACGTTCAACACTTAGCCAAATTTCAGTCTTTTGCTTGTTTCGTTTGGAAATTTAAAGGCAGCAAGTAAATATAAATGAGACAATTAGATTTACGGGAAAAATCTTAACCAATGTATTAATATATCAAGTCTAATACAATTGGAACGACTTCGACTTCGTCCTAAGCCAAGAACACAAGTCGTTCAATGGCTTTTCTACTTGGAACACACTTTTACAAACCCACACGTTTGTTTCTATGTTTCCCTTCGTCTATGCTTAATACATGATAAATACAAAGGGGTGATGCAATACGAACCAGGCTCACCTGTTCGATTCATCAAGCTAGTCCACCGAGGAGTCACATGGCGCCCACGATCAAAGTATGGCCGGAATAGAAGATGTCGAAGACTGCCTCGCCGAGCAACAACTTTGGAAATCCACCGAGCAGACAACAAGTGACCGTTGCTGACACTGACCTCGGGAACTATGAGATCGAGCACAACTAATGAAAGCTCAACGATCAAGTTTGAGCCCGAGGCTGAAAGCAACCGAACCAAGGAAGAGCGACGCCGAACAGAGAATCGATCAAAGGGCTACAAGTGTGCCCGAGGCCAGAGCGTTCGATTCCAAATGTGACCGAGGCAAACAAGCGTCCGAATCCAATGTGTTCGAGCTGAGCTGCCGAACACATAAAACGGCTCCAGCCCTGCATGGCTTTATCTCATTGGTCGCCTGTGATCGTTTTTACTATTTTGCCCTTTTATTATTGTCTATATAAACTCCTAGCATAGCTCATTAGAAGGACAGTTAGTTGATATTGAATTGAGAGAATAGAGATAGAATTGGCCGAGCCATTCTTGTTGAAGCCCGAGGCTTCGTGAATTCCTTCTTGGGCTTGGAATCGAAATGGATTTCATCCCTAGTATGAATCCTTGTTAGGTTCAAGTTTCATTTTCTCCCTTGGATAATCAATCCATGTTTTGATCCCGATTATCCATTCTTTCTTCTATTTCTGTTCTCCCCCTTCCCCGATTTCTTGTTATCCGCGTTACTTTTGTTGCATCCGCCTCTTATCTTCATCGTTTCCGCGTCTTGCTTGTTGTCTCCGATTGCGAAGCTTTAACCCACGGGTTTGCTTGCATCAGCTTAGTATTAGAGCAAGGCTTGGATTTCGTTCCTACGAATCCACGTTCCTTGTTCATCTTATCTTTATTTTCTGTTGCTGTTCTTGTGTTACTTGAAAAAGAAGAAAATACAAAAAAAAAATTAAAAAATTGAAAAATTATCAAAATTTATTTGTTATTGATTGTTTGGATTAAACAATCACATATTTGGATTCACCACTGTCTAAGGAATCGATTGAGTACCCGACGTACATCAATTGTAACTAGGGTTTCTCCGTCGTTTTTGGACTGTGTTCTTGACGTGGTGTAGTTGAAATCGAACCCCAGTTGTGTTTTTGTGTTGTTTGATGAAAACTGGTGGTTGTTGAGGTATTTGGGTCGATTTTAGTACTTGAAAATCGAAGTTCCAGTGTTTAGCCACAGTCCGTACATCGGAACGTTGTTAAGGTGAAAACAGTGTACGGACGACGCCATAGATAGCCTTAGATCGGCTTGGAACTGAACATTATCTCCGTTGTCAAGTTTACCGGAGGCGACCCAAATCTTGAACTTAATCTGTTGTTGGTGGACTATGAACGAATCTTGACATTGTCCGTACACCGGAATAAAAATTCACTGTTCCATTGAAGAAAGGGGTAAATTGTTAAAATCTAAAACCCCAGGTGAAAAGTTGTCGGCTAGAAGAGGGAAAGTGGATAAGGTTAAACCATATCTGTACCGAGGAGGAAACACTTGTACCAAGGTCACATGTTCGGAAAATTCCAAAGCGGAACCGAGGAGGAGGTAGAATCTCTTAGGATTTCACTTTTCTTGTGTCCGAACATCCCCGATAGTGGATCTCTGGAGTAATTCTTTCTACTCGAGGTCGTACTATCGAATCTGAGCTTAATAGGAACTCGTGCGTGGGGTGACCGAAGTCCAACTTCGTAGAAAATTCTTTGACTCCCCGTGCGCAGTTAAATAGCTACCGTTTCATCGAGTCATATAAACTCCTTCTGAACCTAGACTTGGAAAGTACTAGTTGTGACTTATCACTTCGGTTTCCTAACAGGAAGGCAAGGCCATCTTGAGTGGAAAAAGGCTAGAGTGGTGAGAACAATAGAGTGAGGTCACAAAAGCCAACGACCTTGAGTGTATACACGAGTGGAAAGAAAATTGAGTGAACATTACTCGAGTGATACACGTGAGGGAGTGAACTTGCGAGGTCCTTTACTTTATTTCTTGCAGCTATGTCTTCGGATGATGAAGATTATGGAGGGTATGATTCGTGTGGAGATGTTGGAGACTATGGTTCCTACGATGGTGATGATTGCTATAATGACACCGGGGACTATGGCTCTTACGAAGACAAAGCAGGTCACTATGGTGTATACCAAGACGAAGAAGACTACAAAGCCTGTGAAGATGAACGAGAAGAATCTTATGCTTTGGGTCAAGAATACGAAGGTAGTGACGCTTCGAGGTATGATGATCCTACTTACTCTCATTGTGATGATCTTGAATATGATGAATGTGACATCGGGGAGGCCGACGATGAAGTTGATCGAGTGAACTATTCGATGTCATCTTCCTTCGGTGTCTCGTGTGGAGCACAAGGGAGTAGTAAAACCCCTTCCATCGGAATGGGAGGAGGTGGTGGAGGTTGTTCCATGGGAGGAGGAAGATTTGCAACTTTGAGTCGTGACACACGATTCAATGCTTCCAATTCCTATGGGAAGGGTGGCTCAAGGAGCACTGGTGGTCATGGACCCGAGGAGGGTAGAGGAGGTTTCTACTGACCTCCTTCTCCGAGGAGAATTTCTTACAGGTTCCATGCTAAAACTCCTTCCTCGACTTTCAACAATATTTCTAATGTTGGAAGAGTGAAAGGAAGTGGAAGTTATCCTAGTGGTGTTGCCACTAGTGGAGGAATAAGGAGAACCCAAGGTGTTGGTCTTGATGGATTGGGACACTCAAGTTCTTACTTGAATCTTCTTATACGAAACTTGGGTAGAAGTAGGTTCGTTGTTGAGGTGAATGGTTATGGAGGAAATTTGCTCAAGATTGGAGATACCGATGTCAATTGCATTAGCGCCCTTTTGGTACGGACCCTAAAAATACCATGCTATAAATTGAAACATCCTTATACGTATAAGGGAGTGAGGGTTCCCTTGAGTCTCGAGTGCTCATATCTCATAAGGGTTATAGAGAATATGTTTGGTGCGACGTGTATTCCATGCCCGATCTTGATGTTTGGCTAGGAGACCCATGGTTGCACAGCAAATAGTTGCTATATATCGATGAAAGGGATGTATACCTTGTGTACAACAAAGAGTTGCAACTGGTTTATGAGTTTACGCCTCACGGGTTGAAGGGAAAGATATCCATTGGTGCATATGCTTCGGTTTTACAGATGAGAAAAGAGCGAGAACTCCAATCCAGGATCGAAAAAGGTGCCATCGAGGAGTCCTACGACCAGAAGAAGTAGTGGGGAAAGTGCTAGAAAAGAGTCGACCGAAGTCAAAACTGTGAACCCGAAGCCACAAGCTTCGAAGCCAAGTGGTTCCCCAACGACAAAAGAGGAGACCTCGGTTGATGAGTCTTTGAGTCCTAGACTTCAGGTTGATGTTAAAAGTCCACCTACTGCAGCAATGGGTATTCTTGGGCCTCGACCCAACTCACCCGAATATGAGAGACAAAAGATCGAGAGGAGTAAGGGAGTGACCGATGACAACTCTCGAGTGGAAAAAGGAGAGGATGTGTCGAGTGATGTGAGTGAATTGTCACCACCCAAACCCACACCTGACCTTGAAAAGAAAATGAGGGAAAAGAAAGAGGGAAAAAGAATCATTGAGAGTGAGGACCCCTTATTCTAACCTTAACCCTTTATCTTTTTCTTCTACTTGTTCGAAATCTTGTGCAGGAACTCTTGGAGGCAAACCGAAGGAGCCTCAACTCTGTGCCGAAGTAGATAGACAAGGTGAAGAAAATCTTTCAAGAGAGCTCCACGGAGAAGAAACTACTTGTGAGACTTCGGAGACTGTGAGAGAAACCGAAGGCCACTCCGAGGTAAGTGTTCGATTTCCTTCCCGTGAGCATGATACTTCCTTGTCTTGTGAAATTGCTAGAGAAACCCCTATGCTAGTTGATGATTTGTATGATTACAATGTGTTTGCAACTAGTGTAGAGTCGAATGGTTAACTTGTGAGTGAATGTCAACCACTAGTTGAGAGGATTGATAAGCCACATCATGGTGTGAGCTCGATCTTCACCGAACCTCTCTTTAGTGATGACGTTGTAGTTGACCTTGCTTGTGACCCTTGTTATGACACACCATCGATCTTTGATAAAGGGAATAATGAGTTGTTTGATCATACCCTTGTTGATATTATTGCCTATGGTGGAACTGTGTGTTGTAGTGAGGATGATGATACCCTTGAGGAGTCCTTAGTGGATGAGTTGGATCGGATTATATTCGATGACTCCTCAAGTGTGGATGGTGACCTTGGTTTAGATGCACCTATGATGGGTAGTGAACTTGTTTTCACCAACTCTTTGTTCGAAGGAGATTGTGATGAGCATCCGACCCGAGGAGACTATGAACCACCTCGGTTTGAAAAGCTTAACCCCGTAGATAATCCATTATTTGAGACCTTCTTCGGAAGCTTGTCTAATGAGAGGATTGTCTTGAAGGTGATTTTGGAGGTAAAAAGCCATCTCTTGGCGTGAATAAGATTGTTTTTAAGAAGGGGAGTGGAGTATTCGATGTTAGTTGTCAAGTCAACCATTTTGCTTACTCCATTCCACATGTTGTTCACACCTCGAGTAATGTGCATACCGAAGTCCATAAGCCCTATGACGATGAAAGAGAATTGAGGGCTCGGTATGTTGACTGTGAGTTTAGAGGTGATAGGGCCTTTGATTGCTATATCTTGCATATAAAGTGTCCTATTGATCTCTTCGTGTACTCATGTGTTCGTTACAGTTCCTATTTGAGCCAAGAACTTGTTGTTTCCTTCGGAGACATCGGCTGTTTGATCATTATTGATGCTTGGCTCTATCATAAGAGTGTGTTTTCCACACTTTTAAACACTAACCTACTATCAAAGTAGGACGCTTTGTTTGTCTTTGCCTAGTTGCAGGTCTTGTCGGTTTGATTTCAAGGACGAAATCCTTTCAAGAAGGAGAGGATGATGCAATACGAACCAGGCTCACCTGTTCGATTCATCAAGCTAGTCCACCGAGGAGTCACATGGCGCCCACGATCAAAGTGTGGCCGGATGGAAGATGTCGAAGACTGCCTCGCCGAGCAAAAACTTTGGAAATCCACCGAGCAAACAACAAGTGACCGTTGCTGACACTGACCTCGGGAACTGTGAGATCGAGCACAACTAATGAAAGCTCAACGATCCAGTTTGAGCCCGAGGCTAAAAGCAACCGAACCAAGGAAGAGTGACGCCGAACAGAGAATCGATCAAAGGGCTACAAGTGTGCCCGAGGCCAGAGCGTTCGACTCCAAATGTGACCGAGGCAAACAAGCGTCCGAATCCAATGTGTTCGAGCTGAGCTGACCGAACACATAAAACGGCTCCAGCCCTGCGTGGCTTTATCTCACTGGTCACCTGTGACCGTTTTTACTATTTTGCCCTTTTATTATTGTCTATATAAACTCCTAGCATAGCTCATTAGAAGGACAGTTAGTTGATATTGAATTGAGAGAATAGAGATAGAATTGGCCGAGCCATTCTTGTTGAAGCCCGAGGCTTCGTGAATTCCTTCTTAGGCTTGGAACCGAAATGGATTTCATCCCTAGTATGAATCCTTGTTAGGTTCAAGTTTCATTTTCTCCCTTGGATAATCAATCCATGTTTTGATCCCGATTATCCATTCTTTCTTCTATTTCTGTTCTCCCCCTTCCCCGATTTCTTGTTATCCGCGTTACTTTTGTTGCTTCCGCCTCTTATCTTCATTGTTTCCGCGTCTTGCTTGTTGTCTCCGATTGCGAAGCTTTAACCCACGGGTTTGCTTTCATCAGGGGGACTGCCTAGGCAGTTTACAAAGTGATAGGGTGTGATCAGCACATGCCAAGGCCACTCAGCCCACGTTTTGGGCCATGATGCCCACGTTTCTGCTTGAATGTCGGCGCCCAAGGCTTGCCAGTGCCTGGTCACGTGCGCAGCACAGCTGCCTGTGCCTGCCCAAGCCTTTGCCCACAGCTGCACGCCTACATTTGGTCTTGACATCAAATCTGCGCCCACCGGTTGGCCTTGACGCTGCCTACGTGCGTCCAATGCCAATGTCAATGCCTTTGCCGTCTTGCGTTAGCCCTCATGCTTTGGCCTTGCCTTAGTCGTTTGATACCCATGTCGTGTCATGGCGTGTTAGCTCACCCTTTGCCGTATTTCAATCAGCCACATATAAGCCAAACACACAACATTGCCACCCGCACCGTTTTATGCACAATGTCTCCCACGCTTAAGCCAATAGCAAGGCCATCATGCCAAATCCTTGCCATTGCCGTTTCATGCCGAGTTTCAAAATCAGACGGCTAACAAACCACCTGCACCCTTTGAAACTCGACGTCCTCGTCGAGACATCATTTAATCAAGCCCAAGGGGCTGTTTATATAAGCTGCCCCAAGGTCTTCTTCCGTTCCAGCAACCAAATTGTTAACACCCACCACTTGATTCTTTTCAGCCGCTTCCTCAGCCAAAATTGCATTCACCCGTTGTTGCACCGGGCAGTCACGTTTCAAGTGCGGTCCACCACATGCAAAGCAGCCACTAAACTTGCCGCTTTTCTCTTTTCCCTTGGAAGATTCTGCATATCTCCCACACTTTGCACCACTTCCGTCTTCCACACTTTAAGCATTTCCCCTCGTTTCATCCCTGCCTTTGTCTTTCTTGCCACTAGCCTTAAACGTTTCAGCAAGGTCATCGTTTAGGTTGAAATCACCCAAAGCATCAGCCGCTGCAATGGCTGTTGAAAGGATTTGCAGATTCTGCCTTCTCAACTCCAATTGCACCCAATTTTTCAGTCCACTAATGAAATAATGGAGCTTATCTTCTTCAGCCATGTTGCCAACATTCAGCAACAATGAAGAGAATTCTTTCACATATTCTCTTACCGTTCCACTTTGCTTTAACTTACGCAGCCCGTTCCTTGCAACCCAAGATGAATTTGTAGGAAGAAACTGCCCCTTCAATTCTTTCTTCAATTCGTCCCACGAATCAATCTTAGCCAAGCCCGCATTTTCTACTTCTACTACTCATGTTAGCCACCAAAATTTAGCATCATCACACAAATACATTGTTGTGATCTTAACTTTTTCGTTACTTGGAACATGAGCAGCCTCAAAGTATTGTTTCATATCCCAAAGAAAATTTTCCAAATCTTTGGCACTTTTAGCACCATTATAAACCTTTGGTTCTGGAATTTTTACCTAGCACGATCTTCGTTTCGTTGGACAGTTCCACTCAAAGCTCTACGTAGCAGCAACACCTCCGAACGTAGATCTTCCTTCTCCTTGCGTATTGTCTCAATTTCAGACGCAGCAACGTCCTTGAAGGCTTGACTTTCTGCCTCAAGACGTTCACAATGGGCTTTAAGACGTGCCAATTGTGTCAACACATCAACCAGATCGACACCATCATCTGTTATGCCCACCAACGTCTCAAGTTTAGCCAACCGTTCCCTCATTTCTGCGCTACTGTTTCCACCAGCCATCTCGTTTTCCCGCTACCGTTCCCTTCGTGCTCTGATACCATTTGTCACAGGGGCGGATTTTGACACTTAAAACCTGCCGAGGTTTGCCCCTGCGAGGCAGCCAAGTCTCACTTGGTTCAGCCGACGTTCAACACTTAGCCAAATTTCAGTCTTTGGCTTGTTTCGTTTGGAAATTTAAAGGCGGCAAGTAAATATAAATGAGACAATCAGATTTACGGGAAAAATCCCAACCAATGTATTAATATATCAAGTCTAATATAATTGGAACGACTTCGACTTCGTCCTAAGCCAAGAACACAAGTCGTTCAATGGCTTTTCTACTTGAAACACACTTTTACAAACCCACACGTTTGTTTCTATATTTCCCTTCGTCTATGCTTAATTAAAATGACTAAAAATACATGATAAATACAAAGGGGGACTGCCTAGGCAGTTTACAAAGTGATGGGGCGTGATCAGCACATGCCAAGGCCACTCAGCCCACGTTTTGGGCCATGATGCCCACATTTCTACTTGAATCTCGGCGCCCAAGGCTTGCCAGCGCCTGGTCACGTGCGCAGCACAGCTGCCTGCGCCTGCCCAAGCCTTTGCCCACAGCTGCACGCCTACGTTTGGTCTTGACATCAAATCTGCGCCCACCGGTTGGCCTTGACGCTGCCTACGTGAGTCTAATGCCAATGTCAATGCCTTTGCCGTCTTTCCTTAGCCCTCATGCTTTGGCCTTGCCTTAGTCGTTTGACACCCATGCCGTGTCATAGCGTGTCTTAACTTAGCTCACTCTTTTCCGTATTTCAATCAGCCACATATAAGCCAAACACACAACGTTGCCACCCGCACCGTTTCATGCACAATGTCTCCCACGCTTAGGCCAATAGCAAGGCCATCATGCCAAATCCTTGCCATTGCTGTTTCACGCCGAGTTTCAAAATCAGACGGCTAACACTAGCCACCTCTACTATCACAACCGCCACACCACCGCTAACTACCATTATATCCACTACCACTACCACTATCAACCACAACCGCCACCACATGTCACTACTACTAACCACATCGACCATCACAACGACTACCACTACATGTCAGTCACTAACATACCAATAACCTCCACTGTCATAATTATCACCACCACTATAGCCGCAACCAGAGCCAACCATCACAACCAGCACCAACACATACTACAACCAACCACCTGTCGACGCCCATTTTTACCCGAACCCCATAAGGGTTCGAAACATGGCTCGACTTATTGGGACTCGCGGGTAAAGACTTGGAGTCGCCACCTAACATATTTTTTTAACTAGGCGTATTAGGGCACCTGTTTTGTTTCTAGCTAATTTTACAATTAACTCCAAAACATAATCTACGAACCAGAAATCTAGGTAAGTGTTCAAGTAAACCGAGAGGAAGGGGTTAGGCACCTCTCAGGCTCCACCAAATGTGGTTACCGGCCGGACTGAAAATTGGAATTTTAAATAAAAGGTCAATCAATTAAATTATCAGGCATAAAAGTCTAAATATTTAAATTATATTCTAACTAAGCAAGTATTGAATTATATTATATCTTAAAGGGGTCGAAAGCTAGAAATAATCAATACAACCCCAAGTCTCCAAAATAAATGTTTTACGATACGACATATTTTATAAACGAAGCCAAGGATAAAACGAGATCTTTTGAGTCCTCCATAAAGCATCCTTTCGAATATAATACTTCACATAAAAGAAAATATATATTAATAGAGACATGCGCCACCTTAAATTGTGGCGAATTTAATATGGGAAAATAATTAACAACTTAACAAATAAATAAACTATAGAAATTTAGAAGAATGCGGGATCAGGTATAGGCGAGGCGAGAGAAGGGCCCAGTCCGATGTTACTTCCCCTCATTTTGCTTTGTATGATCAACGATCTTAAACGTTTCTAGACGAGACAAAAGAAGTATTAAAATATTTAGTTTTTAAAAAATGGTCTTTAATCTCGACATGATTTAACGTAAATAATAAGAGTAAAAGTTGTTTTCTGTCTTAGAAGCATTGCTAGTTGAAAACAATGTAAAGCTTAAAAATAGTTTAATATTTAAATTTTAAAACCTATTAAATAGTTAAGAGAAAATTAAAATTATTTTTTAAAAATAGTAGAAGCGATAAATCTTTAAAACTCATAAGATAGTGACATATCAAATTAAAACTGAGGGAGTAACGAATTGCTTTAGTATTATAAAACTATATGTGTATTCTTCATTCAAGAAGTCATTAGCCTGCCATTGTCATCATATCCCAGAACATACCTAACTCCGCTTGAGATGATGCTTCTACTTTTTTGTGTGCCGAGGTTGAACTCCAAGTGCCTCATGACGTAAAATAAAACAAGCAGTGAGTAGAGATTCCATCATAAAACCAATTATTTGATAAAGAAACTAATGAATGGTTTAGTAAATGACATAAAGAGAGCTTCTATTCAAACATAACAATTTTAGTACTTCTTTAAGTGGAATGAAATGATTTGCAAGTCTTTTACTAAAGTCAGAATGTGCAGTAATCGACATGATTAGTAAACTAAATGAACGCTCATCATAGTAGAGTGTAAATGATCAAATTAGTTCATCAAGGTACAGTGGAAACAAGATAAGTGTGCACGTATACTGTTTTATGAGAAATTCCAAAGGTTGTCCAAATAATAAAGGTAATTTATGTTAATTGAAACATACATAAGAGAAGGAAACACTTAATGGTCTGTAACCTCACACACAAAGTTTATAAGCAAGTCTAATAAATCTAGTATACTACTTATTTTTTAAAACCCACGGAACACTAAGATGTCAAAGTTATGTACGGACAGGAAAGTCACTAATCCACGTTTGGTAATGTAAAGATTTAAACTTTAAAGCTTGCTTTAATCATCCTTCTCTTTTATACTCATTTCGTCAATAGCAAAGAAGGTAAAGAACGTTCTCGGTTTTAAAACAAACATTATCAGTGCGTAGCTTGAAATTCATTCCTTACATAGTTAGGATACGCGACAAGCGTACCTTTGTTAGAATTTTAAGTCCTAATCAGAAAGAGAATTATGATAGATAAACTAACACAGGTGCTAAAAAAATGCAGAGAAAGAGGGAGCCAAACGTTGAAGCATATATTCTCTATAGAGCTTATTCTGAGACTTAAAGTAGAAATAACAAGAGTTTCAAACTATATAAAATGGGAGGGTCAGAGATACAACCTATTTCATTAATGCCTATGAGCGACGACATCATCACAACTGATGATAGCATTTGATTCCGGATATGCCATTTCGAGCAAATACCAAAAGTCATAACTATGAAATTTAAAACTTCCCTCGTCTATTAGATCAATAGTTGAGTTGATCACAAAGAAAGAAACTGAGGTGTGAAATGTATGTGGAGAGTTAGATGTATGTAAACGATAGTGAAAAGAGAGAGGGGTTAGGTGCAGTAAAGAATCGTGGACAAGAAGAGACAAGGAGGAGTGTCGTAGGAGGAAAGGTTTTCTGGATCAGGGAGGAATAGAGCCCTCTCTATTATGAGAATAGAGAGTTAAATTTATAGAAAATGATTGAGGTGCAATGAATGGTAGGAAAAAATCAGATTGCATGATTTATGGATATTTTCAAAAATGCAGAAGCTTTTTAGGATAATTAGATAGGGGAAATATCTCATAAAAGAGGAAGGAAGACTAACGGCTAGCATATAACAAGATAATGAGGAGAAAGTAATATGCTAGAAACTAAGGCTGGAGAAATAATAATAATTAACGAAAGAAAGTTTTATGGTAGTAACATATATGACGAGTAGTAACGGAAACGAGATTGGCGCAACAAGCATATGATTAAGACAATGCAAATTTAAGTGTATAGATAGATGAAGAATGATGCCATCAGCTTCCTTAATTTTTGGCAAAATTGCATCGTGAGGAAGAGTTGCATGGAATGAGTATTTTGTGGAGGGAAAAAATGGCAATAAGTTATAGAAATTTTGAGGGAATTAGATGAAAAGTGAGCGATTAGTGGGATTGCAAAGATTTGGAAATTATCTTTCTATTTAAAGAATATGTATCTCATTGGACATTATGACTAGATTCAAAGAAATATATTTTAGGATTGGCTTGCTAGTATTTAAATTCAAAATGCCATAAAAGAATAATTTAGTAGAAACATGTACGTAAATAGATACAGACAATAAGTGCATATACCCGACTGTTACTAACATTCCAAGGAAACAATTAATAATAACAAAAGTATTCTAATAATACAATCATTACAACAAATAAATATATATCAATGCTTTATAAATAAAAGAAATAAATATTATGTCACTTAAAATAAGTAGAAATTAAGGAAAATAAATAATTTAGGAGGGACAAAATTGGGTGTCAACAGCTGCCCCTCTTTGGCCGGGGATGATGAAAGAATCTTCGGGCAAAGATAGTTGACGGAGTAGCCAATATTGTCTCGACTGGCAAGCAAGAAGGTGGGAATGGAGAATGAGAGTTTTGGGGTGTTTCGGCCGAACCCCAATCTCTGAGTTGCCTACATATCTCGTGTTTCACGAGAATCAGGCCGTGTGTAGTTCTGGAATGGCATGTTGCCTGTGTGAGATGTGTGTGACGCACGATTTGGGTGTCAGGAGTAAACTTGTCAAAGTATGTGAAGTTTACATTTGAATGTACTTTAAAATCTGCTGAGATATGATTGCTGGATATAACAAAGGCTTTATCGAAGACGGGTTAACGTCGATAGATCGGGCGTGGGAAAAGAAGCTTGAAATCATCCTAGTTATGAAGATGTGGTGCACGACACACCCATAAAGAGGAGTTTACACGTACATAGTTTCCACTTCATCTCGATAATCGAGTCATCTTGCCTTTGATATTGTCTTTGACCAAATTGAAGAATATTGAGGAGCGAAACACGATATATGCGCACGATTCAAGTAGATTGGCACGATTATGCGTGAAAGTACGCACGATTGACACAGATAGGCTCGAATAGGAAGGAACACAGATCGACATCCAATCACGGATGAAAGGTTAGGCAGATCACTTGCGTGAGTAGGGAACTTTAGTTCTGAGCCCTTTGGAACTTGACAAAATAGATAGTTTGTGGGTATAGCAAAGATATTGTCGAAAGGACTAAGCCTCTTGGATGGTGTTCTAGAATGGTGCGTAGTATGTATTTGAGGTTTTGCGGTTGCACAAATTTATGTGCGATAGTGATTTTCTGGGGTGCAAGTGTAAGGGTATGGGAAATGGTGCGGGGTTTGTCGAGAGATCGGGGAGTGACCTGCAATAAAACCAAGATGATTGCAAATAGAGATAAAGGTCTATAAAGTAAACTTCCCTGTTGAGCTGAGCTTTCCTTTGTCATGTAGTTGTCTAGTCTGTTTCTAGGTGCTTTGAGTGTTAGGAAATATATGCTTTTCTCTGGGGATATTCATTTATGTGCATCTTGTCAGAAGATAATTTTTTGTCGTGTTGGGTTGTATACCTTGGAATACTGTCCCGCTGCTTCCTGCAATAAAGTGTGAGCTTTTGCAGATAATATTTGTAAATGTAAAAAGGACTTTCCTGTTGTTGGATTGTCAACTGTCAATGTGTCGTGGTCCCTCGTTATGAGATATTTGCGTATCATAAGTGCCTGCTCGTCAAGAGCTATTTTGCCTGCTCGTCGGGAGCTTATTTTGCCTGCTCGTCAAGAGCTATTTTGCCTTCTTGTCAAGAACTATTCTGCCTGCTCGTCAAGAGCTATTTTGCCTTCATGTCAGAAGCTTTTGCCTGCTCGTCAAGAGCTATTTTGCCTCCTTGTCAAAAGCTACTTTGCCTGCTCGTCATGAGCTATTTTGCCTTCTTGCCGGAGCTGTTGCCTGCTCGTCAAGAGCTATTTTGCCTCCGCGTCAAGAGCTATTCTGCCTTCTTGTCAGGAGTTGTCTGTCTGCTCGTCAAGAGTTATTTTTCCTCCTTGTCAAAAGCTACTTTGCCTGCTCGTCATGAGCTATTTTGCCTTCTTGCCGGAGCTGTTGTCTGCTCGTCAAGAGCTATTTTGCCTCCGCGTCAAGAGCTATTTTGCCTGCTCGTCACGAGCTATTTTACCTTCTTGTCAGGAGCTTTTGCCTGCTCGTCAAGAGCTATTTTGCCTCCTTGTCAAGTGCTATTTTGTGTATCGCGCCGGGCTGTGTACCCTGCGAACAAAAAGTAAAATGCATGTAGCCGGGCTGTGTACCCTGCGAACAAAAGTAAAGTGAAGTGCTAAAAATAAAATGTCATTATCCTATCTGCAACGCCGCTAGGAAAGTCGTCGTTTTCTACTTTTATAATGTTGTCATGAATGTTGGGCCTTTGGTCAAGTTTTTCTTCGGGGACTCCCAGTTTCTGTACTTCGTCTCTCTTGAAATTTTTGAGGGGACCTCAAAAATTTCTGCCCCAGTGTCAGCTTGCGCCTTTTGGGAATTTTTGAGGAGATCCTCAAAAATTCTGCCCCATTTTATTGCCTTTGATAGATCATCATATCATGATAGTGCCTGCAAAATAAATAAAATACGTGTGTATGTCCAATTCTAAGGCGGACGAGCCTATTATAGTGGTGCCTGCAAAATAAAATATATGAGTTTGTCCTATTTTAAGCGGGATAGAGCTGATCGTCATATTTTAAGCCTGACGAGGCTAGTCGTCATATTATAAGCCTGACGGGGCTAGGCGTCATATTTTAAGCCTGACGTGACTAAAGTGCTATCATGTCTGTTGTTATTGTCTGTGAATCTTGTGTTTGTATTGAAAAAATCTGCTCTCAAAGAAAGATTCGTTAGTCGAAACAAAGTGGTTGCATTGCACTGAACACCTGTGTATCGCCCTTTAGTGTGATGATTGATGACTTCTGATTGTGTGGGTACTTGCATACTTATACTGAGGTTTGGTGTTTGAATTTTGTCGGGTTTGGAGGTTGTCCAAAATTGTATTTGTCTTGGATTATGCTCGGGTGTCTTCATGTTTCTTACTTATTTTGATGGATTGGTAGAAAGTGTAGTTGTGGCTCGAGAGTTTTGCAACTTCCATTTGTCGGTTCTTGTTGTATCGTGGTTTTGCCTTGGTCAATCAGACTCTGGATTTTTGTATTTCAGTGCTGGGTATTTTGCGGTGTCATGGTATTGAATGTTTGAGTGACGAGTGTAGATTTTTGTTGGATCGAAATTCGGAATAGGTCTATAGGGTGTAGTTCGTTTGTTGGTTGCAATATCTTTTGACTTAGCTAAAGGAGTAAAGGTGTGAGGTTTGTCTATTCGTCTGTCCTCAATTGTGTTGGGCCTGATAAGGTTGTTTTTGAAAGTCTTGACAGAGGGAGGTTGTTTATTGTGTAAGTCGGGTGTAGGGTGAGGTTGTGAGTTTTGCCAGTTTCGGTTACATAGTGATTGGATTTGTTTCTTGCAGCTCTTGTGTGGGTATGATGCCAACTAATTCTGGTTCATTCATACTAGAAGTTGTACTTAAGTGGAATTGGGCTTATCTGAGTTTTCTTGGTGTCCTATGCTGATGGTTCGAAAGACTTTATTTCAGAAGCAAATGTTATCAGCTTGGCTTGCCATTTCGGCTTTTCTGAATGCAGATTCTTGACCGATTTCAGTGTTCAGATGCAAAGCGACCATAATAAAGTGATAAAATGCGCAAAATTGTGTAAGGACATTAAGCAAAAGTTTGATGCAAAAACAACACATATAGCTTAAGAGAATGCCTAAACCGCGGATGATAAATTAGCACTTGAATTTTAGAGACTGACAGATTGCATAGAGGTTGAAAGATTGCTTGGGTGCTTTATGTAGCAGTGAAGACAAGGATTCTTTTGTTAAATGACTGATGCTCGCTTGAGTAAAAGATGGGTCTGGTTAGATCTCAATCAAAAGTTGACAAGGATTTCGGGTAAGGGGTACATATATGACTAAGAAGGAAGTTGGCTTTAACCAAATACCAAGACCTTAGTGCATTTGTCATCCTTTCTTGCAAATTTGTGTGTCACGATGCCCGGGTGTCTTTGAGAGAGATACTCAATGTCTCTCATACTTGTCAACCGTCTGCTGCAATTCAATCTTTGCCTTAGCTTTTGTTTGTCAGGTAGATTTTGTTGCCAAGAGACCGATCCTGGTGTATCATGTATATTCCTAGATTGCTACTTCAATCAAGACCGTTTCAAAGGTTGGTTATGTTGTATTCCGTTCTCGATGTAGTTTTTGTCATGGGAATTTATTCCAGTAAAGCTCTCAACCAAAATTGTTCCAAGAAATCTGTCTGCCCTGTTCTGTATCAAATTAATTTTTGGTCTTGTAAGTGTCTCAAATAGCTCCATCTTGAGATCATCGTCTCGTCCCACACTTGCTAGTTAGTAGGGATATGCTTTCAATACTCAGCAAGTACTTCTAGCTTCGTCATATAGTGGAATCTTTGTTACGGCGCCTTTATATTCTTTTCCAATTGAATCAACCTCCTAATTTGGTTGTTATGCATAAACCTTAGTATCATCAAGCGTGTTCCGATCATTTCTCACTTCCTTATTACCTTGTGATAACACTTTGAACGTCTTTTTTTTTTTTTTTTGGCCATGAAAAGGTGCGAGTTTGGAAATATTTTGGATTGCCTTAAATGTATTACAATATGGACTAGACCGATAAAATAATCCTCAGACATTGTGTCAAAACGAAGTATTTCGTGAAATCATGTGTGCCTTTGAGTTTGACCAACAAATCTCTTGTCCTGTCAATTTCTGCTTTGTGTGCATAGTGCCTGCTATTACAAACTCTTCTTGTTTCAAAGAATTCAAATCTTCTGTCTTGGTATTCAACTTAAGCCAACCTTTTGGATAATCAAGACATGCGAAAGATTTATGATATCGGGATTTGATCACAGAGTAGATAGATGAGATGCCTTAGTAGGAGATTGGATTTGGGAAGGGATTGACTTAAGTAGAAAGAGACTTCGAGCAATCGAGCAAATTCATGCAATGCACATATATCAGATAAGAAATGCATTCTATAATCTAAAGGACCGTTTTACGCACGATGATTTGAAAAGTGCTTTATGTCATATGTATCATTTCATCTGCTACAAAATTCGCAGTCTAAAAGAGAATATTGTATTTATTTGAGATTGGTCGATATTGAAACAGCATAAGAGAAGGAAATGACTAAACATCGCTAGAAAATCAGATCATGGCCTGGGCGAACATTCTTTCATGTTGATCCATCCCCAGAAGATTCATCTTCTTCCTCTTCGGACGAATCTTCGCTAGACGAACTTGCCCCTGACGAATCCCCTTGGAAGATGATATTGTCTGCATCAGTCAAGAGCCGAGATATGTCGAAAGTGAAGCTTTTCAACATTTCCCAAGACTTTCTTCCTTTCTCTTCTATTCCTTTGTCAGCCACAGAGTTCATTCCTTCGCTAGCCCATACACCGATAGACTCTATGCGTTTTGTCAGGAGTTCTGCCTTATTGCGCCATTTGTCTTTTTCTTTGTCCTTTGCTTCGACCAAACTTTGCTTCTTCGTTATTTTCTGTCGTGCCTTTGCCAGTTGTTTGTGTAGCCTCTTGCACTCAAATTCCAATTCATCGGCATTTCTTTTCCTTTTCCTTGTTGCTCTTGGTTGAACTGCCTTTGCTATGTCTCTCCTTAGCCAGTCTGGGAAATCTTCATCATAGCCTGCATCAAATCTGTCTCGTCCAATAGTCTCGATTCCCATTCGTTGCCTTTCTTTCCAAAGTTCTAGTATCTTGTCTTTAAACGGTACCACTCTTCCGAGAATATCTTCTTTGAAACTTCTGATGTCTGCAATTTGGGGTACAATCTGCTTTCTCCCCGCTTGTCTAAATGCCCTTAAAGGAGTGTATGAGTAGACTCCTCTAAAGCCCACCAAGATGAGAAATGAGTCTCTTTCGGATCGTGTGATTACTGTTGTGCTGGGAAAGTAGTCAAACATCCATTGTATGTTTTCAGATGTCAACTGAGATAGTTTGTGGTGCCAGCCTTCAGTTGTTGTTGGCCGGTCCCACTTTTCAAGAACAGTGTCCATACGGGCGATATGCGTTAAGATGTAGTTTTCTCTCGGTATGGAGTGGAAGCCTTGGTCTGTGCTGTTCGCCTTTTGCAAATGTTCCATCAACCAAGTTTGCAAAAGCAAATTGCAACCTTCGAAGAAACCAGCTCCCTTCTTGCATCTTTCTAAAGCTCGGTAAAGTTCTGCAACGATCATAGGTACCAAAGTGTATTTCTTGTCAAAATCTTTGAGTAGGACATCAGCGATTGATATTATGCAAACGTCGACTCGTCCTTTGTGTTGTGGAAACACGACAGTCCCTAAAAAGCTGGTGACAAAAGCAAGTACTCTCCGCTCTTGCCACTCTGCCTGGTTAGTGCTGAAATAGTCTTCGGCTTCTTGAAATGCTTCTCCATACCCGAATTTGATGTAGAGGGAAGTAAGAGAAATTCCTGACTGCCTTATACTGTCTGTGCATAATTCGGGCTTAAAACCTACTATTTCGAAGAACTCCTCGGGTGCGATGTTTTTAGGCATCAAGACTTCTTCACTTTCAAATGGTAATTGAGTTAACCCACCTATTTCCTCCAGTAATGGTGTCAACTCTACACTCCCAAAATGGAAAACCGCTCGGTCCGCATCCCAATAGTGTACCACTGCCTCTATCATCCCTTTCATTGTCGTATGCTCCATCAGTAAAATAAGGTTTCCCAACACTGCTTTAACTCGGTCTTGTTGATCTATACTTAGGTTTTCCCACCAATCTCTGAGCAACTGAGGGACTTCAATAACCATGTTAAATGTTCTATTGGCCATGATCTTTTGGAAAAGGTGAAGGGTGATGGGAAAAGGGAAAAGAAAATGCCTAAGATTTGCTTTATTGTAAACAAATGATCAACGTGTGGCACAAGCTTTTGAAAAAAAACGCAACAGAGAATATGAAAAGATGTGTCGTTGTGGGTTGAGAACTCTTTAGACACTTTTAGAAGGAAATTGCTAATGGACTTGTGACATGCCAAGGATGTCAAGTCTTTATATAGTACTTAAAGGATAAATGCGCGTTATGCGTCATCTCGTCTATCAAGCGATTATTTCTGCTTTAAATTGGGCCTTTAATGCCTTTTCGGTTACCTTTTGCGCGTTTGAATAACATTGAATACCGAATGATTCCAACCGCTTAGGAATAAACAGTCATTTCTGATTCAATTTCGGCTTTGATGCCTCTTCGGTTACCATTTATGCCTTTGAACGGCATTGGATGCAGAATAATTCCCATAAACGGTCTACATTTGCACGTTCGATCCTTTAAGTATATGCAAATAAATCATGTTTAACGCTCTTTGGGGTTAAAAACCCGTTCAGATTGTTTGAACAAGTTGGCCTATCGGACTTGAAAACAAGTCGACTAAATGATATGTCATGATGCATGATTCCTAGCATTGCTACTAAAGAATGAAGTTGGCTAGACCGAGTTTTATTATCCTCCCAAGTGGACAACTCAGGAGCGGGAACGTCTCTGACCAAATAGGTTCCAAGTTGTTCCTCCTAAAAGGAGACTTTTGTAGGGGAAGAGGTGGTCGTAACCAACGCACGATTTAGAAACTTGCCAGGAGCGGCGGAAGGTACGCATGATATGCATAAGTTTGAAAGTGTATAAATTTTGAAAGAAATGCAAAAGTTTAAAAGAAATACACATGTTCCCTAAAAATGCTTAAGTGTTGTAAATATGCACACATAGAAATATTTCACAAAAATAAGTTTTAAAAAGAATAAAAGAAAAAAAAACAAACACACATTAGTTTTGAAAAATAGAGTTAATAGAAACTAGACAATATAATGAAAAAAGAATTAAATCAAGTGAAATTGTTTTTAAAAGATTTATCAATTTTATAGAAAGGGTGCACATATTGAAGCATTTCAAAAATAATTTTAAAAAATGAGTAAAAAGAGAAAACGAAACAAACAAGTTAGTTTTTAAAAAAATAGGATCATGGAAACTAGACAAAAAGAATTATGAAGTGAAATTGTATAAAAGAAAAAGATTTTGCAAAATTTATGAAAGATTAGAAAATAGTAGAAGTGTTGGACGCTTTGTAAGAACCTTCCAAGAGTGGGTTTACTAGACAAGAACATGATTCCCCTGGGCGGACAACCAAGGGGTGGGAACGTTTAGAATTGTTGGTTGTACCACGGACCAACTTATCCCAACCGTCCCCCTAAAGGGTTTTTTGAGAGTGAAACGGCCGTGAGATCCACGTAACCGTTTATGGTGTGTGCAAGTGTAAAAAATTCCAGGAGTGGAGGAAATATAAATAAAATAGCAATTACAGTTAATAAAGAAGACACAAATAAAATAGAAAACTAAACTTCAAATCTGCAAAAGGAAAAGAAAGAAATATTAGTTTTGAGAAATAACGAAAACGAGAAAATAAATGCAAAGAATCCCAAAAAGTCCGTTATGGTTTGAACCTTGAAGTTCCCCAGTGAAGTCGCCATTCTGTCGACGCCCATTTTTTACCCGAACCCCGTAAGGGTTCGAAACATGGCTCGACTTATTGGGACTCGCGGGTAAAGACTTGGAGTCGCCACCTAACATATTTTTTTAACTAGGCGTATTAGGGCACCTGTTTTGTTTCTAGCTAATTTTACAATTAACTCCAAAACATAATCTACGAACCAGAAATCTAGGTAAGTGTTCAAGTAAACCGAGAGGAAGGGGTTAGGCACCTCTCAGGCTCCACCAAATGTGGTTACCGGCCGGACTGAAAATTGGGATTTTAAATAAAAGGTCAATCAATTAAATTATCAGGAATAAAAGTCTAAATATTTAAATGATATTCTAACTAAGCAAGTATTGAATTATATTATATCTTAAAGGGGTCGAAAGCTAGAAATAATCAATACAACCCCAAGTCTCCAAAATAAATGTTTTACGATACGACATATTTTATAAACGAAGCCAGGATAGAACGAGATCTTTTGAGTCCTCCATAAAGCATCCTTTCGAATATAATACTTCACATAAAAGAAAATATATATATATATTAATAGAGACATGCGCCACCTTAAATTGTGGCGAATTTAATATGGGAAAATAATCAACAACTTAACAAATAAATAAACTATAGAAATTTAGAAGAATGCGGATCAGGTATAGGCGAGGCGAGAGAAGGGCCCAGTCCGATGTTACTTCCCCTCATTTTGCTTTGTATGATCAACGATCTTAAACGTTTCTAGACGAGACAAAAGAAGTATTAAAATATTTAGTTTTTAAAAAATGGTCTTTAATCTCGACATGATTTAACGTAAATAATAAGAGTAAAAGTTGTTTTCTGTCTTAGAAGCATTGCTAGTTGAAAACAATGTAAAGCTTAAAAATAGTTTAATATTTAAATTTTAAAACCTATTAAATAGTTAAGAGAAAATTAAAATTATTTTTTAAAAATAGTAGAAGCGATAAATCTTTAAAACTCATAAGATAGTGACATATCAAATTAAAACTGAGGGAGTAACGAATTGCTTTAGTATTATAAAGCTATATGTGTATTCTTCATTTAAGAAGTCATTAGCCTGCCATTGTCATCATATCCCAGAACATACCTAACTCCGCTTGAGATGATGCTTCCACTTTTTCGTGTGCCGAGGTTGAACTCCAAGTGCCTCATGACGTAAAATAAAACAAGCAGTGAGTAGAGATTCCATCATAAAACCAATTATTTGATAAAGAAACTAATGAATGGTTTAGTAAATGACATAAAGAGAGCTTCTATTCAAACATAACAATTTTAGTACTTCTTTAAGTGGAATGAAATGATTTGCAAGTCTTTTACTAAAGTCAGAATGTGCAGTAATCGACATGATTAGTAAACTAAATGAACGCTCATCATAGTAGAGTGTAAATGATCAAATTAGTTCATCAAGGTACAGTGGAAACAAGATAAGTGTGCACGTATACTGTTTTATGAGAAATTCCAAAGGTTGTCCAAATAATAAAGGTAATTTATGTTAATTGAAACATACATAAGAGAAGGAAACACTTAATGGTCTGTAACCTCACACACAATGTTTATAAGCAAGTCTAATAAATCTAGTATGCTACTTATTTTTTAAAACCCACGGAACACTAAGATGTCAAAGTTATGTACGGACAGGAAAGTCACTAATCCACGTTTGGTAATGTAAAGATTTAAACTTTAAAGCTTGCTTTAATCATCCTTCTCTTTTATACTCATTTCGTCAATAGCAAAGAAGGTAAAGAACGTTCTCGGTTTTAAAACAAACATTATCAGTGCGTAGCTTGAAATTCATTCCTTACATAGTTAGGATACGCGACAAGCGTACCTTTGTTAGAATTTTAAGTCCTAATCAGAAAGAGAATTATGATAGATAAACTAACACATGTGCTAAAAAAATGCAGAGAAAGAGGGAGCCAAACGTTGAAGCATATATTCTCTATAGAGCTTATTCTGAGACTTAAAGTAGAAATAACAAGAGTTTCAAACTATATAAAATGGGAGGGTCAGAGATACAACCTATTTCATTAATGCCCATGAGCGACGACATCCTCACAACTGATAGCATTTGATTCCGGATATGCCATTTCGAGCAAATACCAAAAGTCATAACTATGAAATTTAAAACTTCCCTCGTCTATTAGATCAATAGTTGAGTTGATCACAAAGAAAGAAACTGAGGTGTGAAATGTATGTGGAGAGTTAGATGTATGTAAACGATAGTGAAAAGAGAGAGGGGTTAGGTGCAGTAAAGAATCGTGGACAAGAAGAGACAAGGAGGAGTGTCATAGGAGGAAAGGTTTTCTGGATCAGGGAGGAATAGAGCCCTCTCTATTATGAGAATAGAGAGTTAAATTTATAGAAAATGATTGAGGTGCAATGAATGGTAGGAAAAAATCAGATTGCATGATTTATGGATATTTTCAAAAATGCAGAAGCTTTTTAGGATAATTAGATAGGGGAAATATCTCATAAAAGAGGAAGGAAGACTAACGGCTAGCATATAACAAGATAATGAGGAGAAAGTAATATGCTAGAAACTAAGGCTGGAGAAATAATAATAATTAAAGAAAGAAAGTTTTATGGTAGTAACATATATGACGAGTAGTAACGGAAACGAGATTGGCGCAACAAGCATATGATTAAGACAATGCAAATTTAAGTGTATAGATAGATGAAGAATGACGCCATCAGCTTCCTTAATTTTTGGCAAAATTGCATCGTGAGGAAGAGTTGCATGGAATGAGTATTTTGTGGAGGGAAAAAATGGCAATAAGTTATAGAGATTTTGAGGGAATTAGATGAAAAGTGAGCGATTAGTGGGATTGCAAAGATTTGGAAATTATCTTTCTATTTAAAGAATATGTATCTCATTGGACATTATGACTAGATTCAAAGAAATATATTCTAGGATTGGCTTGCTAGTATTTAAATTCAAAATGCCATAAAAGAATAATTTAGTAGAAACATGTACGTAAATAGATACAGACAATAAGTGCATATACCCGACTGTTACTAACATTCCAAGGAAACAATTAATAATAACAAAAGTATTCTAATAATGCAATCATTACAACAAATAAATATATATCAATGCTTTAAAAATAAAAGAAATAAATATTATGTCACTTAAAAAATAAGTAGAAATTAAGGAAAATAAATAATATAGGAGGGACAAAATTGGGTGTCAACACCACCTTTGCAAATACAGCTGCAACCACTGCCAACTACCACCACCGCCATTGCCAACACCACCAGCACAACTATCAACCACCACCGCTAATAGTTACCACCAACTGCCCCCTACCATTGCACAAACACCACAAACACCATCACTGTCAACCATTACTATGATAGCTTTCACCGTACAATTACCACCACCACCAGCCACCACTGTCATATACAACCAGCTAGCTAGCCACCAACCATCACTGCACCATATATTAATAAACATCCAGATGTTGAAAAATAAAGAGTCTTAATTATTCAGTATTCATATCTTAATGCAACATCTTAATATATAAATGTGTATTTGATTCAAATCTCTTAATTTTAATAAAAATAAATGACCCCTAAGTCTTTATTCAAAATAAAATTAATTCATATCTATTCACACCCATTAAATAAAAAGATATAAAAAAAATGAGGCTTTAATACGAACGAGAAGTATAGTAGGGTGAATGAGATCTTTCACACTTAACTAAAGATATATGAAGTAAGCCATGTAAACAATTCACAAGCTCCTCATATGGATGATTTTTGATATATGAAGTAAGCCATGTAAACAATTCACAAGCTCCTCATAGGGATGATTTTTTTAAGGGGGGTCGTACGCTACATAAATATGAAATAGCTTGACCATTAGGTACCTGATAGAAGAGTAAAAAAAATAACTAGACAACCAATTTTACACATATTACCATTTAGTTTATAACAATTTTTTAGAAACTGTTTGCACGTATAGCCAAAGGTGAATTTATAATTGAAAATGTGGTTCACGTGAACCCATGGCTCATCCCACAAATTAGGTATCTTATGTACAAAATTTTCAAAATATGTCTAATATGATGTTCAGAAACCTATTCACTAAAAGCATGAATGGTGCACTTGGCCAGTCTTTTGTTCACTTACAGTCAAGAGTAAGGATCAATTCCCACAAAAGTGCTAATTTATTACTCCTCCATTCCAATTTATGTGTCCTACCTTTTTTTTTAATTTGTCCAAAAAAAATATCTTTTTTTATATTTGGTAACTCTTTAATTCCTTAACTTGTTTTGGACCACAAAATCTAAAGGAACTGACTCACATTATACACACCTTTAATTTGAAATCACAGGATTTAAAGTCTTTCTTATTTTTTAAACATTGTGCCTAGTCAAAATCAGACACATAAAATGGGACAGAGAGAGTATCTTCTTTCTCCCTACTTCATTCAGCTTGTTTACTTTTTTGACTTGAGGCAAATTGCAACATGGGAGATTCAAACCTGCAGTACTAAGTAAATTTTAAATACCATTAGCCACTAATTTTTTGGTATGAAAATAAACCAAATTCAGACCAAAAGTATGGGGTTGGGCTCACTTCAAATCAAATTCAGACCTTTTGGTTTGAAGTTTAGCAAATAGAAAAAATTTAAGAAGAAAAGATAGCAGAATTTAACTTAAAACCAAAATGACTGAAGTTAGCTTAACTTTCTTTGAACATTAACCTCAATGATCTGAAGCTAGAAAAAGTCGCCAGCCTCTGCAGATGTACACCTATAAGTGGCTGAAACGATAAGAACACACAAAATGATTATTTATGCATTTCGCCTTATACGGGATGCTTATGAAGTAGAGAGAAAAATACAAGCGAGAATTGAATCCAAAACATTTATGAAGGGAGTCTTGAAATGTTATGATATTAATTTTGCTGGCACACTGACAACGCCTGAAAGAGGTTAAAATATTAATCTCGGGAGGTTATTTAAATATATATCGACCTAAGAAAATCTAGAGAGCGAAGTGCACTAAAGGCCATTTTTGGCAGTAGTCTTTAGTTTGAGGTCGTTTTTTTATTGGTTTATATGAGATACCATTTTTTGGAACTTCAATTCTTTTGGGTTGAACTTCACACAAGTTCAGCCCACAAGGATTGAAGTTCAACTTCAGCCCACAAGGATTGAAGTTTACGCATTTATACCTAAAAGTCCAGCCCTTACGGATTGAAGTTGAAACTTCATAATTTATGCATGAAGTTCAAATTCAACCTACAAGGTTTGAACTTCAGCCCACAAAGATTGAAGTTCCAAAAAGTGGCATCTCATGAAAGACCAACAAAAAAAATGGCTTCAAAGTGGCCGGTGGGTGAAAATTTTACGAATAGATTGGGAAAGTGGAGGAGTTAATGAAAGCACCCGAAAGTTTCCAAACAAAATCTGCAGAAAGGTCAAGAGTTCCAAAAGACAAGGGCGCAGCTTATTCGTTACTTCAAGTTCACGAGACTGACTTGGACAACATTCCGTGGAATCTGTTGATTCATCTCGTCATCCCACATGGACACACCTCTTTCCATTTTTACTTCGCTATTTTAGGTCTAGAGGGGTCACATCAGTGGAAAATTTTTTTTTACTTCAATTGAATTATTTGTTTTCTATTCGACTCCTACTACTTTGATCACAATTTATG